>BFEA01000495.1:1027798-1088670 GCA_003427395.1 Chara braunii | reverse complement strand
TCATGGTTGTACACAATGATGAAGTCGAACGATGATGATGTCAATGCTTATGCCAACGTGATGATGATGATGATGATGATGATGATGATGATGGCGAGTAAACGAAGGACATGGGGATCGTCGAGATCATGGTCGTAGACAATTGTGATTGGCAAGGAGAGCATTCTCTAGTAAAGCGCACTTTCTACGAACACGATGGAGGAGGTGGTCCTTGGGTGCAAGTGACATCTGTGTGTTAGGAACCGAACGGCCCTGCGATATGCTGGATGGGGCGCAAGGTGGTCCTTGGGTGCAAGTGGCATCTGTGTGTTGGGGAACGAGGTTGTGAGTAAGGTGAGAGACATACCTTGTGCTGGAAGAGTGCCACATTGGTTGCTGAATGGTCGTACTTCGGAAAAGTTGTTGTCATCATCATTCTGCATTGTAGTCTAGGCTAGATAGGATCTGTCATCCGTAGTCTGGGCGCTGAGCGCCAGATAGGATATCAACGTTGGTTCTTCACTGATAATGATGATGAGACCTTACCAGCATTGTCAATTATGAGTTCTTGGTGTCTTCTTATTTCATGAAACTTGTGATGTAATTCTACTGTTGGTGGAAGGTCACGACTATCTGGTTTTGTATACATGATGCTGTTCGATTGCTAAAGTTCGCTACTGCTCATCTTCCTTGCCTATTATTATTATTATTATTATTATTATTATTATTATTATTATTATTATTATTATCATTATTATTATTTATTATTATCCTACCCCTTAAGCGCGAGCGGCCCGCGGGGGAAGGTTGTGTCCGCTGCGCGTCGGAATCGGGCTGAAGTTTTGATTCGGGCCAGTGGATGAAGGCGATTGAGGGAGGGGCGGCGTGCAGAGGGGCGCGCGTACCGAATTGTTCACAGCGCGCCAAAAAACGAGCGAGCGCGCCCGTCGGGCCGGGCGGCGGCGGGCGTTGATTCGAGGGAATATATCGAAGCGGCCGCCATCGGATAGCCGCTGCCCCTTTTTTTTGTAATTCATTTGCAGGTTTTTTTTTTTTTTTTTTGCCATCGTCGGTTGGTTCCCTTTTGTTTTTTTCCTTTTCCCGTTGCAATCTTCTGTCGTGCTCCCCCCTCCGTCGCATTCCTCTAATTTCCCTTTTTCCGTCGTTGGTTGGTTCCTTTTTTTTTTCTTTCTTTTTCTGTCGTGTTCTCCCCTTTTCCGTCGCATTCCTCTGATTTGCCTTTTCCCGTTGTCGATTGGTTCCTGTTTCGACGACGACAAAAGCAAGGAGGCCCGACCGGCAGCAGCCACACACCCACTCACCCACCCACGCACGCACGCACACACCCACCCACCCACCCACCCACGCACACACACACCGACCCACCCACACACACACCCACCCACCCACGCATGCACGCACACACAGACACACACACACACATTAGTATTAGTATATACAGTATTTGAAGTTTGTTCACAATGGTTGGGTTGGGGTTTGAACCCACGCACAAATTTTGAAATACCCAATTGCCCGATGGTATAACCACTATGGTGGAATGGGTCCCTGTCTGTTTTGGGGGACTGCTGTCTTTTGAAGTGTATCCGACGTCAGGCTGCTGGCACGTCAGGATGTGCCTGTGTGTCCGAACCCTAACGTCGCGCAGGCGGGTTCGGGCTAAGCATTTTCAAGCGTGAAGTTTGACAATTTTTCACGCTCAGAAAACGTGGCAAACAAATATGAAAATTTGATATCCTGTAGATTCGGCCGTGATCTTTCCAGGAAACATATCAGAAAAAAAAAATAAAAAAAAATTAACGGTGAAGTAAATGTCGCGCTGTTTTGTCACATTTTCTTTTTTTGCTACAGTAACTCTACCACGTATGGGCCAATGGGAAAAAAAAAACAACGTTCGCGATTTTTTGCAATCAGAAGGATGGCCCAACAACTTTGAAACTTTGAGGGTCTATAGATTTGGTCGTGATCTTTACAGGAATAATATTAAACAAAATAAGAAAAATCATTTCAACCGCGAAATAAATCGCGGGGGTAATTCAATGCAAATTTCAAATTTTGCCACTCTGCCAGCTCCCCCCACTGTACTACCGGTAGCCCTCATGGACCTGTGGTCCTGTGCTACCGGTTCCCCCTATTTTTTTTTATTTTTTTAAAAAGGGCAACAGTCTTTAGATATATCCACAGGTGACCAGGGGCCTAGAGGGAGATCCCACTAACGATGTATGTGGAGTGGTGTGACGGTTGCGGGACCTACTAGCAATGCGTAAAACTGTGTGTGGCGTCCGTTTTGCATTTAGAAACATTAAAAAAAAAAAAAAACCGTTTTTTTGTCCTTTCGGAATTGCAAAGTACTGCAAAGTAAAGAACCCGCCAACATAATCCCTGCGTTTTGTTTCTCTTTTTTTTTTTTTTTTTTTTTTTTTTTTTTTTTCTCTCAATTTCACCTCACACTACCTTCCTACCGCTACTCCTAATTGTAGGCATACGGGGAACCCCATAGTAGCCAGAACTGTGTTCATGAGAGAACATGCGGGTGTTGCTCCCGACCTGCAGGTGGGCGATACCGGCTAGGGGACAGCCGGTAGCATCAGGGATCATGCCAACAGGACCAATCCCTGTTCCTCCCCTCAGGTCCCCTCCCCTATGAACATCAGCAGACTCTGCTCAATGTCGATCGGTGGATCCAGTGGTTTATCTCTAGGTGGCAGGCGCCAAGCATGCCCCGGAAGGTACATCAGGCCAATGAGGATTGAACCCACAACCTCCTGAACACCACTTGCGTGCATTACCAACTGAGTTAGGCCGCTGGATTTTTCTTTTCCTTTTGGCCACTACAGCGTCCGTCTTTCCTTTTTTTTTTTTTTCGTTCCGTCCCTTTTGGCGCGGCCTTTCCCTTTTTGGCCGCTCAGAGGCCGTTGTCCCCCTTTTTTGTTTTTTTCGTTTGGTCAGTTCCGATGCAGACAGTCCGCCGCGTCTTGTTGGGTCAGTTCCGGTGCAGGCAGTCTGTCGCATTCCCGCTGCTCGGCTTTTTTTTTTTTTTCGCTTTCCCGGTGGCTTCTTTTCTTTTTTTGCTTTCCCGCTGTATTTTCTTTCTTCGTTTTTGTCGCACTCCCACTTTTTTCTGCTTGCGTCACCTGCAACTTTTTTCGGTTTTGTCGCGATCCCACTTTTTCTGGTCGTGTTAGCGACAAAAGGCAACAGGGCAGCGCAGACAGCCACAACACCAACTATCCACACCCACGCACCCATGCACCCACGCCCATGCCGACACTCACTCCCACGGTCACATTTTTCCTTTTTTTTTTTTTCATTCCGTCGCTTTCGCCGCCGCTTTCCCCTTTTTGGCCGCTGCAATGCCCGTCAAATGCTATCGTAGAAGTGGGTCGGGTTAAGGTCCGTTTCTGCTTCTACATCATGCCGAGTCTGGATCTTCCATATTGCTGGGAAAATCCTTTTTGCCGCGACCAGAATCCCTCATCATGAATAAGCATGATGGGACTATGTTCGTAATATTGTGCGATCCGGTATGTGGAATTTCGAAGTACTCACGTGTAAAAATACGGGTCCCCACTGTTAAAAAAATCACCGCAACGCAAGGTCATATACGTTTGAAAAATCAGAGGACAGGAGAAGAGAGTTAGAGTGGGGATCAGGTGAGGATGAAGAGGGTGAAGAGGATGAGGGACTGGTTTTGAGCTTGACTAACATAGACCAAGCGATGTGCATTGTGTCAGCCTATGAGATGTCAGACCAAGAAGCCATTCTGGCCTTGGCTGACAGATTGGACGAGTATCCTGAAGGAGGAAGGATAAACTTAGTATATAAACCGCCCCCTCGAGATGTACGAATGCAGGGGTCATATGCTCAATCAAGCGGCCAATATTTTTTAGAGGTGGGCTCAAGCAAGAGGAGAAAAGAGGTACAAGGCAGTAGACAAGAAGAGTCGTCCAGTCCCAGTATTAGTAACGCACGAGGAAAGCGTGTACTAAGAGCAAAAGAGAGAGTTGATAAGGCAAATGAGAGAGTAATGGAAGGAAGAAGTTTGTCGTATCAACGAAGGGACGGAAAAGGACATGATCATTGGGGAACCCGGGTTTCTAACTAGGTCAGAAAGGACATTGATGATAGATTTGATGAAAGAGAAACACTGCGCCTATCCTTTTAATGATGACCAGAGAGGGAGCTTAGATGTGAACAAGGTAGGAATGATCCGGATCCATACAGTCCCGCACCAGTCTTGGAATATCAGAGGAGCCAAGTACCCGAATTCTGATGATCAGAGAAGGGTGGTTGAATACCTCGATGGAAAGATTGTCTCACATGTGGCAGGTTTCTCTAGTAGACCATATGCTTCGCCATGGTTTTACTTCATCAAACCAAATGGGGTGCTCAGATGGGTGCAAGATTTGCAGAGATTGAATGTTGTGACAGTTAGGGACGCAGGATTCCCTCACGCTGATCAACTTTCAGAGGCATGTGCAGGGAGGTCTATCATCTCACTCATAGACCTCTATTCTGGCTACGACCAGTTTCCGGTTTATCCAGCCGATAGACCAATAAGTCCAATGCACACTCCTAAGGGATTGATCCACATGAACGTGACACCTCAAAGGTGGACAAATGCGGTAGCCATGGTTTAAAGAAGTATGGTCAGAGTAATGCAGCCAATCAGTCCACAGACCACCGAGCCCTATACAAATGATCTTGCAGTAAAAAGACTGATGATAAAAGATAAGCAAGAGGTTGTACCTGGCATTAGAAAGTTCGTCTGGGAATCATATTAATGATCTTAGGAAAGTGTTTGATCTCCTGCAGGAACACAACCTCACGGTAAGTGGCGCAAAATCCAGACACTGCATGAGAGAGGCAATCATTCTAGGGTTTGTATGTAATGACCAGGGTCATTGTCCAGACACCAAGAAAACTAACAAAATTCTTCAGTGGCCGACACCGTTCAAGAACATAGGCGAGGTGAGATGTTTTTTTAGGACATGCGGGTTCTGGAGGATATTCATCAAGAGGTTTGCCGCTAAGACTGGGCACGTGAGGAAGTTGGTAAGGAAGAATCAGGAATGGGAGTGGGGAGAGAAGCAGGAGCAGGTGGTAAGAGACTTGGAGAAGGAATTTGAGGAAGGGGGTCTGGTACTGGGAGTTCCGGACTACGAAGCAATCATAGAGCGTACCTTCATAATAGAGACTGATGTCGGACTCACTGCTTTGGGAGGAGTTTTGATGCAGGCTGATCATGAAGGAAAGGAAAGGCCGTTGCGCTTTGAGAGTCGGATCCTCAATTCAACTGAAAGGAATTACTCTCAATTCAAAAAGGAAGCGCTGACAATATTACATTGTCTACGGATCTTTAGGCATTATCTCTTTGGAAGTAGATTCATTCTAAGGATAGATCCGACCGCCCTCATGTATTCCCTCAAGAACTTCTCTCCAGTTGATCCTACAGTTGCCAGATGGTTCACCTACATCTGGATGTTCGACTTTCAGTTGGAGCATATTTTTGGGAATAAGAATAGGGCAGATGGGTTGAGCAGGATAGAGTAGGGAAAGTTTGGAGAAGCTAAGGAAGAGACACCACCGGTGGACGGATTTTTGGAAGAGAACGACATGCAGCTCCATGTTAATGCATGGGCTTTGAGAGTCAATGATAATGAGGTGCAAGAAGGAAAACCTATGTGGTTCGCGCCGGTGAATTTTGTGAAGGATGAGAGATTGGTATTAAAGTCTTTCATCGAAAATGACCCGTGGGAAGAAAAGAATGGGGAATGGATGGTGGAGCTAGCCTTAGCTGAGAGTTACAGATTGACAGACGAACCTGTTACGATTGAGACAGGAACAAGGCAAGTGAATCGATATTTATTGACGGTGGGGATAATGCATTACCTTGTCAACTCTCTCCTGCAAGTCCGGACCGAAAAAGAAAGAGAAGCGGTAAAAGCAGATGAGATTGTATTGGGAAACGACCCTGAATTCGATGAGGAAATGGGTGGAGAAGAGTTTGAGCAGGGTGAGATCTCGGAAGATTTTCGGGAAGAAGAGTATGATGGGTTCCATCTAGAGATGGGGCTTCTTCTCTCTGGCGACAAACGAGAAAGAAAAGTTGGTGAGAAGACTCTTCGCATGAGAGACAATTATATAGTAAGGGGGTGGTCATCTCTTCATCAGGGACAAAAGAGGACCTCCTAGAAGAGTTATCTGTGACAAAAATCAGCAGATTGACGTCATAGCTGCCCTTCATGACCGACCTGTCGGTGGTCACAGAAGTTTTGCCATTACTCTCAAGAAGGTGTCTGAACTGTACTTCTGGGATTGTATATACGGGATGATTCGAAAGTATTGTGAGACATGCGTGCCTTGCCAAGTCAGATCTTCGATCAGGTAAAAGGAATCTCTACATCCGAGTTATATAAAAAATGTGGGAGCGGTAGTTCACCTGGACCTGTTGGCAATGTCATTGGGGCTTGGGGGATACAATTATATCTTTGATGCCCGAGACAATCCCACAGGATTTGTTGATGGGAAGGTCATCCGGACCAAGATTGGGGCAGCCTTGGCTGAGTGCATCAAAGAGTATTATCTCCGATATCCTTTTGTGGTGGAATTTACGATGGATAGAGGATCGGAGTTTACATGCAGAGAGGTTAAAGAATTGTTGCATGATCTCGGAGTAATCGCGAAGTATACAACCAGGGCGCACCCTCAGGCTAACGCACCAATGGAAAATGACACAGCACCATCACCAATTTGCTGGCAAAATGGACCGCGTGAAAACCCAATTTATGGCCTAAATTCATACGGACAGTGTTCTTTGTTGAAAACATCTCGGTCAGGAGAACCACAAGTTATGCCCCTACGACCTTATGGTATGGAAAACACGCCACCTTTCCAATATAAAGTTTTCTGAAGACCTGGCGGAGACAGGATCTTGAAAACAATCTGACACTCGAAGAGTTGCTTGACATCCGAGCAAGGCAGGTCAGTATCACAGAAGAAAGGATTCAGGAAGCAGTTGAGAAGGTGGTTGATAGTCGAGGAAAAGACAAGGAAAGGTGGGACTGGCTTCCTCACGTACGAACCAAACCATTGGCAATTGGGGACGAGGTATTGTTGTACGACTCATCCTTGGAGAAACAATGGTCAAAGAAGTTTGACAAAAGATGGTTGGGACCCTACAGGGTTGGACGCCAAAGGAATCATGGAGCCTATGAACTGGAAGAAATGGATGGGACACCAAGGTGAGACTGGGTATCTGGATCAAGGTTGAGGAATTTTAGAACGAGAAATGAGGTAAGTCGGTGAAAGACTTAAAGATAAATCAACTTGATCCCCTAAAAACACCTTGTGCTAGCATCATTGCGAATTTGGTCTTATTACCCAGCTACTAACATTTTTTTTTACACATGCCACCCTCTTCTTTCCTTTCTGTGTGCAGGCTTAATCTTGTGATAGGAGCAGCGATAACACAGAAGGGAGGGGTGGCGGGGCCTTCCAGTCCAACTTCTGGCGGGAAAAGGCAACAAGGGTTACGGCGGGTAACCAAGGATTCCAATGGAATGCCAGTCTACAAGAGAGGGGACAATTTGAGGGTTTTCCTAAGAGAATTCGAAGATTATGCCTTCAGGAGGGAGTGAGACACCCCAACAATGTTACTCAAAGTAACAGGTATGGGAGAGTGTCAATTAACGATTGAAGTGATTGTTTCCTACTAACTGGGCTGAATGACTTTCAAAACAAAGATGTGGGGAGAATATGGGGACTTGAGGAGAGATGAAATCAAGGATAATACCATCTTCGATGAGACTAATGTGGAGGATTTTCAGGACAACATTGACCTTTGCGCAGAAAAGAAAGGATAGACGGGGGAGGAGAAGCTGAAGTTGATGATGGAAAGGGTGGTCCTCAGGAGAATATGACAATCTGATAAAGATTAAGGAGGAGTCAGATACCTGGGGAAGTTTTCTCGTCAAGTTCAGAAAAGCCTATCCTCTGGTTATACAAAGACAAAAGAAAAGACAATTGCTTCAAGAGCAGGGGTTGTGGATAGGAAGGAAAGGAGAAGGACTTGAAAGGAAGGTTCCACAAGAGATTGATGAAGATGATGTGCCCCTCGGACAAGTGCTTGATAGGACGAGGACAGCATCTCAAAGGGGAAATGGATCGCCGAGCAAAAGTGCAAGAGTACCAGAGAAAGGAAGAAGCAGAGAGAAGAAGCAAAGCAAGGAAGAAAGGGAAGAGAGGGAGCGGAACAAGGAGGAAGAGGAAAAAGAGAACAAGGGCAAGAGGAAGAAAGGGAAGGAGAATGAGGATAAAGAGGAAAATAAGGAAAAGAAAGAAGGGGGAAATCGAGTGGAGAAAGAGACTAGGGTGGCAGCATCGGAGAGTCCTCTTAAGGAATCAGGGTCAAGAAGGATGACCAAGGAAGAAAGAAAAAGGAGAGAGGAGACAAATAAGGAGTGGAGCAATCAAATGATCGCCTCGATGGAGGGGGATAAGTTGTTAACAGATGCCCCTTGGAGTATGAGGCTCGAAAGGATCTTGTTGTCTGAAATGATCAGTGACTCTAAGTTGGTGTCAGATATGAACAGACTAATCAGGTTGCATGAACTGCTTCGAGAGGACTGTGAATGGTTTCTTGAGGGAGAAGCAGAGGTGGCTGAGAAATTGGAGAAAGCAGGAGGGAGCGAAAGAAGGGATAACGAGGCAAGGAGGTTAAAAATTTCAATAAAAGAACTCCAGGACATAATAAAAGAAAAAACAGAATTTGCTCACTCAAGGAGTAACGAGTCACATCCCTAAAATCCTAAAAGAGATTTAAAGACTAAGGAAGAGGGAGGAGAACCAGGATGTACAGGTGGAAAAGATGGGGAAAGAGGTGGAAAACATGAAGGTTGAAGTGAGCAAAGTGATGGAGGAACAAAAGGGATTAAAGCAGCAAGTGGAATCATTAAGCGTTACCTTGAGCAGCAAGGACAAGGAAGTAAAGAAAGAGAAGGTGGAGAAAGAGAGGTTGGAGAAGGAAATCGGTAAGTTGGAAGGGAAGGTCAGTGAGCAGAAAAAAAAGATGAAGTCTGAAAAGGAAGGAATTGAAAAGGAAGGTAAGAAATGGGAGGAGAGGTGGAAAGAAATAGAGAAAAAGCTAGAAAATCTCGAAATGGTCGGTAAGGGAGGTGGAGTTGGGGCGCCTACTGAGATTGTTGAGTGAAAAGGCGAGTTGGGGTTTGAGATTAGGAGCGTTACAGAGACACTTCAAGCACCAGGGCAGAGTTCGGGTGGAACGGAGAGAGAAGTGTTGGGACAGAGAAGGGAAAACGGCAATCATGCCGTTGACATCTCAACTCCTCCTGACAAGCATATTGAGTTGGTGACATTTGAAGTAGTTGCAAAATCCTCCAATGAATGCGTATCCAGGATTAGTAAAAAGATACCTTGTTCTTAGATGGGGAAAGTAGGAAGTGAGGGGGGATGACATTTCCGCCCCTCCCTGCCAAAAAGACAAGAGGAGAAGACAAGAAATTATGTTGGTACTGTATGAAGGGGGTGCATTTAAGAGGAAATTGCCCAAGGTTTAAGATTGATGAAGGGAAGGGGCTGGTAAGGTTGGATGGGAATAAAAAGCTTATTGACAGGGAAGAGAACCCTGTTAAGAAAGCCAAGGATGAGTTCAGGGCTCAATTATATAGGCAGTTGAACCTCACTATGGAGGACTAGGGGGAAATTATCCGCCTTAGTCTCCTAAGTTCTCAGCAACCATTCACAGTTCTTTCATTTCTCTCAGTAAGACTTTGTACACTAGGGGTCAGAGATATAAGGTAGGTAGGGTTTTTTTCTATTAGGATATAATGTTGTACTTTAGAAACAAAAAGAGAGTCGACAATTTTTGAAACTTGTGTTTTGATATAGAATTAGCTCGACATGTGTACTTTAGTGATTGAGGATAGAGAGGCATGTAACTCGTACTCCAGTTTTTATTTTTTTCTTTTAGAAGGAAGTCCGTTTTTATCTTGGATAAATGTGTCAACTATGCTATCAAGTCTTGAACTAGGATGCTCACAAAAGTGCCTAACTGTTCAAGAAAGATAGGATGAAATGTGACATGTACGGGTCTGAATGTGCTTTGACATTGTTGGTCAGTCTTTTTCCATCATTTGTCTTATATTGTTATTGTTGAAAAAGACCCTAAAAGGAGAGGAGTGTGAAAATGTTAAAGACTTTGATGCATTTGAGAAACACTGCAAGTCGAGGAAAAGTATCTTGTGAATGTAATGAATGTTTTTTTTTCTGCCGTCTGACAAGGCAAGGAGTCAAACAAATACTTTTAAAACTTTTTTTATGGATATTTGGTTAACTTTCCTGTTGGTTGAAGATCCCCGAGGCGTGTGTTTGTCCAGCCTGTGATCGAGGTTTGGGAGACACGACCCCTAAGTGACTCTTACGATGTCCCTCGTTCAGTGACGATATGACAATCATGATACATCATTCTTATTGGTGATTTTTTTTTTCATGTATACTTTCAAAGAGACTCATTTATCCAAACTGCCGAGGGGGTAAGATTCTTTGGTCAAATTGTTTTCATATATATTTTAAATGATTATCGTTCATCCACTCTAGGAGGTCAGTCTAAGGACTTGAAATTACCAAGCCTATGGTGAGAAATTGGCATCGTTGGGGCATAACTCCCAGCGTGGGTTGCTGACCAAGTATAACTAGGCAGCGAACCTTCTGATTACGGCCTAGAACTGAAACCTGGGGGGGAGGCCTCCTTAATGATAGAATTAGTTCAGGTAGATATCGGAGGGATCAAGAGTCGGATCTGGAATGATAGGAAGATTTTATCCGATATTGGGTAACCAATACGGGAACCACCGCTAAAATAACAACGTGGTGTGCCGCAACTTTGGCTTGATCAACCGGCTGTGGTGAGTCTAGACCAAGGTCACCGATCCCCTCGCATTAGACTTCGGGTGGGACCGTAAATTTTGACCTGGGTTGAAACCCGCGTTCAAGGAGTGAGATTGAATTATGATTCTTGACTCCTCGGACACCCAACGAGATCCTGGCAAATAAAGTCTAAAGTTGGGGGGAGGAATTATCATTGTCTTCCTTGGTGACCTCCATAACTGTAGTATGGATCCAGTATCCCCACTCGGGTTTATATGAAATAATTTTTTCTTGGGAATTGTCATTTTTGGATATGTGGGAGACCCAGGTTAAAATCCTAGCAGTATGAACGCGCCCAAGGGGACAGTGAGGGTCTTCAAACCGCATCTTCATCTTGACAACTTGTCACGTCAGAAAGTCTTTGTTTGCATTTAGTTTCCCCAGCGACGGGGACGTCGCTTAATGGGGTCCAGGAAAACTATCGCCGTCTGTCGGAGCAAACACCCTTACAAGGGTATTTGCTCACGATTTCGCATTCGATACAGTATCGATGGTCGTCACCATGGCAGGGACGGTTTGAAGTAAGGAGTGAAAAATACCTTGACATGGCACCTGAAATTAAGTTTCTTGACCACAAAGGCCGAAATTGTCAGGAGATCATATGATCCATATTACAAAATAACAAGCACAGGATGAGGCGACCACGTGATAAGTTCAGGAGGTTAGGCAAAAATAGACAAGAATGAGTCTTGGGACATCAGATCATTCGGGATGAGAGAACTGGCAAATCACGTTGATATATATAACACCCCGGTCATGCGACCAGGGCAAATTCAGGAAAAACACATTCTTTGTTGCGATAACAAAAAACGGTCGACGTTTGACCCTAACTGACCGGAGTAGGAACTAAGTCGTGGGCCTGTTATATCAGTTAAGCCCGCCATTGTGCTCTACTTATAGGTGGGCAGTTCTAATTCTAACTGAGCTAAAAATTACCCTGGTAGGTATTGGTGAGGATCGAAGGCCAGAGGTACAGGAATGAAGTCCGTCATACCTCTTCGCAAGGCTTTTTTTTTAAAGGATCATGGTAGGCCCTGTTTTGTTCCGCTTCCGATCAGGCGGGACTTGAACGCGCGACCAGTAGATCAGAGGGAAGGCAACTAGGACTACGAATTTGGGCACCCTTCCTGAGGCAAGGGCTTGACAGTTGCCCGCGTGGGGCGCGTTAGAGTTAGTTCAGTTAGATTTATTGGTTTTTTTTATCTTTTTTTTTATATATCCTTGGTTCTTTTCAGTTTCTCGTACAAATTTTAGACTACGACTTTGCATCTTTCCGGGGAAAGGCAGCAGGTACGTAGGAAAGATTATCACTGTCAACCACAAACTACGGAGTGCTCAGAAGCAGCTCCGCTGGCCTATCGACGGACTGGCAGATCCGAGGAAAATGGGCACGGGGGTTTTGCCTCACGCAGGCAAGAGAAGAGCACGAGACAGCCAGACATAAAGAAGCACGAGTTCCGGCAAGCAAGTCAGCATGCCGCAAGTGAGCGCAATCGAAGCAAAGAAGATGAATGCTTGCGGACTAACGCGTCAGTGAGCAAGCGGTAGTCAACGA
The DNA here is from genome assembly GCA_003427395.1 of Chara braunii. Taxonomy (NCBI): domain Eukaryota; kingdom Viridiplantae; phylum Streptophyta; class Charophyceae; order Charales; family Characeae; genus Chara; species Chara braunii. The sequence goes on along the minus strand of BFEA01000495.1, from coordinate 1,076,171 downwards.
GGCATGCAACAAGCTAGCGGACGTGATTGTGTGTTTGTGAGTGTTTGAAGCGAGTGACGTAAAAGCACAAAAGAGATAGCGAGCGAATGATTTCGCTGGCACAAGCGAGCGAAAGAGCGCAGGCGAACACGAGCACAAACGGGGAGAATGCAACACTTAATCAAAAAGTACGGATGAGAATGTAAAAGAGAAGTACGGGGGAAAGAAAGAGAAGAAGGAAAGAGAGAGAGAGGGAGAAGAAGAAAAGGACGAGGGAAGAGGAGAAGGAGCGGGGGGAAAGAGAAGAATAGGTACACATTGCAGGTCCCGGGGTGGCGATGTCCAGAGCTTAAGTTACGAGGTACGCTCTGTGCATGCCTCAAGGTGATTTTCAGTGAAGGTCGGACGAGCAGGTCTGCGAGACAATGGGCAACACTGTCCGGACATCTAGTTGACTATCCCAACGACGACAACGAAGAAAAGGGGGGGGGGAGAAAACCGGTAAGTTCTAATCTCACGAATGACCTCGTAGTACTTCCCCCGAAAGGAAGAGTAAAATCGTCTCCCGCCACAACGTGGAAATATGCTTCACCACTACTCGCCCGCGAGATGGCCATTTGTGTTTTGAGTGTGTGTATGTGTGTGTGTGTGTGTGTGTGTGTGTGTGTGTGTGTGTGTGTGTGTGTGTGTGTGTGTCGCGCATCGAAATTTATGTTAGTCTCACCTACAGAATGAGCAAAATCAAATGAATCTATCACTAGAGCTAGGATATCTACATCACTACTACACATATGTGTATGAATGTGTGGGTAAGTGAGAGAGGAAGGATGTCGGCGATCGGTCCCAGAAAATAAAACATGCAGATGCAAAACAACATCATGAATGATTATAGGATATGATTATGACTATGGTTAGCGTCGTGATCGGAGGGAGGGAACCACTGCGAAGAGAACGAAGGTAAGGCCGCTGCTATCTTATCAACACGATGATGATGTCGTGAATGCTAATGTCAACACGATGATCGAAGATAATGATGATAATGAAGGCTGCTAAAAGAGATGATGATGATGATGATGATGATGATGGCTAAAAGAAAAAGGTGATGTCCGACATCATGGTTGTACACAATGATGAAGTCGAACGATGATGATGTCAATGCTTATGTCAACGTGATGATGATGATGATGATGATGATGATGATGATGATGATGGCGAGTAAACGAAGGACATGGGGATCGTCGAGATCATGGTCGTAGACAATCGTGATTGGCAAGGAGAGCATTATCTAGTAAAGCGCACTTTCTATGAACACGATGGGGGAGCAAGAGCGTGAAAAGGATGGAGCGGGAAGATTGAGAGGACGACGACCGTGTATAGCTGAATCGGTCCACCGTTCTTTGCTCGCGCGGGCGCCACACTCATACACACACGCAGAGTGAGAGAAGAAAGAGAGAAAAGTAGGAGGAGGAGGAGAAGGAGAAGAAGTGGAGGAAGAGAGTCGCAGGGAGATGGTGCAAGCAAGCAAAGAAGGTGGCTAGCGAGCAGGCGGGCGAAATAGCGCATGAAGAAGATGGGATAGAGACGACGGGGAAGAAGCTGACCGCGCAACGAGGGAAAAAAAAAAAAAGGGGGTAGTTGCGCAGAAGTAAGAGGCGCGTGAGGGAGAAGACGAGGAGCGTACGAAGGAAAAAAAGAGGAGCGCAGCCTGTAGGAGTGAAGAAGGGAGGCACGCAAGGAAGAAGAAGAAGAAGAAGAAGAAGAAGAAGAAGAAGAAGAAGAATAGGAGGAAGAAGAAGAACAAGAAGAAGAAGAAGAAGGAGAAGGAGGAGAGAGGAGAGGAGAAAGGTGGAAGAAGGCGACTCACCTAAGTCATGCAGTCGATGTCGGCGACATCCGCCATCCGCCCGAGTTGTTGGGACGACGACGATGGTGTGAAGTGAGGGAGAAATCAGGTGAGTGTCCTATTTCACACAACCACCGGATACTTCAATCGATAGGATGATTTGAATCGAATGAATCTACCGCTAGTGCATGAGAACGTACACTACTACACATGTGTGCATATATACGGGCGGACACGTGTGTGTAACAAACAAAAAGGAACGGACGAGGATCCTGCCCCGCCGACTTCCCGCTACTTCCATCGATAGGATGAGGGAAATCGATCCGATCTACGACTAGAACATGAAAATACGCACTACCACGCTCGTTTGTGTATGCGAAACCGTGTGTGTGTGTGTGAGAGAGAGAGGGAGAGAAAGGGAGAAGGAACTGACCACGTGGGTTAGGAATATATATATATATATTTATATATTCGGACCATATATATATATATATATATATATAACTCCGACGAAACAGTTTGTCACAGCCCCTCGTTTGTTGTCCTCTTCTCTCTCTCTGCCTACGGTTTACCGGGCAGTTCTGTTTGTGACGATATATATATCGTCTATGTATATATATATATGTATATGTATATATATAGATATGTATATCGACAAACCGAACGGCCCTGTGATATGCTGGATGGGGCGCATGGTGGTCCTTGGGTGCAAGTGGCATTTGTGTGCTGGGGAACGAGGTTGTGAGTAAGGTGAGAGACATACCTGGTGCTGGAAGAGTGCGACATTGGTCGCTGAATGATCGTACTTCGGGAAAGTTGTTGTCATCATCATTCTGCATTGTAGTCTAGGCTAAATAGGATCTTCCATCTGTAGTCTGGGCGTCGAGCACCAGATAGGATATCAACGTTGGTTCTTCACCGATAATGATGATGAGACTTTACCAGCATTGTCAATTATGAGTTCTTGGTATCTTCGTATTTGGTGAAACTCGTGATGTAATTCTAACGTTGGTGCGAGGTCACGACTATCTGGTCTTGTGTACATGATGCTGTTCGATTGCTGAAGTTCACTACTGCTCATCTTCCTTGCTTATTATTATTATTATTATTATCATTATTATTATTATTATTATTATTATTATTGTTCTTATTGTTCTTATTATTATTTTATTATTATTATTATTACTATTATTATTAGAAAAAATCAGACTCATTTTCATTCATGCTTCTCACGCATGCAAACAGGTGCGCAGCAAACCGGCGACAAGTGCCCAACTCAAAGCTCAGAGATATGGAAACCAAGACACAGTTCATATGCAAGCTCGCTTCAAGAGGATATGGTGCATCAGCGCCGACACATCACAACTCTTGTCACTTTGTCCAACACCACTGTTCACTTCACACTTGAACTCCCAATTAACCCTGGATACCCCACGCACACACTCGGCACATACACGAATGCACACCTATTACTAACTATGGCAGCTATGACCGCCAGCTAACACTACTCTACAAACAGCTATGACTGCGCTAACTCCCTTTAGCCCACTTCGACTTCGGGCTCCTCTGCAGACCACCTCGCACAAGTCACCGTGGGGGCGCTTCCCCATGGCTTCCGCAGGAATGAATGAATGTTTGTCAGCTGCCTCTTGATTTATACTTCTGTAACTCGTTGGTCTGCTCCTTTCCATCGGCCACGGTACATACAGTCCCCTATGGTACTTGTTGGACTCGGTTGGGACTGACTGGACTGTACCGCTGACTGCATGAGGTGTGCCCCCAGTTCTGTGCAGTCGCACTGCTAACATACAGGGGTTGGCTTCACCACTTGCCCACTTGCTTCTGTCTAAACATGAGCTTACTCCAAAAGGCCACCTCTGGAAGTCTGTGGACTTGGCCTTTCGGTACGTGTAGCAGCTGCGACCTTTCAGGACTGCAGCAACTACGACCTTGACCCCTCCAAACCACTGCAGGTACAACATACGACAGACAACTACAAAACTCCTATGATGCGCATCACAGATCCGGCAACACAAAGATACTATACACAGCGACATACAGAGATAAAACAGACGGACCAATAGACAGGAAGACATGGACAGATAGAAGCTACGACTTGGCAGACAGACGTGGGCAACGAAAACAGGGCCGAATGACAGGCGAACCCGCCAGACAAATAGGCACCGACAGGCAGCGACAAACAATCAGATACCAACGGCAACGGACGGTCAGAGGAACAGATAGACAAAAGCAAGCAATCCAACAGACAGACACACACAGAGGTAGAGCGAAATAACGAGAACAGACAAACATAAACAGAGAGCGGCCGACAGTGAACAGACAGAAATACGAACAGAATCAGACATACATAACAGACGGAGACAGACAGACAAGGACCGACACACACATGGAACATACAAACAGGGACTGACCGACCCGACAGAGAAAGACAGAACCGTACAAACAGACAAACCGTCAGACATCCAGACATGAACAGACAGGCACAGAAAGAGGGAAAGAGAGAAAGCGGGTGTCTCTCACCTCACTGCGGGCCTGACAGTGCTTCCATCGATAGAAAGAGTAAAAGTCAAAGGAGTCTACCGTTAAAACTCTGAGATATATACACGCACACACGCAGAGGCAGAGAGAAAAAAGACAGGGAAACGCAGACAGACGCGACACAAAGAGACACAAACAAATATAGGAAAACAAACAGCAACAGACAGCTACAGACCGACACAGAGAGAGAGAGAGAGGATAGACAGGCCGTCAGACAAACAGTCAGGCGGACACAAGTAAAGAGAAAGGGAGAGAGGGAGACTGAGTTTGGGAGAACCGCCGACCTTTAAAAAGGGGGTTCGTATTTGGGTCGCTGAATTCCGCGTTGTTGAACACTTGGTGACTGGATCGCTGAGACTGACAAACGCTAAGTTTGAGGGAATTTTAAGTTGCGCATATCTGGTCTCCAAAGTGGCTTTGGTTTGATCTCTCAGGTTGTGACTGTGTGCGTGCGTATGTGTGTGTGTGTGTGTGTGTGAGAGAGAGAGAGAGAGAGAGAGAGAGAGAGAGAGAGAGAGAGAGAGAGAGAGAGAGAGAGAGAGAGAGAAGGAAAACAGAGATGAGGGTGATGATGGTCCGAGGTTTATACCTGGTCCTGGCAATGGTGGGCATAGCCAATATATGCATGTACTTCGTTTTTTGTTGATGACGACCACAGGGGTATGCTCAGTTCGCTGGCTGGTAGATCGTAGTCTAAGCGCAGTGCACCAAGTATGGAAAAGGACTCTGGATACTCATGCTGGCGAAAACTAAGGCATGCACTTACAAACATTCGAACTCAGTACTTTCCGTTGGTGGGTTACCAGCGCACTTCGGTTATTCGAACCGCGTTGGACTACCTGACTTTCAATGTGATCTGAAGATCGATTATTATTATTTTATTATTGTCGTTATTATTATTATTATTATTATTATTATTATTACTGTGATTATTGTTATTATTATTTTGCTATTGCTATTAATAAATATCATGGGCCACAGATAATGAGAGTGTGGGGCATTGGAGAGGAAAGGGACATCATCATGTTAAGATGGTGTCTGCCTCCTCTGTCCTCCTCCATTCTTTTTCTTAACTAAGCATCTCATGTGCCCATCTCCTCAAAACTATGTTTTACTTAGTAATAGTGCAATGACTCATTGCTTATATGATATGAGATCGATGACAGGACGATTGCGGGAGCTCTGCCGGAGTTCAGGTCGAACTCTGGAGGCAGGGAACTATGAGGTACGCATCACCTAACCCTTTCCCGTATATCCTTACAGGCTACGCACTTCTATTGGACTGCTTGTCTGGCTATGTGATATATTGTTTATGTATTCTTCATGACCAAGATAATAAAAAAAGAAAGAAAATATATGACTGGAATAAGAATTATGTCGGGTGAAAAGAAGGGAACCTAAATTAACCAAGAAGGAACCTAGACTGATTGGACCTAGAAAACGAAGTAGGGCGATGGAGGCTCATGTGTGAGCCGTCGTGGTACTTATGTATGCGCTGACATAACTAAGGGTTGGCAATTAGGTACTCATGTGTGAGTTACCTTACTATCTGTTGGATCGACTATCGTCGTAACAGGCAGGAGTGTCTGACATTAACCTATGAACTAAATTAGGTACTCATGTGTGAGTTACCTTGCTATCTGCCGGATCGACCATCGTCGTGACGGGCAGGAGTGTCTGACATTAACTTATTAACTAAATTAGGTACTCATGTGTGAGTTGCCTTACCGGATCGACTGTCATCATGACGGAAAGAGGTGTCGGAGATTAACTGATGAACTAAATGAGGTACTCATGTGTGAGTTACCTTGCTCTCTGCCGGATCGACTGTCGTCGTGACGGAGAGAGGTGTCTGACACTAACTTAGGAACTGAATTAGGTACTCATGTGTGAGTTACCTTGCTATCTGCCAGATCGACTCTCGTCGTGACGGGCAGAGGTGTCTGACACTAACTTATGAACTAAATGAGGTACTCATGTGTGAGTTGCCTTGCTCTCTGCTGGATCGACTGTAGTCGTGACGGAAAGAGGTGTCTGGCACTAACTTAGGAGCTAAATTAGGTACTCACGTGAGAATTACCTTACTAATTATCGGATCGACTATCGTCGTGACGGGAAGAGGTGTCTGACATTTAGAAAATAATAAAAGGGAGGTTCTTGTGAGGGTCACCCTGTTAGCCTACCGGCCTAGTCTCTGAAGGCGGTAAAAAACTCATGTATGGGTTGGACACTTTCTCTTTGAGATTGGGACGATTGGCATAATCAGAAGGTGGCGGTACTCTTGTGTGTGCTACCTCACCACCTTAATTACCTATGATCTGCTTGATTGTGAAAAGTGAACTTAGGGGGTTTTGGTACTAACTTCCTTCTTTATTAATGGTTGAGGAAGATTCGGTCTTTTATTCAAGGTGTAGTACGGGACTCCAGGGAGGGTTATTCTATTCACACACTTGAGTCGAAGATTGACTAACGACCTGCAGGAAGTAGTAAACCACGTATTTTCTCTTTTTTTATTAACTTACTTACTCTCAGACAGTTCGATCGTCAAATCGGTAATAGGGAGACTTATGTAGGAGTTATCCTATTACTTGTTCAACGGATGGACGACTCATTACCCAAGGAAGTAGTAGGGGGGGGGCTTGTTGGGGTCTGCCTATTACCTATTTGATTATGATACTAACTTGCGAGTGGGTACTCCTGTAGGAATACCCTAAACACTCATTTTTTGTCCAAACTAACCTGGTCTCATGCCAGTAAGCTTCGAAAAGGCAATAGAATACCCTTGTTAGGATTATCCTAATGCACTCATGAAGTGGACCTTGTCACGTGATAGTAGGGGGCTCGTGTGCGGGTCGCCTATTAATCACTCAGACCGTTAATAACCTTTGGAGAGGGGGTTGGCATCCAGATCTTTCAGAATGATACCTGAACACAAGTAGTAGGGTGCTTTTATAGGAGCCTCAGCTATTTGTTGTAGAAAGAATGCTCATGTGTGATTTATCCTGTTACTCTGAGCAGATCTTATGTATACATTGAGTGAAATTAAAGAGGGAATCAAATACACATGCGTGACTTACTCGACTGTTTGTTTGATTAAATGATTGTTTGATATTGATCAAGTAGCAAGAGATTCATGTCTGAATCAGCCTACTGCTTGAGTATTTTAACACAAATAGAAGAGAAAGGAAGGAACAATGCTCCTGTTGGAGCAAGGTCTTCACATATCTCGAAAAGGAACAAGGAAAGAAGATAGGATCGTGGGAAAAAGAATAGCAGTAGAAAAAGGACTACTGCGAGGTCCGTGTCCATTCACGGTTTTCGAGTGGAAAGCCACAACAGCAAATGAGTTAAAACTCTACTACATAAGCACCAAGGGTTGTGCTTATTTCGAAAAGAGAGAAAATGCAAGGATTGATAGTAGGGAAAATATGAGTTACCTTAAAACGACTTACGACACAGGCATGAGACTCCTTGAGGAAAAGAAGAGAGTGACAGACGACTTACGGTAGAGTTGTGAGAGTAAAATTAGAGATTAGACATGGGATTTCGATCCCAGAGCTCATTACCCATGTCGAAGGGCTCGACCCTTAGATATCAATATATGAGAGTCGAGTGGGGTTGTTGAATTTTTGTTAACTTGTGCGTGTGCAGGTCTTTGTTTTGACATACTGCAATTGAAGGAGAAGTCGTACACAAAGGGCTTAAATTTTTGTTATCTTTCGATAATAGGTCGGTTGTTAACTATGCAACTTTTCCCCTTTGACTTGATACCCACGTCTAAATTCAAACCCTGTGGTCAGTAAAATTGTCACCTGTGGGCATTGCCTAAATGGTCCTAGACACTCTCAAGGGTCCTTTGAAGAAATGTGAGGGGGTTGGGCTTACGTCTCAGGAAAGACAAAGTTGTCATACATGGTTTGGGAAGTGAGGGACAAGGTCAATGGTTGATGGTTGACGCCGTTATTGAATGTTATGTGAACTGTCTTTGCATTATTCTGTGCAGGTCTGTTTTGTCCGTGATTTTTGATTGAACTGGACCTGATCTGTTGAAGAGTTTTGGACACACATCACTTGTGAAAGTGGGAAGGGTTCTCGGCGGTAATAACCCCATCCTCATTATTGGCTTGTATAATTTCTATATTATCTGATATTCAGTTAATTCATGGTCTGTTAAGAAAGATGGGACGCCCTTTGGTAGAAAAATGGTTTGATTGATATTTGTCAAAAGGACAATACATTACGCACAGCCTTTTGAAAAGTTCGACCTGAATGTCTAACGGATCAGTTTTAGGCGTCTTACCACGCGTACCCCATTTACTGCTACAACGATCGAGCAAACACCCTCGGCCGACCTACCTCTACAAAGGCATGTAAAAGCCTTCGCATGTGGGCCGGTAGCTCAGCAGGGATACGCCTACCTGAGGGTTGTGACAGCTTCTCACGTAGAGGTAAGTTGTACCTCGCGACGCCCCGACCTGTCGTGGGGCATCGTGAGAGGTATAGCCGGCGCACACGGTCGGAGTGGTGATTGGTTGTTCCTTAAGAAATAAATCCTGCGTGACACGACCGTGAGGTTCAGCGCTCCCATCGAGGTGCAGGACCGCCGCCCGCGACAACGTGGCGAGCAAATAAAACAAGTACCTATCAACTAAAACACAGACTAAGTAGAAGTCGCACTAAGTGTCATGCAGACCAAACCACAGAAGTAAGTACTCTCACCTCCCCAAAGTCCACTTATCAAACAATATTTCATAGTTTCACAATGATTTGTCCCTTTATACCCCGCTTACATAAGGCATTAAGTTAGACCACTCAAACTTATGGAACATGTCTAGCTCAACCATGGAGTATACACAAATACAGGGCACAACAACTTTTCTCTTCTTTGAGCATATGACTACGCCACCCTAGTCGCCCTGAACTGTTTAAATATCCCAACTTTATATAATTGTCTGCACATAGTCTTTTGAGGTAGTATATAACTGAGCCGATCATCTTTAGCTCAAGATTCAGTCTGCCCCTTCGTACCACAAGTTTATTCTTAATTAGTACTCTCGTCAGTTGGTGATGAGCTATAGTCAGACCACCCAAACTTATGGAACCCTGTCTGACTAGCCTGTTCGAAGTAGTATAGTAAAAATATAGCCAAATTATAACTTTTTGGTTCCAGGATGTGCGAGGCGGTGGACCAAGACCACCCAAACTTATGGAACATGTCTTGGTCGTCAGCCTGATTCATTTCTCTCAAAGCCAAAGCAGGAAGAGGTTGAGCCACCCAAACTTATGGAACATACTCCGACCTCCTTGTTCAGAAACTACAGAAACTGGAAAAAAAAACAAAGTAAACAAGGCAACCAAGCCACCCAAACTTCTGGTACAAACTTCGTCCCTAAAAAGTCAATCACATTCAGCCCTCACAAGTCAGAGCAACCAGACCACCCAAACTTGTGGAACATGTCTGGCTCTCCAGGCAATCCAAAATAAACATAGCACATGACTTTCCCAAACTTATGGAACTGGCCCAACCTTTGGTTGACCCGTTCAGACACATGCAATACTGTCTTTCTCTCATCCTTCCCCCAAATGTAATTCCACGATCTGCTTTCAGTCAAACAATAAAACTAAAACTGACATTGTGCATACATTTTTTTACTTAGTCTGGTTTTGTCCTGAAAGTTAAACTGAAAAAATCTAAGTAAAGGGGCATGCAATATATTCAGTCAAAGTATAACAAGGAATACAGATAAGGCTATAACATGGTTTATGGAGGGGAAGCAATGATTACCTCGTAGTTCCTTGCCTCCAAAACTCCTCCTGAGTTCCGGCAGAGCTCCCGCAATCGGTGGGCTGACTCCCCAAAGAGTCTTGGTGCGGCCCTACGGGTTGCAATCCCGCCTGCGACCTTCCTCTTAGAACCAACAGACTAGACTTAGAGTGAGAAGGATAAAGAGAGAGGTTTCAGACGCTCGAGATACAAGAGGGGGACATACTCAACTCCCAGGAGAGGACCTTGATGCCTTCAATCGCTTGAGGGCCCCGCAATGATGGCCAAAACGCACAACACACTTGGTCAAGGTTGAAGTCAAACTGTTGAAGCCAACCCCCTTACGACTCTCCACTTCGCAACACTAACTCTTGGATACCCCTCCATAGACCAACTGTCCGCTACACCTCAGCCTGACGCACAGACAAAATCCATGACTTGTTGTCCAACATGGCGCAAACTTCAACAGTGCTCTGCAGTTTGCACAGTCAAAGCATAGCAAGTACTGCCCAACCGCTACAATCATCCCCCAACGTTCATTCCTGATCACTCCGTACAGCAGACTAGGCAGCGCATCAGTCAATGGGCAACCAGGCAGCCTCGTAGCCCCTCCCCAACACTCAGCAGCACTCCCCCGAGTGGTTGCAGCTCGATGTGACAGTAGCAACAATCTAAACTCGGTAGTAACATCATAACAACTGTTGGTAGAACCCGGCTGTCTGATATGAGGGAGACACAATAGCTTCACGAACCTCGTTCATACATAGCGAGAGAATGGTAGAGATACGATAATGATCGTGCTCAGTCAATCATCAGCCTCACACGGCGAAGTTCATCAGTACCTACGAATAGCGAAGGTCGTCTAGGACCGCGCAAAACCACTGTCACGTATCAGCAACCAATGCTCTTATAAGTGCGAATCTTTCATATTGCTGTCAGCTGCGAGATACGTACTCCAACTACTCAGATAGAGCCAGAACGAAGCCAAACTAGGAAACTCATGTGGCCTGCGCATGAGCCTGCAATCCCGCAACTCGTCCTTAGTTACTCCACGTAACAGGCTGAGTGGTACATCTGTCAATAGGTCAGTATGCAAGCTAGTGGCTCCTCTTCTAGCTGCTTGTAACCGACGGGAAGAAAAACGCAGCATTCCATTGGTAAGTGTCTAGACCGCAGTCCTTTTGTAGCCTCTTCCCTTCCTGCTACTCCGTACCATGGAATGAGCAGCCCTTCGACTAATAGGCAAGCCTCCAAGTGCTTTCAGCCCACTCCCTTACTACCTCGGCCAATAGGTAAGTCCCCAACTCCTCGACTGCCCTTACACCTCTCTCGCCGGTAAGATGAACAGAGCGCGAATGGATCCTCCGTTAGATTTCGGAATGATACATTGCCTTCTTAGCAAACGATGCGGAGACTCCGGCTCGCCCATGATGGACGATTCAGGATTAATTTCTCTTCAGAATATGGGTGGCTACCTCTGCAGTGCCCAATCCCCCTTCTTGCTTACTCGCGTCCTTCCCACTTCCAATCCCATCAGAATAACTGAATTCTTTGTTTCATCAGTACTTGCTTGGTCGCAATTTTCTACACTACCCATATTACCTTTCTTTAAAATCTGAGCCTGCCAATCGAGTCGCAATGCGTGAGAACTCCAACTTACCGGCTTCCTTCACTCGAATCTATAAAAGATCGAGTGAAATCTCGATTGATCTCCCCTCACCGTTTCGCTGTCCGCCATAGCTCCGCTTGGCAAGTCATCCGACTAACGCTCTTTCTACTACTCTAACACTCAAACTAGCCTCACCTGTGGATTCGCTAGGCCCTAAAGCTCCTATCTCTACCTTCTACTCCTCTCATTTTTCACCCACATGCTCCTATCATTCCATTCACTTCCTCACAATCTCCTTTTCCAACTTCACCATGGCAACTGCGCAGCCCCCGACATTCAACCTGACCTAAATACTTCCCAATCATCATATCTAAGTTCGCCATCTTACTCGTGATGGCCGAAAACCCCCGCGTGGAGCTTTGAATCGCTCCATTTCATTAGGAATCGAGTGAGTTTCACGGCTTAAGCTCCGCCACGTCTAACCTCGCTCGACTCCGACCCCGAACGCACCCTGACGCTATTCTCGGCCCGGTTCATTCACTGCTCCGCTGCTGGTACGATACCTGAACTGCGCTCGCTATTTCGCTGCTCCGCCTCTACTTCCCGATCCGACAGCGCTTAGCGCAGTGGCTCGCCTGATGAATGCAGCGCCTGATGGTAACTTCTCAGGGAACTAGTTGTCGGGCGATTCGAATAGTCTTTCGCCACTTCTTCCAAACCCGTTGCCGCTTTGCATGTTGTCACCACAGTCCCCCCTCGCTCTCTACGAGGCTCATACAGAGCCCACCACCACCTCGAGCCCATAATGGTCAAGCCCCTACTCAGAAAACTGGCCGCGAAACTAAAGACGCGGCCTGCCACAAGGCCTATGTGTGGGCCTTGGTAAACTGGGCTTGGAATGACCCTCGGTGGTAACAGTCAACACTCATTGGAAAACTTTGAAGACCCACGTGGAGAGGCGTTCCCCACGCTCCGCAGTTTTTCGAGGCGTTGCTGCAATTTCCCAACAGCGGCCCAGACCGTTTTCAAGCCACCGTTCCTGGGTATGATCCACCATCTTACGGGTCCCGATAGTATACCCACACTCAAACTGTCACGGCAGATCGCAGCTGCCCGCCGGTGCACTTGTAGTGACCCCCGCCATTCAGTTTTCTTCCACTTTGTGAACTCGACCACCCACCTGCTCGCATGCATGCTGAACTCCTTGATTCACGTTTTCAATGACGACATGATAGAGGAATTTCGCCAGCTTCCCGAACGCGCAAGGAGCCCATGGGTCAACAACAAGAGGCGTGCGCTCAAGGTTCTCGCACGTTGCGACGACCTCCTAATCCAGCGTCGCACTATAGTGAAGAGCACTGGAATAAAATAATAATAACACAACAAGAAAAAAAATATTTAAAAATTTTTAATCGTCAGAATATGACGAATGAGGAAAAAAAAATGTTAGCACCGTTCTGACGCCGCCAATGACAAAACCAAGGGGGACAGCTCTGTCGGACCCTCATCCCCTCGGTCCCTTCGCTTCACTCTGATACTCCCACGCCGTCGCCACTCGATCTCGATCCTTGTATCTCTCTAATAACAATTCGTCGTTGTAACCAATAATGCTAGGCCCAGGTCTGAGTCTAGCTCTGACGGACGCCTAAAATAAACCAATGTTGCGTGATGTGAGGATCTACCAAAACGATCTCAAAATCACATTTGTAGTCGAGCCTGTCTTCCGTATATACACGCAAGTTACCGGTGAGCGCATCAATAAAAAAGACAATCTTTTTAATCATAGCTTAATGACAAATAAATTCTGGTCGGTACAGCATTGACTCTACAATCATAAAAAAAAAAAAAAAAAAAAAAAAATCACGTGTGCCTTAAGTCTATGCTCCCGCACACTCTCTACTTTAGTCAACCATCTAACCAACGTGAACTTCAGACGCAACCGCGCCTTGCGCGAAATACTTAAACTTTAAACCAAACCTATTTTCTGTCGCTTGTAAAACCCAGGACACATACCCTTGTAAGGGTATTCGCACCGATAGCTTACCGGAGCATATTAAGCGACGTCCTCGTCACTTCGGAAGATCGAAAAGTTATAAATTCATCCAAAGCTCCAAATGCCGACGAGAAAGGAACCAATCCGATTAGCCGACGGACTTCGGTTCGATGCCTCCATCAATCCATTTTAACCACAACTTTATGCTGCCAGGATTCCAACCTGGGCCTCTATCGTCCTGACAGTACGTCAGTGGGATACTCGTCACTATACTACAGCATAAACTTTAAATGGATTCTTCAACTATCCTCTCCCCTTTTGTCCTAGACAACCGTCGGTTTCTTGTTAAATGTCCCTAGTCTCCACCCTATAAACAGGGCCATAACTAGGGACGAGGGCCCTAACCGAGACCTTTGAATGCATTATTGTCTCCCTCCAGCAATCCTCGCGATCAAACATATATATATATATAGAAATCACATCATAGACTCTTCCTGCAGCCTAGTATAGGAAGGTCAGGTCTCCATCCTGACCCACCATAGTCTGGGTGATCGAGCCAGATCTACGGCTCCCCGCGTTGTTATTTTAGCGGCAGTGCCCTCACAAGTTGCGCCACGATAAACTTTCTCCTGATAAGTATTCAATCAGGACTAAAAAGACTCGACTCAACTCCTATCCCACGCCGTTCCGCATGAGTAAAACCCTCCTAGGTGGCCACACCCCTTTAAGTATTTACTCCCTTGGCAAGACGTAGGCCCGCCGTTCAGCTTACGCCGATCAGTAGTCAACACTAGGGGTTGCGCCATAGTGATGCTAAACTTTTCCGTTAGCTTGGTATTCTCATGAATGCCCTAAGATTAGCAAAAGTGGCTCGATGGTGTATCGCAACAATACAGGCCTATTGCGAGACTATACAAAGGTTTGTCACACATAAAAGGTATTTACCAGTTCCCTTGTGGGACAACACAGAGAAACACGACAACCTCTCCACATTCACAAAACAAAATCACCGCTAGATTTACAACATCGTGACTTCCCTACTTGATCAGTGCAGGAAGACCGCCGCTTAGTAACATCTCCCAAAATAAATCATACTTCCGTCCTTCAATTTCCAGCAATGACCAAACAAAAACTTGGTCTTTCTCGTAAGACTTTATCACTCAACAATCAACTTGTCATAGAATCTATTAACCGTCTTTCATATGAAGGAGGTCTCACTTAAATAGGGCTTTCAGTCATCCCTTTCCCTTTTAGGATGAACTCTCATATGACCCTTTCTTTTTAAAACATCTTCTCTCTCTGAAGCTGAATCTTCCAAATAAACAAAAGATTGTCTTCCCATAAAAGGCGTCTCAACCAAAAAACAATTCAAAACAGAGGGGCCAACTAATGGGTCCGCATCACAACTCAACATTAAACATTTGTCATGGTAAATTGTTCGAGTCTCAATGACTCGTAAATACCTTTAGGATTTTCACAATCTTTCATAAAAACAAACTGCACTTCCTCTTCTTATACTTGGCCCTATCACCTGCCCGTGGGCAGGTCACACGAGTATACCGAAGAGTAGACAGTTCACATTCATTCACATCCATAAACTGCACAACATACAAGATGGCCTTCAAACATCTTTCACACATAATCTTAATTCATCAAGACAAATCCACACATGTGAGAGTGATAGTGATCGTCAAATTCAAGGAAATAGTCTCAATAGAACTCGTCCCAAAAATATACTCATAGATGACATATCTTATAAAAAAAAACGCATAGTAGCCCAGATCCATAATTCACTTGGATCAATCAATGCCACTCTCAATATGAGACATGGTCAACCGTACTGCTTAGCAATGTCGCTGAGATAAATACTAAATCTGAATGTTAGAGTTAAGAAATAATACCCTCATCATACACATGTTATCTTACATGATCCTGATTCTTATGCCTATAGAAAGAGCCGAATGGGAATCTCACGTTGTAATCCACCAAATATACAACTAAACAGCGTAGGTATCCAAACTTCTAACAGAACTACAAAGGAAAGGAAGGGCGAGTATCCAATCAGAAGAAGAGTTCAACCTTGCCTAACAATGTCCTACTGACCCTCTATATGTATGTGAATCAGTCCCTACTCACTTATCTCCTCCTGGTTCTGTCTGTACAACTGATCCCTGCCTCCATCTGTAGATCGCTCTACTATTCTACCTTGTCTATCATACATCCTACCACCACTCTCAGTAACCCTCCCTGCTGCCTTGTCCTTCAAAAACTTAAGACACTGCAAGGCCCTATGCTCCCTAGCTTTGCAGAAAAAATAGGTCGGGTCAAACGACTTTCTTGGCCTCTTCTTCTTTCGCCGATACCCTAGCAATAACGGTGCCTCACTGGTCTCTTTGTCCAACTCATAGCTATGAGGCATGTCCATAGGCTCCTTAGACCTCACACACATCTCCTGAGTACTCGGCTCTGCTCATATCCCAACTCCCTCAGTATCCAACCTTTGTGGCCTACCCTCAAAGACACCCTCCATCGTAACCCTCATCTCGCCTTCTTGAGGTTCCTCCACCTTTCGCTAAGGTGAAAATAGGCTTGCCTCTTCTTGCATAGTGCCGACTTCCTCAAGGAGTATACCCATGGATCTTTCCCCTAAACCCTGAATAGGCTCGCTGCTAGCTGTCTCCTGTCCTCTCTCGACTGATAATGGCATAGTCTCTGTCATGGGTTCCGCAGCTGTTGCTGGCAACGTGGCGAGTTCAGTAGGCGCTCTGAACTCAAAGATCTCTCGCTCTCTGCCTCCCTCTTTGCCTTTGCCTCCCCAGGCTCCAGGATGACTCTTCCCATGGGCGGCTCCTGGGAGGTTCCAACCACGGATGGCGGTCCTAATAGGCCCTGCATTGATTCTGTCTGATTGCCATATCAGCTACTCCCTGCCCCGTCCACTATCTCGGCAGGCTCCTCTCTCTCTGTCCTGTTAGCCCCATCTCGAGGCTGCTGCCTCAAATCCCGAATGATGGCAGCCTGATTAGCCACCAACTCTCTAAGTTCTCGGACCTCCGCCTCAACCACCTCCAAACGTACTCCAAGGCTTGCCTCCTTTATTTTCTTTCCGGCCAGATCAACTTCCAACATCAGCTACCTATTGAAAGATGTCTTGGCCAAGAAGTGAATCTTCCGGTCCAGGTACTCATCTACCATCCTAGACGTCCCTATTCCTGCCCTCTCTGGAGTCGTCAATCCCTCGCCATGCTGGCCAAAGAATTCCTCCCACATCTCATTGATTCCGCATGGCTTAGGCGGTGGTGGCTGATCTGGGAGTACGCCTGTCTCCTCTAACCTTTGCCTTTCCTACCAGATTTCCTCCAAGCGTTTCCCAACTCTGGCCCGTTTCTCCTCGCCTGTTTCCCTTGTCGGTACTCTCCCTATCGTGCGATGGTCCGCACTCCCCGGAATCTCAGCTCCCATCTCTCCCTCTGCCTGACGAGGCTCTTGTGGTGGCTCCCTAGGTACGGGCTCCTCGATGTCAGGGGGCTCTTGGGCATGCGCGGCCAGATACTTATCAATTGTGGAGACGACCTCTCTCCTCCAGTCAGTCTGTTCTCGCTCCATCTCCACCCTAACCCCTAGTGATAGGATTGCCTCTGGTGGTGGGGATGGAATCTCCTCCTGTCGAGCCTCTTCCTCACAGGCGCTCTCCAGTACGATTTATGGCTCCAACTCTGTAGCATGCGCCTGAGGTGGAGTATCCTCTCCAACCTCTATCAGCTCCTCCATATCACGCCCTCTCTCGGCACCCTGCCACGTCTCCTGCTCAAGTTCCATGAACGCCTCTCGTAGTACCTCCCCTGCGGGCTCGTCATGCCCCTCACCATCCTGAGGCACTCTCCACTGCGACATATCAAGGTGCGCCCCCAATTCCCGCAATGACCCTCCAGCTGGCGTCACCTCCACTCTCGCGTGGTGGGGAGACTCGCTCAACTCCGCTCCAGTAAAACGTTGAAAGACCACCGGGCCTATCCCACATTTGGGGTATGCCCCTCGCTCCTCAACCTCAGGTACTGACGACTCCTCTCGCCTTGCGAGTGCCTTCCGTCCGCCTCGCGATGGCATGGCCTCTTTGGGCTCCGGGTCCCTCTGTCTCTTGCACCTCAGACGTCTCTCAACCCTAGGTTGAGGCGGCTTCGGTCGTCGAAAGGCCTCTCCCAAATGTGCCTTACAACTCTCCCAGTCTCGAGCCATATCTCTGATGTGCCTGGCCAAGGGTCTCTCTGCCTTTCTGGTTCATAGAGGTAATGTCTTCGCCCACTCATCCCTCAGTATACGCTGGCCGTGCATGAACTGCTCGAAGGTGGGGATAAAGTCCTCCACATTCCCGATCTCCTGGCGGATCGGCCTACCATCAAACCCCACAGGCGATGGTCGTAACTCCTGCATCATTATCTTCACCTTTGGCCAGGTCCCCCCACGATGGGCTCAGCAACCTTACCAGCTCCTCTCAGCCTCTCAATCGTCTGAGTCACCGTCCAACCCATATGCTTCGCATACCCCCAAAAGTCGTCAAAAAATAGCTTTATATCGTCGTCATCGTATATGGGCGTGCCCTCCCGATGGTGAGACCCATGTCGCTCATAACCTCTTGATACTCCCAATGGCCTTCGTGGCAGCCGTGTCCCCCTCCCTCCCCTTGGCATGGCTGTCTTCGCAAAGTCAGAACTGCACAACAGGCGAAGGAGACGACAGACACACATTGGGGTAAGCAAACAGGTGGCAATAAAACAAGCTCAGGTCAGACCAAACACATTCATCATGCACTCCTATCTAATCTACACATCCTATCATCCGACTCTAAAGAAGTTGGATTGTCTATCCTACCTCTTCTCTTGCCACAAACTTTTTCAGTCTCGTTCCCGATACCCAATCCTTCCATTCTGTCTCATCCAACTCCTCAATTTGATATGCACCGAAATCTTCACACCCCAAAATTCGATGGGGTCCTAACCATCTCTTGTCAAGTTTCCTAAACGAGTCATATAGAAGTACGACGTCTCCAACTGCCAAAGGTACCTTTCGTACTCGCGCCAACTGGTCCCAACGAGCCTTATCCTCCATACAGCTCCTCTCCACTTAGTTGGACGCCTCCTGAATTCTTTCTTCTATCGCGCTCACCTGCCGCGCTCGAATATCGAGCAATTCCTCAAAAGACAGGTTGACCTCCAAGTCGTAACGCCTCCAAGTGTTTAGGAAGCTCTCAATTGGGAAGGCAGCGTGTCTCTCGTACCATAGTGTGGCTGGTGCGTATTTAGTGGTCCTCTTTACCGTAATATTATCGACAAAAAATGTCACTCTCAAGTATCTTGGCCACTGATTAGGTCTTCAGTCCACTTAGCCAGAAGGTTCGTAATTGTGCTTTGTCCTCTTTCAACTGGAGCATTTGCCTGGGGGTGTGCGGTCGTGGTGTAATTGGTTACCACGTCGTACCTTAACAACAAGTCTTGCACCTCCTGGCAGGTAAACTTAGAGCTTTTATCCATCACGTACTCTCTGACAAAAGGGTAACACAGGTAGTATTCCTCGATGCAACTAGCCAAAACCGAATCGGTCTTTGTATGAACGACTTGCCCATCTACAAAGCCAGAAAAGTTATCGCGCGCATCGAAGATATAATTGTAGCTATGATCCCCAAGTGGCATAAAGAGCAAGTCGAAATGTACTACGGCCCCCACTTCCCTTTCTAGCCTTGGATACAGCGGCTCTCTTGGCCTCAGAGGAGACCGTTTTTGACAAGGTACGCAGGAACGGCAGAACTTGCTGACCATTTCCATTATTTCATCCCAGTAATACAACTCACTTATGTTGGCATACGTAGCGCTAATTCCTCGATGTCCTCCCGCAATGTCATCATGAAGCGCAGCTATAATGTCGATCTGACGGTTTCTTCCACATACGACTCTCCTGGGGTTTCTCATTTGCCTCTTTACAAAAAGATGACCATCTCTTACTAAATAGAGATGTCTCATCTTTTGGGCCCTTTTGCTTGCATCCCTATCTTGTATATCACATGATATGAGAAGTCCCAGCTCCAGGTAAATTTCATCATACTCCTTTGCACGAAATGCCTTTTTGATCACTCCCTCCTCAAACTCGTCATCCTCGCTTTATGGCACCACTTCTTCACTCTCAGCAATTCAGCGAGCCTATTTGATCAAAGTTTTCCTGCAGAAGTGTATAGACGAGGAGATACATCCCTCCCATCAGTTTCTCGTGCTTCTTTATCTGGTTCGGTCCTTCCGCTATCGTTCTTACCTTCTCCACCAGACTATGTGTGCCTGCTAGTGCCAATTTCATCATTCGTTGGACATCTTTGCCGCTCCATGGGTCCTCTTCTTCAAAAGGTTTGAGTATCAAGTTTGCATTTTGCTCATACCCTTTTGGCGCATGCCAGATGGGATGGCCAACGCAGTTAGGTACTCGCGGGGACCACTTATTAATATGAAGTCGGATGTCCTCTTCCTGATCCAAGAACCTATCCACGAGGGGCATGTCCTTTACTGCCCCCGCTCTTGCTTATCCCAGTTGATACGGCTCAGCCTGTCCGCCCTATTCTTATTCCCAAGAATCCGTTCCAGCTCAATGTTAAACATCCAGATGTACGTTAGCTACCTAGCAACAGTCGGGTCTGACGGAACATAATTCCTCAAGGAATAGGTTAGAGTACTCGGTTTCATCCTTAATATAAATCTTCTGCCAAAGATATAGTTCCGAAAAAATCGTAGACAGTGAAGGACAGCGAGAGTTTCCCTTTTGAACTGAGAGTAATTTCTTAAAGTCGTACAGAGAGGCTCTCAAATCGCAGCGGTCTCTCCTTTCCTTCAATGTCTGTCTGAATCAGGACTCCACCCAATGCAGTCGGTCCAGCGTCCGTCTCAACAATAAAAGGTCTTACTTCCGTAGCCTCATAGATCGAGAAAAATTGTCAAAAAAAAATTTCGATCCCTGTTGGGATCGAACCCGGGCCTACATATCGAAAGAAGGGGTGGGGAAAACGCCAGCAAGGCGTGGTGCTGACACCTATGGCCGTTGGCTTATGCCAACGACGTTCTTTTTGTAAAAAAAAAAAAAAAAAAAAAAAGACGGCGAGGAATGTCGGATGGCGCGTCAGAAAGAAACAGGGACTTATAGTCCCTGAAGATCAGGCGCCGTTTTCAACGGCATCAGAATGTTTCTTTTGCTTAGTTTTGTTCTTTTCATATTTTTGAGATTTTTTTTTTTTTTTCTAGATTCTTATTCTCCTCATCTCATATAACCGTTCGTTTTTAACGAACGAGCAGAAACTACCAACCTACGAATGAATCTACTACTGGAAAGAAGGAATATACACTAACTACGAGTGAGAGAATGAAATACTTACCTCGCAGTGGGAGGAAGGGCGACGCGACGTGATATGACGGCCAAACAGGTAAGCCTCCAACCTAAGTGGCTGACCTCATGGTACTCTCATCAATAGGATGAGCAAAATCGAATGAATCCCCCGCCAGAAAGTGGGAGAATGAGTTCAACACACGCAGTGGTTAAGCCACTTCTGTTGCTGCGCCCGTTGAAGCAGAGCCGCCGTGTTGTTTCATCATTGCAGGTAAGTTTTTAGTTTTTATTTTTTTATTTTATTTTTCTTTCTTCATTCTTGTTTTCCATTTTGTGGTCATTGGAAAGCAGGCAGTGGGAGAAAAATGGAAAAAGGGGCTGAAGTGAGGCAAATTGCCTCGTGAAAAATTGTAAAAAAAAACAAAAAACGCGGAGGAAAACTAAGAAACGAGGCAACTGCCTCGTAGGAGGGAAAAAGAAAAAAACAGTCCTTTGGACTGTGTGGGAGCACAAAGGCTCCCACTCCGTTTTTGGCCAACTTACTGTGGCCGCGAGATCTTGAATCTCGCGGCCCACGGTACATGTGTGGAATAGAGAGAGAGAGAGAGAGAGAGAGGGACGTGGGAGTTGGGAGGGGGAGGTCCTACTCCTCCCAACCTGCCAATTGCCCTCCCCATTTTTAGGAGAGGGCAGAGAAAAGTGAGGGGAGGATTGTTGCATGCAACTGCATGAACCTGGCCGAGAAAATGGTCAGGCGCATGCAGTTAGATTGGTTTTAAATTTTCTTTTTCTTTTTGTTTATTTCTTCTTTAATTTTCTGAGGACACTTGTCCTCACGTGGTGCTACCTCTGGCAGGGGCTGCTAGAGGTAATTGTTAGGCTCCCGTTTTTGCAGGGAACCCGGAAATTGAAGGGCCACTAAGGAAAAGGCTAGGTGCAGCATTTTCCCCGATGTATCTGCCCTGGAAAAAGGGTCCAGATACATCAAACTGTAAGGAGTTGTATCTTTCCAACACCTTATCAGAAAAATAAAAGAAAAATAGATTTGGAAATGGCAGGAACCCAGCTATCTCGTGAGATTCCGAGATAGCTGGGAAAAATAAAAGGAAAAATAAAATGGGGCAGTTAAAGAAAATTGCCCAACACGAAGGTTGTGGCTGTGGTGCGGCCACAATCAACCCTCTGTGGTGCGGCCACAATCAACCCTCGATCTTGGCAGCCCGCGATTTTGCTTGGGGGCTGGAGTGACGTCCAGCCCTCCTCGGCCAATATAAAACAGGCAGCTGCCCCCCAACTGCCACACAATGCACTCGTGATGCCAGTGTGTCACGAGCACATTTGAGTGATGCTGGCTGCTGGAGCTGTTGCCAGAGGCAACGTGAGGAAAGGCTGGAGACCTGCTGAGGAGCGTAAGGAGGAGAGTTGGGCAGCCATAGTCAAGACAGGGAGCACTCTACTCCCCTCCCCTTTGGCTGGTGCTAGTCCCACAGAGCTGACCCTGGGGAAATGCGGGACTGCGGCAGTACGACGCTGTGGAATTTGGGCCTGGGGCCCAAATTTTACCAATTTTGACCAACTATTTTTCCACTATAGTGAGGAAGTGCTGCCAAAATTTTACACCGGCGGCCGACAACGGTTCTATTTTTTTTTACGGTCGTGCGGAAGCGCTGCCGGAAAAATTGCGACCGCAGATCCGATTTTTTCGACGGTGGTCCGAAAGCGTTGCCGAAAAATTGTGGCGGAAGTTCCGGTTTTTTCGACGGTAGCGGTAGTTTCGATTTTTTCGACGGTGGTGTGGAAGCGCTACCGAAATTTTGCGGCGGCGGTTCCGGTTTTTTTGGACAGTGGTGCGGAAGCGCTGCCGGATTTTTGCGGCGGCGGTTCTGGTTTTTCTAACGGTGGTGTGGAAGCGCTGCCGGATTTTTGCGACGGCGGTTGTGGGTTTTTTTTTGCGGTGGTGCCGAAGCGCTGTCGAATTCTTGCGGAGACAGCACTAAGTTGACGGCAGTAGGTCAGAAGCGCTGCCAGGTTTTTTTTAGCGACAACATTGTTTTTATGGCAGTAACGATAGTGCATTTGCACTGAGCAGAGTGGGGCATTGGCACAGAGAAGGTGCCACCAAAGTAGTGGTGTGCTTTGAAGTGACGTGAGTGTGGCACCGCAGAGACGTTGTGGCTTTGGAGCCAAGTGGCGGTAACAGGATAACGCCGCCTGATTATTGGAAAGTGATTGTGTGCTGAGAGGGTATTCTGGCAGGCGGTCGTCACAAGGCAGTGGTGTCGATCATTTTGCTAACGATTGGGTGCGACGACCTTCTCGTCAACAGGGCGTAATTCTATATGGTTTCTTGAGTGTACCGTTTAACTTCACTCAAGGTCAGTTAACCTGATTCAGGTCCCTTCAAACCTGTGTGAACCCACACTTGCTTGACCTTAGCTCTCTGAACGTTCATTGGAAAGGAAAAGGAAATGTGTGTTTGCAGGTATGACGGGGAGTCTGACGATGGCAAAGGAATGTATGGTGGTCTATGTGTGATCTGACTTTGATTGCAGGTACGACATGTGGGTTGAGATGGATGAGGGTGATGATGGTGAAAGAATGGTTGTTTTCTCACCTCTTTACTTGTGAGTGCGGGTAAACTAAAGGGAAAACAAGACGACGAAAATGAAGCGGGCACAAAGAAGAGGAACGCAATTGAACTTAGTCTCTTTCTCCAAGGTCACCGTTTCTTTTTCGAATGATCCTTTCTATCTACGCCTGTCCGTCTGAATGACTCTTTTCTTTACAATTTTTTTTCCTTCGTCTAAGTTACTCTTGACGTCAGGCGGCAAGAGTTTGCTAGCCCGCCGTGTGGATGTTTTTCCTTTTCCTAAGAGGCATCTGGGGCGGGGGTTCGTTGCCTTAGGGGCCGGCCCTGTTATCGACTCGGAGTGGACCGCTTTGAAGGGGGTACCATGCTGTGGTGGCGGAGCCAGCCCGACTTCTGAGTTCCCGGGTTCACTCGGACGAGGACGAGGGGTATCCTAGACCACCTCCTAGGGGGATGAATAAAAGCATCTTCACGAAAGGACTTTAAGTTCTTGATGCCTTGCGTAAAGAGAAACTGCCATAGCACTCCTTTGGTGGTCATTTTAGGAATCACTAACGTATGGGGAACTGGTGCCACAAGTAGCCCAGTTTGTATCCTATTAGTCAAACAGAGTTTATGTAGATACTCTCGACGCGGCCGGCCGTGCCATAAGAAGCATGGTCCAGGAGGAAGACAAATGTTTTAGTAATACTTATTTTTTAACTTGATCACCTTTATCTTCACTTCTTTCAGATGGTTGTGGGAACGACGGTTTACTACTTTTTTCGCAATCGCGATACAGTGGCGGAGCGGGTCGAGTCCCGGAGACTTAATGGAGAAAGATTAGAGAGGATAGGACGACTTGTCTACAATCCGTATGAATTATACTCTGAGGAGGATGTCTCGCGATTCAATGGAGGCAGTGCTCAGAATCTCCCTAGATGACTTATTTTTAGTTCAAGGACCGGACTGGACATCCTATACTATGAGTTTGCGCCACCACTGTCCGAGCGTGACTTCGTTAATATGAACTTAGTGGTGATGTAGCCATATGAGATTAATCCACGAATCGACGAGATCCCTGAGATAAAGCTGATATTCGTTCGTTCCCTACTGTGGTTGAATGAACGGCAGGGCCCTTTCTTCGGCATATATCATATAAGACGGGTGACGGCAAACAGGTTCAGTATTTTATGGGTTGAATCTTTCTCTGAGTATGCTTGGCAGGATGAGGAGGACGAACTCGAGGAAGGATTACATGACTAATGTAATTTCTGTTCTGACACGAAGATGTCTGGAGCACGACGAGACTTGACGACCCCGAGGTACCTGCTGGTTTGCGACACACCTGAGGTCGATCTTATCAGAGGAGCGAAGCAACTTTTACGGGCTCGAGACGGTTCTCCTACTGAATGGATTGGCTTCATCGGGTTATTACGAAATGGCGAGGGATTTTTTCCCACTACTTGCGCGGATTTCCAGGCAAATACGATCCGGACTCAGGACGAGTTTTTCGGATATACCTTGTATTTTCACCTCGCACGTAATCTTCAATGTCTCTCTCGAGCCATTGTGAGTATCACGATTACCTCGTCCGGCAGACGTTTCGGCGTCATCCGGATCCGGGATATTGAGACCAGACACTTGTTTGGACTCAGTCGGCTCTTCCGAGTCATAGTGTGGAGACTAGCCTCACGGATGGTCTCCCTGTATGGTACTCAGATTTTTAGAATCATCGAGGTGGACAAGCGACAACCCTGGTACTTGACAATAATGAGCGTGCTCGTTTGGATCTGTTGGAGGCACAGGTGCGAGGAAGACGACATATTTATCAGGGTTAGACACCGCTTTCTGTTGTCTTCCTGGACAATAATTACTCTTTCTGTTCCACGAATGATGGAGTATCTATTTCCAATACGAAGTTACTTAACTCTCAAATGCTCTGCCTCCCGCTGCTTCGTCATTGTCATTACACTTAACAACTTTTTCAGATGTTCGCTTTTTACTTTATTCAGCTTATTTTTATGCGAACGATTATCCCTCAATGTATAAGCATGATAGTGAAATCATCGGGGTAATCGGAATGCTATCCATCCGGTGGTCCTAACTACAAAAAGTGTTTTTGTTTTTGTTTTGAGATTACCTCGTGAAGTCATAAATCGTATGACTTCCTCGATGGGATAGTCTATGCAAGGGGTTTTTCTGGAATGCGTATGGTACGGAAGTGTGGTCGAACCAAAAGTTCAAACATCGACCAGGAACCGGATCACTTGTTGATCTGCATGGTAGCAGTGGTATTTACTTGCATATATTATCATAGGAAGATCAGGCCTAGTTTGTTCTTCAATTAATAGTCTTGGAGCGACTATATAAAAATTCTCCAGTCATACAGGTTGAAAATAAACACTTTGGCATACCAGCTCATCAAGTCAATGATTTAGATTGTGTGATTTTATTTTAAAGAATGAGAATTTTTGTTGTTTGATTGCTAGGGAGTAAGGATTGTTTTCATGATTGGTTGAGACTGTCCTAGTCGACCGGCATACGCTTCGTACTTGGGAGATCAGCGTCCTATGGAACGAACAACGTTCGGGTTCACTTGGCGTTTAGCCAAACATTTCCTATACTGCAGCGAGACGAGTAACGCCCTCGGCTGATCTACCTCTGCGATTGCATTTAAAAGTCTTTGTACGTGGGTCAGTAGCTCGGTAGGGATATACCCCTAAGGGTGGTGACAGCCCCTTAGGGAAGCAAGCTTATACCCCTTGGGAACCTGTCCTGTCGTAGGGGACCGCGGGATGTATAGCTAGCGCACCCGGCCAGAGCGACGAAGGACGATGCAACCTCGTCCGTCTCGGCGGCTCGCGGAATGTTTAATGCGGCGTCCACGAATGATTTTTTTTTTTTATCTCCTGCGTGACATGGCCGGGAGGACCCTCGTTTCGCGCGAGGGCCGATACGCTCGACACCGCACGTCGGATCACACAAAATCAGGATCTGAGTTCCGTCGTGTTTATTGAACATCAACGTTTCCGTCCTGCATAAAAATGACCTTCCCATGAGAATGTCATGGTCCACGTCTGGCATGACAAAGAAGCATGCCTTGACTTTCACTCTCCCAACCTTGATAAGTACATTCGAGGTTGTTCCACAAAATACTGCTTTGCAGTTAGCTCCATGCAAGATACCGCAATCCGAGCGGTCTATTTCCAGCCCAAACCTGAGTGCGTTAGCTTCTCGGATAATATTCATTTTTGTTGTTGTATTCACCATTGCTGCGCACTTAGAGCCTTTTACCACCAAATCTACCATACCACATGCCACACACTTCCAGTCCATCTTTGTTCCCATCTCCGCCCATTCCACCTCCTTTGGGCAGAATCACACTCAAATGAACGCTTGGCACCAGGCGTCGCGATAAGCTTCCATTTAATCAATCACGTAGCTTAGTGGCCGAAGCTAAAATCTCTTTTAGGGTCATCAGGTCGTTTTGGCCCTCCAACAACCTATCAATTACGCTTCCCACGTCGAATCCCTCCTCCAGTCGGACCTCATACTTCTTCTTTTTTGGTGCCACATCGCGCAGACTTAGTTGAGCTTCTTCCTGGGCTTCTCTCTTCTTAGCCCTTTGCTCCGCCCTCTCGTCCTTTACCTCGTGCAGCCTTTCGTTCTCCTCCTCCTCCTCCTCCTCATCCTATACCTCTATGACCTCTTTTCTGTTTTCTGGCTCTGGCTCCTTCCTCGGAGGTTTTTGGCTTGCACTGGCCTTGGCCTGGCCTCTAGTACGAGCCGCTTGTGCCAGTCTTCCTTGCGCCGCAGGGGGTCTAGTCATCATTCCAGACCGCGGGCCTAATCCTATGGTAGCTACTTCAGGTCGCCCTGGCATTGATTCCGGGTCAGACTCGTAGAGAAAGACTTTGGGGATATTAGTCGTCCATCCCTTTACTTCCTCACAAAGGTCTACCAACTTTTGTTGGTATCTCCCCCCCATCAAGTTTTTCATTTTCCCCAGAAGGATTAATGCGTGTTCCACCTTCTCATTTTCGCCTTCCTCATCTGACTCAACGACTATGGGTTCTTCCTTTATATCTCCTGCCCGTAGCCTTTGAGTCACCTCCTCATCACTTTCCACTTCTTCCATCCTAATTGGTGGATCATCCTTCTCCTGCCACAATATAAATGTGGCAGGCAGCGCTTGCCATGCAACTACCCTTCTTTGGGTCTCCGCCCTTACTCCACCCGGAACCTTCCTGTCAATGTATT
The DNA here is from genome assembly GCA_003427395.1 of Chara braunii. Classification (NCBI taxonomy): domain Eukaryota; kingdom Viridiplantae; phylum Streptophyta; class Charophyceae; order Charales; family Characeae; genus Chara; species Chara braunii. The sequence goes on along the minus strand of BFEA01000495.1, from coordinate 1,048,236 downwards.
CCCCGAACTGATGGTATATATCGCCATCCATATTGGAATAGATCAGTCTCACTCTTTCATTTTCCCGCCTAATATTGCAGAACCGTATAGTATGACCTTGTTTGTCACAGTGATGGCATATGGCGGTTCTCCAATTAAAAAGGGTTCTCCCGCTCCCCTGACTTCCTTGACTTCCTTCATTTCCCTGACCCTGGTAGCCTTGGTTGTCCAATTGACCTCCTCGGTCACCGCCATTTTTGTCAAGTCCTCTTCCACCGCCTCTTCCTCCATTCCCCTGATTACCCTGGCCTTGATTACCTCCATCAGCCACACTACCTTGTGAACTAGGTGCGGGTGACGGGGGCGGTGTCATGGGTTGGGCTTGCGCAGCGTGATAGCTCGGGGGTGGCATACTGGCTTGGGGCCCAACGAAGGGTATTATCTGCCCAGATGGAGCCGGGTTTCCCCATGGCACAAAGGTGTTGTACACAGGTCATCACCACTACCCGAATGGTGGTACCACCACTTGCGGGGGGGGCGCTCTACTTAACGGAGCCGACGCACTTGGTGATGCGACTACCACTGCTTGGGGTGCCTGCCCTTTTCCTGAGCCTTGCCCCCCCTGCGTTAAGTTGCGTTGTTTGCGTAGCGCCTTCGAAAGATGTGGGGGCACCGGCTCCTCTTCTTCCCAATCCTCTTGGACGACTTCCTCTATCACTTGATCCTTCCATTTTCCTTGGATTGTCGTCACTATTTTTTTTTGTATGACCGTGTATTTTCCATAGCCCAACTCTGCAAGCATGTCGGTGACGATCCTCCTTACTCCTGGTGTCCCTGAAGCGGTCGCATCCTGTTCTTTTCTTTTTCGCCTTTGCAGGCGCATCTGGTGCTGATTCACCTGGTCCAGACTTCCTTCCTCGACCCCTTTGTCGATATTGGCCCAGATGAGCTTCGCACTTCCCCCTCCATGGCTCGTCGGCTCAGACGCTTCCGACGCAGTGAGTAATCCCACAAAAATAGCGCATTGCGCCTCCTCAGATATCCCAGGGACCTTTCTCGCCTTCTTTGTAAACTTCTGTACGACGGCTCCCACTGTGGTGAAGTCGTCCCTATTCATGTCTTCTTGGCCCGTAGTGGTTAACAGGCAATCACCCTTCCTGTACTTCCTTTGTATCCCATCCTTTAACCTGGCCCAACTAACATTGGCGCCGTCCACAACCTTCCTCACTTCCTGACGAGGCCCATGAAGCACATACTTTAGAATTCGCTCGAACTTTACCTCGTCTGACAGCCCCACCATCGCCTACTCGACCAGATCCAACCAACCAGAGACCCGCTCTCTATTGAAGTGGAATATATCAACCTTAGAAATATTACTCGGCGCCCTTTCTCGCCTGTCTAAGACTTCAATGAGATCATCGAGGGTCAGGACCTTTCCTGAACCGTCTGCTATGCCTTCTGACCTCTCGGCCCAACCTCTTTCTCAAATTTTTCCTGTTAAGAAGAGTAAGGAAAAAAACTTTCATTCAACATTCGAACTTCTATCGAGCTTCATAGACAGTCGCTTACCAATTCAAATAAGTAAAACTATCTATTTCCTCCCTCTATGACTCACTTTAGGACCTCCTTTATGACTCCCTAACCCAAACAATCAATCAGATCAGAGATAAAATTTATTACATTAATAACGGTTATTTATCATAGATAGTCTGGCAAGACATTATGTACTTGAAATATGCCTATTTTTCTCTCTCAATCTTATACCCGGATGTCGTTCCACCAGGGACAACGGTAAACTTCCGTTATCCCCGACAACGGCGCCACCTGTCGCGCGCATCGGTTCGACACCACACAAGGCAGCGCGAAACCCTCCCGGTCGCGTCACGCAGGAGTTCGTCTAAATCCTCGTTGCGAATATATATGGAGCTTTCACAAGCCGCTCCGACCGAGTGCGCCAACCATACCTCTACCGCGCCCCTACGACAATATAGAGCCTACGCGAGGTAGGACTTACCTCCACCTTACGGGAGCTGTCACCTCCCTTCGGTGGGCGTATCCCCGCCGAGCTACCAGTCCACAATACGAAAGTTAATCAGCTGCAATCGCAGAGGTGGATCAGCCGACGGCGTTTCTCGTTCGCTGTAGCATAGGGGGTACGAGTGGTAATACGCCTCTATCGGACCCTAACGTGAACCGACGCCTTAGGGGGTTGAGGTCCCAAGCGCGACTCTTCGCCGGTCAACTAGGACGCATCCCACACACCACGCATACACCACTCTAAAGAACATAAAAAAATAAAAACACACGTGCACGCACACGTACGTACACATATACAAAATGACACTTGAACAAACAACGCGACAACATTCCTAGTCCCTCAGTAGTCATCCGATAACCCTTCGGTGTGGAAATCAGATAGGCGTCGCGCGCGAGACTTAGTATAAAACTGCGCGGGCGCAGAGCTAACTCATATCGACTAGTAATGCATGAATACGTAAGCAGTCGCAATGATGGTGTACTATGTAGTGCCCATAATCAACCGGTCTCTCGTGGATCCGAGTACCGCTTATAACACTCAAGTATCAGATCCGAAGTATCATGAAGGTTTGCCCCATCACGACATTGCACGACTGAAGGAATAGCTGTGAGGCCGTCGCGGCACCTCCAGCCTTTAAGCTGAGTGTCTCGACCGGCAGGACAAATAGGCTCTGCGCGGGGGGAGATCCCTTCCATGCAGAGTCTAGGGTCTGGGATGTTATGGACAAGAACCTTGAACCCGGGCGCAGGACCAACGTCCGACTAAGAAATCCTTAAGGAACATTCAACAATAAAGCGGGGGTTTCTTTCATTATCATTCACAACCCCTATTTAACCTTTAAGCGTAGGCCCCTCAGGCCAAGCGAACACCCAACATAGGTATATATATATATATATATATATATATATATATAGGGAATAAGTATGTGACGATCACTTCTCACAATCACAGTGGGACTCCTCACAACCATATATATGTTTGTGATCGTAGACAGTCAAATCTGAATCTGAACCACAGTACATACATGCAATCACATCAAAGAGTCAAACAAGAGTCTACGCACTACACGGAGTCAACTCCAACCAATCCCTACACTCATACTCCTCGCTTTAGCCATGCAAGCCCCAACCTCTGTCCAACCAACCAATTGTTGCATGACATGCCACAGTCAATCTAAGTGTAGATACTCAGACGTTCTCTGATCGAAAAGCAGTTATCGCAACCTTTAACTTTCGTAAACTGGAAAGAGGTCATGACTACTTCAGAGTCAACACTCAGATCCTACAAAAACCCGGCATCATGGATTGGATGAGTCGATTTTGGGAAGGCTGGGAACAAAATTTAGATTTTTTCACCACCAAAGATGCTTGGTGGGATGCGGGGTCCCAAATTTTGTCTAAACATCTCAACATTTTCTCACAAATATTACCCGTAGGGAGGAAAAAGCAGGAGGTGTCCCTATTACGGATGATCGAGTATGCAAAATATAGGATGAACATTCATTTTATTTATAACTTAGTTTGGAGCCCTATCATAGAAAAGTGCATAGCAGATTGTGCCGCTTATCACCAAGAGCAATCCGACATCTGGAATGAAGCGATTGAGAGTTAAAGGTGTTATTGTCTATGACCGTATGTCTAGAGAGTCCTTTCAAAAATTGCTACCGAAGCGCTTAGTTTTTTCAATGTGCGAGTTCATGCACTCATTTGATCATGAGTTGCCATTTGTCAACGAACAGTCTCAACTTTGTGAATATGTAGCTATGTGTTATCGAGATATCCTTACAACGAGGCGCCCAGACGAGGACATTACCACCGATCTTTTGGAAGATTCGGATCAATGGTCTCACTTTTCAACTAGGCTATCAACACAAGGGATACTAGATTTGGACCGACCAGTTACAATAGAGAAGGCGTGAGAAGCATTAAGTTCGATGGCTAAAGGGAAAGCCCCGGGTGATGACGACTTACCAGTGGAGGTCTATCTAATTTTTTGGGATTATGTTAAATAAATTTTAGTTTATATTTATAATAAGGTATTAATGGGAGACAATTTATCGCCAAGCATGAGGTATAGTATCATCTCGCTCCTATACAAGAAGGAGGACCGATTTGAGATTAGAAATTGACGCTCGATTTCGGTTCTCAATGTGTCATATAAATTATTGACAAAAATTTTGGCTTGACGCCTAAGACAATATTTACCTGCCTTGATTGTCAACGACCAAGCAGGCTTCATGCAGGGTTGTTCAATATTTGATAATATTGTAACGGTCATTGAAGCAGTCGAATTGGTTGAAAGAACCAATGCAAATGTTTAAGTCCTTATGTTGGTCATGGAAAAAGCCTATGACAACGTTAATTGGACTTATGTCCTGACAATCTTGAGACACATAGGCTTTTGGGAAAACATATGCAATTGGGTAGTGGCACTATACTTTCAATCTACAGTCTCTATTATGGTCAATGACAATATCTCAGAGCCTTTCTCGCTTATAAGATCACTACGTCAGGGCTGCCCCCTGACCCCCCTATTATTTGTGGTACAAAACTTTTTATATAACATTCGGGTTCACCCCAGGATCAAGGGGCTCTGTACAGGTCAGACGCAGTGTAAGGTGAAGACCCTTGCGGACAATCTATTTGGCATCTCATAAAACCCGGTCTCCTCGATGAATGTCTTTAAGAGTTACTTAGACGAATATTTGGCTTTGTCCAAAACATCTGTTAACTGTGCTAAATTTGTCGTTTTCCTCTATAGGTCATGAAATGCATAGAGGCCGGTAGCTATGAGCGTTTTTTTTGGGTGCAGGTTTTCCTGCTCTCATGTACAGTAGATGAAGAAGGTATTCTGTTACAGCTAACACTACAAACGGTATCCACGTGGGGAAAAATTCTCATTTGTCTATCTACGATACGGTAATGGTGGTCAGTGGTGCTCTTTTTGCTTTGCTTTGGTTTGTGGGTGTCGTTAGACTCTTAGGAAGACACCTATGTGGTTTGATCCGCAGGAGAGCTGCAAAATTTCTATGAAAACCTTTTGCGGGGGATAATGAGGGTTTCATGTCAAAAGTTGTTTGAGACATGCTATGTTTCTCAAAGGCGAAAGGAGACTAAGGGTTAATAGACCCCCAACAGAAAAGTAAAACTATGCTTGTCCGCTGGATCATTAAGGTCACTTGCTCCTCTGAGGAGTCACATTAGATCTTTATGGCTGAATCGATCCTCGCCTCAGAATTAAATTTTCAAAGGCCTTCTTATATCTGGACCTGCTTTTTATTGACCTCGTTCCAGAAATGTGTGATCATATCATAATTTTGGAAAGTTGTGTTATTTGTCTGGCGGTTGTTGAAGCCAAACTCATGGCGGCTACACCCGCGGTTAACGACCACCTGAAATTTCAAAATGAAAGATTCTGAAATGGTCTGAAACCGCTGAAATGGCCTTAAGACACTTCAGGTCATTTCAGAAGTTTCGGGTGGTTTGCAGGACAAACTTTATGTTTTTTGTTTTTTTTTTTTTGCCTGTTTTTTCAGCCATTTCAGTTCATTTCAGGAATTTCATGTGGGGACTTGAAACCGCTGAAATGGCTGAAGCTTCTTAATGGGGTTTCAGGTACCCTCATCCAAATGGTTGGATGATGGTACCTGAAACCCCATTTAGAAGTTTCAACCACTTCAGGTCATTTCAGGAATTTCAGGTGGGGACCTGAAACTGCCAATGTGGTTGAAGCTTCTGAAAGAGGTTTCAGGTACCCCCATCCAAATGGTTGGATCGGGGTATTTGAAACCCCTTTCAGAAGCTTCAGCCACTTCAAGTCATTTCAGGAATTTCAGGTGGGGACTTGAAACCGTTGAAGTGGATGACGCTTCTTAAAAGGGTTTCAGGTACCCCCATCAAACCATTTGGATGGGGGTACTTGAAACCCCTTTCAGAAGCTTCAACCACTTCAGGTCATTTCAGGAATTTCAGGTGGGGACCTGAAATCGCTGAAGTGGTTGAAGCTTCTGAAAGGGGTTTCAGGTACCCTCATCCAAATGGTTGGATGGGGGTACGTGAAACCCCTTTCAGAAGCTTCAGCCACTTCAGGTCATTTCATGAATTTCAGGTGGGGACCTGAAACCGCTGAAGTGGATGAAGCTTCTGAAAGGGGATTCAAGTACCCTCATCCCATCATTTGCAATGGATCTATAGACAATCTTAAAGTGGTGTATCAACCAAAAATGGTTGAACTGCCTGAAGGCGGTTTCAGACAACCCCATGTATAGATCCACACACAATCTGAAAGTGGTGTAGTAACCTAAAGTGGTTGAACGGCCTGGAAAGGAGATCTGAAAATATATGCACCCGTTAACCATCTCTCGGTGGCTACCAGTGTCGAAGGTTGAAATCCTCTTACAACCCTTATTTAAGAATCCGCATATTCATAAATCGAATGGTAGTTGGTTTGTTGCAGATACCGCTCGCAACAACTTTGAGAGAAGGTGAATTGAAAAAGGTGTACTGCTTATTGTGGACATCTGGAACACCTTGAAAAATTAATGGGTCTCCCCCTTAACTCTTAGGGCAAAGTTGGGTCAACTCTGGTACGTGGAAAAGCGTCTGGCTGAGCTCATTAAGACTATCCTGGAACAATGGAAACTCACCCTCAGCCCAAAAAACGTTGATCCTCTTGGTACATGATACGTTGCTCAGTTTCTAGAATAACCTTCTACAATTTGAAAAATGGTGGGGATTGATCCCTCAGGTAAAAAAGAATTTCAGTGTTGGGAGGGAGCAAACTCCGAGAAACCGGATTTTCTTGTGCAGATAGAAAGTTCTTCATACCCCCCCATTAGCAACTAGGCTTGCCCAGATAAGGGTGTGAGAGACATGTGGCAACGATGGTAACTGAACCTGTAAAACTCACACTATTGGATTTTCTATTTCAGAGCTAAAGCTAGATCTTAAACTGTGGGGCCAGAAGGGAAAGGTAAAAAAGGGGAGGATCGGGCGTTGCCTTTCTATATAGTAGCACGGGGATATGAAGCCCAGTTGGCTGGACGCATCCCACTGAAGGTAGCCACAACAAGATGGAGCCAAGTTTTACTATGTGGTAAGGATAGGGTGAAAATTGACTTACCGTAGGGGCACGGGTGCGCAGCCCGTAGTTTGTATATGCTTGTTTGATAAAAGAGGCATTACTAGTGAGGTTTGAAAGTAAGGTGATTGTTACATGAAAAAAAAAAGTATTTGTGTGTATGTGTCAAGATTAGTGTGTGTGTGTTTGTGTAATACTAAGGGTGTTTGTGTTTATCATATCTGCTATTGTTGGAATGTGTGGGATTAAGGTAATTTATATGACATTAATGTATTAGATATTTGACATATCTTCATTCATAGTTGGTGCCGAGGTAGGTGGTCCTTGAATCTTATTTCATATGTCGTATATGTGTGTGATTGAGAGTTTGTTGTTTTAGTTTTTTGTTTAACTAAATAAAAGTTGTTTTGTCACATATGACTCACTCAATGGGGCGTTGAACGTGTGGGGCATTGAATACGTCCACATTCAGACACATCTGTTTCCATTTGTAAATGCAATGTAAGTGTGTCGTTTCAACCTGCAGCCAAGACCACACCCTTTCCAATTCAGACTTTTTCACTTTTCCGCCCTACCATTGCTTTGCCACTGTTTTGACCAAAACCCTGTGCGCGGTCCCACTGGCAGCTAACGGTACTGCATTTTTCAAAGAAATTGCCAACCCCCCCCCAAAGATTCACTTTGTCGCTGCTTTGCCACCGTTTCGACAAAAAACCAGCACGAGGTCCCATGGGAAGCTACCGGTCCCGCATTTTTAAAAGAAACTGCCCCCCCCCCCCCAAAGTGTCCTGGTTGCACCTGCCTGTATTTTTTAAACCTTCCAACGACCAAACGAGCCTGAATCAACGACCGGTATAACGAAGGACGACGGAAATGTCTCGGGGGGGAATTGTCTCAGGGGGGGGAAACGCACCCCTGACGGGCTGCGAACTGCTGTAACTCGATGTTGGAAACAACTAGCCAATGCTCCTACCATCTTCCCCCGAACATAATGGATATGCGTTGTATTCGAGTTTTCCAAAAAAACGGTTTTTGAAAAGTTACACCATTTTTTTCGAATACAAGGGCACTTCGAATAAAACGCATACGCGTTCTATTGGAATACTACGCACATGCCTTATATTCGAATTTCACGATGAGAAAATTGTTGTATTCGAATATAACTTTTTCCTTCCCCCCCCTCCCGCCCCTTGAAGGTCGGCGCCTGCTCTGTTTTTGCCTTGGTGACCAGGACAGACCCATGTGTTTTTTCTCTCTCTCTCTCTCTCTCTCTCTCTCTCTCTCTCTCTCTCTCTCTTTGTGTTGTCGGCAAGCAACCGCCCTCCGTGTCACTGACAAGCTGCCCTTTTTGTATGTATGCGTGTGTGTATGTGTGTCCCCTGTGCTATGTTGTCGACATGCAACAGCCCTCCGTGTCACTGACAAGCTACCCTCTTTCTCTCTCTCCCTGTGTGTGTGTGTGTGTGTGTGTGTGTGCGTGTATGTGTGTATGTGTGTGTGTGTATGTCCATGCGCGAAGGCGCTTTTGACAGCCTAGAAAGTGGCGCGGCCAAGAAAGTGGAAGCCAGTTCAAGCCACTCACTAAGGCCTCGCTGCTATGGTGGTCACAGAGGCAGAAAAGACAGAAAAGGGTTGTATCTTTCCATGTTCTAGCAGAAAATTCATTCTCATTTCGCACATTTGTTGAGGAGTGGAGCGAGGCTCCAATTAGGGGAAAGAAATAAATCTCCAACCAGAACATGGAAGGGTACATCGCTACTTTTTTTTCCCCTTTTTTTCAAGGTTCTTGGGCTCTCAGCCATCGTCCAGAATTGAGCCTACTCAGTCTAGACCCGAACCCCTAGTGAAGGTAAAGTTGGTCATGTTCACTCAAACATAACGCATATACGTTGTAAACGAGTATGTGTCATGTTCGGGGGAAGACGGTAGTCCTCGCCTAGCTGCAAATTTATGGCTGCTTTTTCCATCGGCCACTCCGTCTGCAGTCAACTTAGCCCAGAGGGGGCTCAAAGTAGAACTCGCGTGCAAAATATGTAATTGGGCCTTTGAGTCCACTGTGCAACTTTGGTAAGATTGTCTTGCTTCTAAAAGAATTTGGGATTGGTGACAGTTTATTTTTTTTAGTTTATTTTATTTTTTTGAAAGTTTGTTCTTTTATTGTCAAGGAAACTGTAAAAAAGGTGGTCGGGGACCTCAGAATTCAACCTGGAGATATCCTGGCAGCATCATCCAGTTTCGCTTACGAGCAAGGCTCACAATCCTACCAACAACACTGACAATTTTCGCTGCTGGAAATCGGGTTCAACGTCCCATCTTTTTTTTTTCTTTCCCTTTTTTTTTTCTTTTTTTTTTATAACAAAACCATCTGGTTCTGGCTCCTACAATTCTGGGGAGCGACAGTCTGGTTCCTATTCCCCCGGTAAGTCAATATGTAATACATTTGGATACTCACACACGCTAGTCCCCATGAGAGGCCCGAATGGACGACATTGATTACTTCCCTGCGGAAGGATATACCCCCTCTCACCCCGACATAAGTTAGCCCGCTTTTACTAATTGGTTCTTACTATTCTGGTTGGCCTCAGTCCTGGTCCTCTCAGTTATACTGCTCGGCGTGCTGTGCTGGAGATAATTTTTCAACGTCCCATCTTACAAACCTCACTTACCAAAAATCAACTTTAAAGCTCAAGTAAAAATGGGTTCAAACGAGCCTTCTAAAGACATTCTACAGAGCAGCATCTGAAACGTCATTGCGGGACCTACTACGTATCAAACTTGAAGCACAATCAAACATTGTAACCTTCAATAGAAAAGAGTTTCAATGTTGTTTGCTAACCCGCAGAGACACATAGTCGCCTTTTACACTAGGGCTACATTCGTCCCCTTACCACGGGCTCCATTAACCACGTGGGAAACTCCAATTTTCCTTCTGCTGAAACTTTCGCACGGTTGGCCTTGACCCATGTCTTCATAAATCAGTGACGGTTTTTCCTCCTCCAGTCTGCAAGCACTGTCACCTTGAGGGTCACTTTAACTTTGTTCCTTATCTAATGAAAGTTCATCTCTTCATGTTGGAATACCAGTGTATTCCTTTCGGCTCAAAGAGCGTCCATCAAGATCCGTGTATAGCACAATGTCACATAGTTTACCCCGACCCCAAAGTTGCCTTTAGCCTGAAGTTTGCCAAATAGTATGAACTCGTCACTCCACTAAAACTCCCCACTTAGCTTCTTTCACAATTCCTTCCACCATTCCCAAACTCTCACCGACACTGGGCATGACAGTCAAAGATGCATGGCTGTTTCCTACCCCCGCTTACAGAGTTCACATGTGGCCGGAATATTCATTCCCTTGCTATTCAGCCAAGTAGCTGTACGGGTAATCTGAAGCGACTGCAGCTATTAAAGTACCGTCTGTCTCTGCAAAGGCATTTATTTTAATGCTTTCCAGAGAATTAGGAGATCTTCTTCCTCTACCGTCCCAGACACCGCAGATGAAACTTTGAGTTGAGATAGTTTTCTTATTGTTGTTGCGAGTGGTTTTTTCTTTACCCCTTCTTGTTGCAACAGTACACCCTCTTTCGATCTGTACTGACAAACCGGTACTGCCCGTATGAGGGAGTTCGACTTCCATCCAAATGATACGGGTTCCGCTATAATCTTCTCATGTGAGGTCTTTAGCAGTTGGCAGACCATTCCTGTTTTTGTAAATTGCTCATATACTCTCACTTCCTGCAAGCCCGTTGTGGAACCAATTATCCCTTCTTCCTTCCAAACCAAAGATTTGTTGTGACTCCCTGGTTTAACCCCCAGATCTGGACTTTAGCTCCGGATCTCAGATCTGGCCCAATTATTTTTCAGAGTCTTTCCCTGTTACAGGGGTCTTCCACCCAGCAGTCTGCATTCAACTCCCTGTCGTTCTTGAGGGCATTAACCCAATGCAGCGGCACCGCCTGTTTTATGTTATTAAAATTTTGTTCAACTCCTTTGATCCTTGGTACCAGTTTTTTCACCGCTTTCATGGGCAGCTAATTTGCGATTTCATAATTTCACAGATCGTTCAACTGCAAGATTCCGTGCTCTACCCAGGATCTGTCGAAAGAGCCAGGGTTATCGTCTGCTTTAAATTCTTCAAAACCGCCATCGAAAATAAACTTATTTTCAAACACAATTTGGTTCAAAACTTTTTCTTTCGACCTTGGTTCCTCCACCAACTATGGATGAACCTTCTTCCAGGCCAAAGTAATATTCCTCCACAGTTGAAATTTTGGTCTCTTGATAATATAGGAAGAGATCATAAAACAGAGTCAAACGTGATGACCCTGCTGCAATGACCATTCCCCCATCAAGATGTATTCGGCCAGTTTAATCCATGCCTTCTCCTCATTGGAGAACATGGCCGCAACCGACCATTTAGGCAGTAAGGCTACATTTTGTTGCATGGGATCCAAAATACCCAAGCCTCCTTGCTCTCTTGCACCGCATATCAGCTCCCAGGCAGTCTTAACAATGAATCCTTGCTATTCAGATGCCAGCGGTTTCCACAAGTATCTCGCTGCAGTTCTTTTAATTCTCATGTAAGACTCCTCACCTAACAGATGAACTGTAAGCGGGAATCACAACATTGAGAAGGTTGTTGAACTTAGGACCAGGGCCCTTCTTAATAATGACAATTGATGGTTCTTTGTCAATTCGTTAATCTTGGCCGCCACCTTTTCCAATAGGAGTGCATCTTGAAAGGCCGCACAATCAGTGAGGGATACCTGTGCCCCTAGTAACCTTTCTGCTGCATTTTCAGGGATTCGCCGGAGCCCCCAATCTACCTCCAGATCGAAAACTTAAGGCAGAAAGTACACCGATTTCTCCCAGTTAATATAGGTCTCCGATAGATCACAATGAACATCCAAAACTTCTTTTAATTCACCCAAGGCCTCAGCATCATTGACGCAAGCCACAATTAAATCGTCCGCTATGGCCCCTCATTTCCAATGGATCCTTGGAAGGAGGTGTTGTCCAACGATCTTAGGATTATGTTTAATATTAAACAACAAAACTTCTAATTGCGCAACAAATAATAAAAGGGCTAACGGACAACTCTGCCAAAGCGAGCTAGTCAAAAGAAACTCAGATGACAGTTGACTATTCACCACCACAACCGAGGAGGCTTCCGTGTACATCGCCTTCGCCCATCTGCAAAAGCCCCCCGTCAACCCCATTTTGTCTAGTGTCGTGAAAACAAAAACCCGCCCGACTTTATCATACACTTTCTCCATGTTCAGCAGTAACACGACCACATTCTTTTGTTCCCTGCCTATAACCTCAAGGACTTGGATCGACGACAAAATGCTCTCAAATATGGACCTCTTTTTTACAAAGGCGCCCTGCTCTTTCCCAACCAATCTTGGTAAAAATTCAGGAAGTCTGGTTGCAAGAGTCTTTACCAATATTTTATAAGCTACGTTCAAAACTTAAATTGGCCTATAATTTTTTACCCTCTTATCCCTTTTTTTATAGAGGAGGTAGATTGCTCCAGTTAACCAAGTTTTAGGTAATTGGCCTGTTAACTGACAACTGTTAAAAACTTGACATAGGAAGGGAGCAAAGGCCTCCCAGGTGCTCAAGAACAATTCCACTGGGATCCTATCCAACCCCGAGCATTTCCCTTTAGCCATATTCTTAGCTGCTTTATATAGTTCCAACGTAGTGAAGGGGGCATCTAACTTTCACAAAAGCCGCATTGGAAAGAACAAAGAAAAATGCACTTCTGGATCAATGAAAAGGTGCATTACCTTCCAAACAACTCCACTTTTTTTATCAATGAAATGGTCTATCACTTCAACCTCCAGATCTATGTTAATCAAAATGGCCACCTCACCCTTTGTCCCTTCTGCAAGGGCCCAAAACTGGGGCCCCTTCCACCAATTCCTTGCGGTCTCGATATTTTCTGAGTTCAATTTAGTTTCTTGCAAACATGCAATATATATGTTATTTGTGTGCATGAATGCTACCAAGTTTCATTTTTTATTCCTATTTGAGGTATCCTCCATTCCTCGCACAGTCCAGGATAATAATCTAATCTTGCTCAACAATACCATCCTCGTGGCCATTGCTGCCTGCACATTGGATGCGGTTATCAGTAGGGACCAGGTTTGATTCAGGGTCATCCTGCTCCAACTTTTCCTGAACGCCTGAGTCTATGTCCCATTCATAAATGACTGGGCCACTTGGAGGGATCTGTGATAGGGCGTCTGCGTGGTTTAACCAGTCAGCCACTTGTTGGGCATCCATATCATTCCCCAACCGGATGCCTCTCAAAAAAATTGCATCTGACGCAAAAAGAGGGATCGACGGAATCCAGTGAGAATGAATTTGTAACCATTGTTCCTTTGTGTCCTCCAAGGAAATCAAACTCAGAAACGCAAAGTGTAGGATTTTATTTTCCCCATCTTGTATTTTCACCAAGTGTCTGCCCATCCTTGGTTCTTGCAACAGAGTAACAGATCTCATGCCTTTCAATATTACCGACTGTGTCAGGCTTAACACTTTATTTTCAGTTGGTAGGGTTTGCACAGGCACAACTGGTAGTTCCAAGGATTCATTGGTTGACTGGGCTGTGAGAAAACACAGACCCAATTGAGTGGTCGTACATATCAGTGCGACCAAGATTTGTTTCACTGTTTTGCAAAGTTTGTCCTTGCGGTTCAACGTCTGCATTGGCGCAACGAAACTTAACCTTGAGTCACTACCGAAATACTTACGGAAGAAACCCGAACCGTCGATTAACCGACTTTTCTTTGTCGGATCAGGTTTGAAAATCGCGGAACCATACCCTTTTTGGCCATTCAACAGTCTCACCTGTGGTTTCGGGACTGACTTCTTCTTCCTTTTCCCACTTTTCTGGTCCCTTCTTCCTACCTTATCCACTGCATTGAATAGTAGGTTAATTTTCCTTCATCTACTCGGGTTTTATCCTCCTGCAACCCACCAACCTCTTTCTCAGCATTTTCTCTTATTTCCATACCCTATGAATTCCCTTCCGAATTTAGGAGAGGGGTAGGATTTTGTTGCGAGGGAATCTGTTTTTTTGCAGAGAACCCCAAGGCCTCCAAGTCCAGTTTTTCCACTATTTCTATTAGGTCTTGGCCCTGGTTATTCCTCAGTCCACCGGTTTCACTACCAGATTCACTATTCTCTGCCAACTTCAGAGGATCCACTTCTTCTCCCGGCTTAACCCCATCTTTCCCTGAAGATCTAACATCATCATGCTCCTGCCCTGCCCCCTCCCTCTTCCCCATCTCCCTTTCCCCTTCCTCCAGCAGCTTTGGATCCTCTCTTTCCTTCCTCTTCCCCTGTTCGTTAGTTATTCCTTCGCTCTGGGGAGATATCGGTTTTAAATCGTCCGCCTCCTTCTCCTTGGGGTTCAATTTCCCCCCCCCCTTTTTTCTTCCACTTCGGACGTCGGACCTTCCCTGTTTTTAACTTTGACTTAGAACGCTCGGTAGGTGAGGGTTTCCTTATCCTTCGCCGCATCTTTCTCATGAGAGATAAAGTCGCCTTCCTTATCTACTCGCACTTCCTTGCCTTTCCCATTATCTTTTGTCTCTCCTTTTCCTCCCGTGTTCTCTTCTCCTTCGTTACCACTTTCTTATATTTCTCGTTCCGAGGACAATCTTTGTCCGAGTCAGTGTGAAAGAATCTTCTGCACAGACTGCACCGCGGCGTATCTGTGCAGACGACTTCAATCTCCACGTAACCGTACTCACCCATGTCGACTACCAACAACTTTTCATAATTAAGCCTGGGCGACGGGGTCAAGTCGAAACAAATATTCCAGAGGTCCAGTGAAATAGGGTCCGAAAAAACTGGTGTGACGCGCAGAACGGTTGCGAACCCCTTTATCATTGCCCCCCTAATATGGGGGAGCACCGAGACCGGTACCTGAAGCAATCTAATCCAGAAGAAAGGAAAACCCATGGCTACATTCCATTCACATAATTGATTTTCTGTCATCCACGACTTAAAGGACAATAAGTACTTTTTGTTATCCAAATTAATTATATCCTGTCCCTTTCACAACATCCAGACAGCTATCTCTTGTGAACTTGTGATGTACGTCACCAGATTGCGTCTTTCGTGTTTAAACACTTCCCTCTTCGGAGGAGCATTCAATACCCCAGCTTTGGCCCAACCTGCTTCGTAAATTCTCACCAATTTATTTTTGACCTTCACGGACACTGTTGAAAGGTCATCCCCAAAGTGGATTAAAACCGCGTGCTGATGTAACCAATTTGCTTGGATTTCAAAAAATTATTTGTTAACCATTACTCGTACGTGGTCTGGGTCTATCTCCACTACTTGAGGGATTAAATTTTCCGAAAGGATTTCTTTTGCATAGCAATCTTCCAACATTTCTTTTATTCTTTGCTTGTTTTCCCCTGTCAGTGGAGTTGGACCAGAACCTTCCCCTTCCTTAGTGGTCATTTCAACTACCTCGAAAATCACTACAAATACCCTGAACGACAAACACAAAACAACCAAGCTATACCTCGAAAACATAAGCCCTGCAGCGGAGGCACGGCAGATGCTCCCAACGTCATCGTCAACAACGCGAGGTCGTATTGAAACGAGATTACCCAAGCACAGTCAATCAGAGAGCTCGGCGAGGCACGACAAATGCTCCAGGTCTTCTGCTAAGAACTTGTGTCTTGACGATCAGAACGACCTCCTCTCCTCAATAGCAAGATGAATTCACCCATCTGATCCAACTGCTGAAGCTAGGATCCCCTCCTTACCACGCCCACACCAGGCTCCAAGAACTCCCCTCCGATGTCGTAGCTATGGGCGTCCACTTCTTTTAACCCTAGCTCTAATTTTCCTCGCGGTGCTAATCCCTAGGGAATTAGCGCCGGGAGGGAAAATTAGCGCTAGATACGATTAGCGCATCCCTTCCGTCCCGTTTTCGTGCCCTCCCTCCGTATTCATTTTCAAATAGCTTGGCAGGGTTTTTCGGTGACGAGTTCAAATAATCGAATTGATTTGGGACCGGGGGCTCCCGGACCACTTGGACACAGGGAGAGGATGGGGCTATATAGCTCAAGCGG
Source organism: Chara braunii (assembly GCA_003427395.1). NCBI lineage: Eukaryota > Viridiplantae > Streptophyta > Charophyceae > Charales > Characeae > Chara > Chara braunii. Next base: position 1,032,040 of record BFEA01000495.1, on the reverse strand, counting down.
CGCGTCCGGTTGGATGTGAGGTGATTTGGAAGGAATGAAACCGACGAGTATACAACCGAGAACTGAAAAAGTCTGACACCTTTGGGAAAACGCCTTCATTCGAAAGGCTGTGTGGCGATCCCCTATGTCCAAAATCGGTCGAAAAGTGTGTGTGAACTCGTGGACTGCGACAGACACGCTCCAACAAGATGATCCCTTCGGGAGAGAGAGGAGCTCCGGATCAGCGCGCGCGCGAAACAGCCAAAAACGAGTATATCCGATCTGTATCGGGTCTGATTTTAGCGTATTATTCAAAAGGTTAATAACAGCCACCCACGGTTTCGTCTCGGGGTCGTTGTTGCTGGTGATTGGTACCGAGTGTTGATAGGGCCTCGCCGCCCTACTTACGGAATGTGCAAAATAGAGCACGTATCATGTGCACTATCATAGAAAGATGCAGCCCCCACTTTTTCACATTCCGTGAGTTGTGCGGCGATAAAGAAGCCCGTAGCCCGGGGGTGTTGTTTGTCGCCTGTGCGCATTTGTCTGCTCTCTTGACGACGCATGTACATTTGGGATATCATTTCTCGCGTTTTCGTCATTTGTCGGTTTTCGACTATCTGGCGCAATAAGTGGTGAAAGAACCATCAGCCATCTGCTGTGAAACAAGGAGAGAAGCAGAGAAGAGAGAGAGGAGAGAGAGAGAGGTCCCGCCGACTTCCGGGAGGTTGTCGTGGCTGCGCGATTCTGCGGAGTCGTGACGGCCATCGCTGACCTCTCGGCTGTGGGTGATTCCAACCACCGTTTCTTTCTTGCTTCTCTCTGTCTGTCTCTCTCTCTCTCTCTCTCGCTCGCGCCCTCTCTGTGCGGCCATATACGTCCAGGAAAGTGCTATCTGTACTCTCTTACGTGCGTGGTTTCGTCCCTTCGGTCGTTCTTGCAAGGCGGACAAGAAGATGGCAGCGGCGGGGGAGAAGAAGCCGATGAGCGCCGGGGCAGCGATCTGGGCAACGGCGAAGCCTTTCGTAAATGGGGGCTTGTCGGGCATGGGCGCCACGTGTGTCATTCAGCCAATTGATATGGTTAAGGTACGAACGAGAGACCCAATTGTAACGTCATTCTCGCGTTTTCGAATAAACAACAATCTACCTGTTTACTTTATCTTATCTCATCTTATCTTATATCAATCTGTTCATGTGTGTATGTGTGTATATATGTGCGTATGTTTTATTATTACTGTTTTCCCAGTATTTATGTGAATTCCTTCAGGACTACCTCTAGAATCTTCGTTGCGGATATTTCCATCACGTTTTTTCGTTCGTCCAGCTCCCTCCCTACCTCCCTCCCTCCATCCCTCCCTCCCTCCCTCTCTCCTTTGTTGAGGTTGAGCGGTCGTAGTTGGGTGGCGAGCAATTGGCAGCATAACTGTGTGCGTTGTCCCTCCTCCCTCCCTCTCTCCTTTGTTGAGGTTGAGCGGTCGTAGTTGGGTGGCGAGCAATTGGCAGCATAACTGTGTGCGTTGTCCCTCCACCCCCTTGAGCCCGCACGTTTACTTTGCTTTTCTTCGTGTTGCGTCGCCTAGAGGAGATGTGAGTAATGAATGCGGGGGCGCGCGCGCGCGCTGTGCACCGTGTTGGTGAAATGCAAGGGAGGTGAACACTCGCGCGCGCGCGCACCGTGTAGGTGAAATGCAAGGAAGGTGAACACGCGCGCGCGCGCGCACTTCCCGGGGTAGGTGAAATGGAATGGAAGGAACGCGCGCGCGCGCGCGATGTCATTGTCTCATTGTATTTTTGGCTCCCGTCTACAGCATTGCTTGATTTTACAATCCTGGCGCCGTCTTGACCGCGTGGCCCGATCTTCAATCGAGAGGGAGGGAAATGCAGTAGCGCCGTATAATAGATCTGTTTCCGTCTGTTTGTATGCTTCTTTCTATCTGTTTGTCTGTGTCTGTCTTTTTATCCGTTAGTATCTGTGTTTGTCTGTGTTCGTGTTTGTGTGTGTGTGTGTGTGTGTGTGTGTGTGTGTGTGTGTGTGTGTGTGTGTGTGTGTGTCTGCCTCTCTGTTGTGGGCCTCTCTGTTGTCTGCCTCTCTGTGTTTGTGTGTTTATCTATTCGTGGGCCTCGGGCTACTAGACAACACTACATGACTTTGGACCCTTTCAACACTCTACATGAATTTGGACGCTTTCAACACTGTACATGAATTTGGACACTTTCAACACTACATGAATCTGGACGTTGTCTTGACCCCCCGTGCATTCAACATGTTGAACTCGTCCGAATGCACATGGCCCAGGCAGCGTCCGAATGCTTGTAGAGAATTGTGTAATGGAGCGAGTTCCTGGACCTGTGTCTTTCTGTGTGTCTGTCTGTCTTTGTACCTGTGCTTGTCTGTCTGTGTCTTTCCGATTTTGTCCGGCTATGGTCTCGCTCCTCTACTTACCACATGCACCAAGTCGAGAAATATGGCCGTGTATCTTTCCACGTTCTAGAGGAAGATGTACTCTCATTTTGCACGTTTGGTGAGTAGTGGAGCGAGGCCAATCTGTTGTATCTGTGTCTGTCTGTCTGTATCTCTGTGTTTGTCTCTGTCCCTGTTTGCCTGTTTGTTTCTTTGTCGCTCTCTTCCTCTCTCTCTCTCTGTCTGTCTGTCTGTCTTTCCTTTCTTTTTTTTCTAATGTTGTTCTTATTTCCTTTTCCTGTCTCGATGGAATGAAATATCCATGAAACGATTTTTTTTTTTTTTTTTTTTTTTTTTTGGTGGGACGGTTGTTCGTTTTCTGATTCGTATTTTCCTCTGCAGCGTTGGACATCGGTCCCCTACGCAACATTTGAAATGTAACTGGACCTGGTTTCGGTCCCATTGCGTTCAAATGCTTGATTGGTCAGAACGTCTCTGGCCCACTTTTCTATCCGGATACGTGTCGGACGCTGAGTAGCGGAGCGAGGCCTATTTATCTCTGCTCGATTTGACATTATCATGGGCAATTTGTCTGTCTTTTCGCAGTGCTCGCCAAACATCAACATTTGTTTTGTTTTTATTTGTTTTTACTGCATCGGGTCAGTAACAGGTCTCGATACATTCAATATGTTGGCGTCTATCCGTCCGTCTCCTTACCACACTCCTAAGAAAACTGGCTCTGAGAAGAATGGAAACTACCGTCTTCACCCGAATAGAACGTTCCCCCGCGTGATTATCTCTTTCTCGAGTGAAAGGTGCCCCAAATGCAGATATGATGGCCAGGGGTTCTATTCGGGCGAAGACGATAGGCATAATCGTTTTGTCGGTGCGTCGTGTCTGTTTCTGCCCCTCTCCTGCCTCTCTCTTTTTTTTTTTTTTCCCCTTCCTTTTTTTTACTTCCTCATTTTTTGTCCCCTTTCTATCTTTCCAATTTTAATGGATGTCCCGAAGGACCATCCATCGTGTTTGGTCTGTTTCGTTGGCGCGCGTTTTTTTTCTTAATAACAGAAATCCTGGTCTGGGCCTCTTTTTGGAAACGTGATTTAATTTTAGTTTTTTTTTTTTTTTGGCTCTTGGCTATCATGATGGTCTCGTTTTTAACAGGTCCGCATTCAACTGGGTCAAGGTTCTGCCGTCTCCGTGACAAAGGACATTATCGCTAAGGAAGGATTTGGCGCGCTTTACAAGGTGAGAGAGAGAGCGAGAGCAGTGGTTGATTGATTGATTGTGTGAGTGGGTGGGTGATTAAGCTTTTGGCGGGAAAGGATGTGAGAGGTAATGAATGTTGTTTGGCCGGTTATCAGCCACAGCCACGTAAACCATATATACTCGCACGTCATATTAAAACAAAAAATCGCTAAGTACATGCAGGAAGTGTGGTGTCTGTGTTCCCCTGCATTTGTCGGCACAACTAAGGAAAAAATTAAAGTACCTAGTCGTATTTCCCTGTATATACTGCCTGCTACCGGTAGTTCCTTATTTTTGTGGTGTTTTTTATATTGCACAACGGTCGGCACAATTGACAAAAAGAATTCGGCCGTAGTTCCGCTCAGGTACATGTAGGAAATGTGGTGTGCACATCCCCTTCTTTTAATGGATGATGTGTCCCCGCCATTGCCCGATGCGCTGCGCTTTTTGTCAATAAATCTATTTGAAAAAAAAAAGACGGCGGACGGCAAGGATGAACTGATACAACGGATGGATGGAGAGAGAGAGAGAGAGAGAGAGAGAGAGAGGTGTTGGTGTTGGCCCAGCATGTGCGAGTCGGTCTTTTCAATAGTCAATTTAGCGTGATAGTCA
>BFEA01000495.1:992442-1008911 GCA_003427395.1 Chara braunii | reverse complement strand
AGTGTGCCGGACCCGCCGAGATGACGGTTCGACATGATGGAGACGAAGGGGTAGAGGACGGAGGAAGTGGAGATGGAGCTGGAAGGGACAGCGCAGCTCCGACGCAGACTCAACACCGCACGTACTCCAACAAGTGCAAAAATGATGAATGACGAAAAACAGACAACAGCGGGGTTATACCCCCAGCGGACTGATTGACTGGACTGGACTGGCCTGGTACTGACAGTGGTACCGGGCAGGACTGGAACAGCACATGGCCTGTGGGGTCAGGCCACGGCCTGGTCCCACAGGACGAACTGGCAAATAGCCAAATAGGCCCTGGCTGTAGGCCAGGACAGACGGAGGCCCGCTGCACGATCCTCAGACCTGTAATGGATCGCAAGAGTCATCAACACGCTATCCGCAAAAGCAGCGGAACTCTGCAATAAAAAGAAAGCTGGTAATGGATGCGGAGCACGCTCCATGCGGAGTCCATGCGATGCAGCCTAAGCTACATAATGTCAAATGAAACGCAAATTTCTGGTATACAGTGCTATACACATCCTAGCTAACAACAGAAAATGAAATGTAGCAATTTACAATCCTAAAGTCCTGGAGGCAATTGCCTCAGTGCTGAAAGGAAAAAAAACAATATGGCACAAGATAATGTCATGTCGCTGAACCACTAAGAGTGGGATGGTCTCAGAGAGGGTGAATGCAACCTTTTTTTTTTTTTAATAAACTCCCTTCCAGTGCTAGTGGTGTTGGTAAGAGCAGACACCACTAGCACCTGAGGAGAGGCTCCATCTATTGGTGGGGAGTATCACCTGCTGGAAAACGGGTCCACCGTCCCTGATACAGAAAAGATTTCGGGTATGTCAGGAAAAAAGGAGTGGGAGTCTCCTGCCAACATTGATTACTTTGGAATCCAGAGGATTGACTGAGCATAAGTTTTGAAAAAAGGGAAGGAACCTTTTCGCCTTGAACCAGGCACCAAATGTCTGCTGCTCAAGAACTAGCTCTTCCCCTTCTGCCGATCTCCAACTGCAATCTCGAACATTTAAGGGACTAGTGTCCCCTGATGGAAAACGGGTCCAGCGTCCCCTATACACAGTGAATCAAGAGGGGATTTAAGAAGGTGTCAGAACCGTAGACTGAGGATCATCCTATCAGTATTGATTGCTCTGTCCTCCAGAGGTTTAACTGTGCAGGTTACCGAGGGGGGTTTGAAGACCCTCCGCTTCTTCAGACTGCATGAGACTGTTGGATCAGTCGTGCTGTCCTGGCAGCTATGAATCATTGCCGATGTTTCTATGTGTTGCTTGTCAACCCGCCGCTTCCTTTCTTGGGCTAGTCGGTCCTTAGTCCTGCGTGAGGCCTTTTTCATTCTGCACCGTACCATTGCATGTCGACCATCGCCAGGTGGCGGGGTGAAAATAGATCGGGGAAGCCTGTAGGTGGTTGTAGTGGTATCTCCTGTCCCACCGTAGTCCAGACTCTGAAGTTGATGAAGCAATCTCTTCTGAACTCATCCCGGTCGCATTTTTGGGCAGGCTTGTCGTCCCATAGGACGAATGCGATCCAACTCCCGTTCACATTGCCCAACCAGTCCCCGGAGAACTGCTGAATTGTTTGTGTTATGTCATTTGGTGTATGCAACAACTCAAGTTGGTTTTTAACTTTTTGCCACTGTACTCTGAGTTCTTGTTGGATATATTGCTTTATCATGTCTGATACCTCTTCCCCAGCTATGCGGACCCCCTCTATTGCGTGGGTGCAGCGTTTTCTCCAAAGGGCCCATATGATTGCTCTCCTTCCTAACTTGAACATATTATTTCGAAGACATTGTCAGTGGGGGAGGACCATGTTTCACATAGTATGGCTCTCCAGTCCCATGGTCAGTTGGAGCCGGTATCCAATTATGACCAGATTCTATCCCACCACCGCTACGTAAGCACCGCCCCCGGGCACTACATGAATATGTGCTCTATAGTTTCCGAGATTCTGCGGGAGGGGAAGGCGGTGTGGCATGATCTGCACCACGGTAGGGCCCGACCTTTCTGCTTTAGATATGTGCGGTCTATCAGCCAATCATTCGTGGGCAGGCAACGATGTTCTATCTTCCATTGTAGTGAGGCCATTTTCGTTGGCCTGGACCTTGTGGCAGTGAACCATCTAATGGGGTGGATTGCCTATGTTCCTACATTCAAATGAGATCTCCATCGGGCCTTCACTGTTTCTCTAATATTCACTTTTGGACGCAGCAGGCCATAGGTAGCCTTCACCGTCAAGGTGTGTAATTTTAAGCTCTCCCCCGTGTTGTGTTTTTGCGGGTGAGACCACTGCCATTCCTCGACATCAAAGGGAAGTTCAACTATAGGAATATCTGGCTGGTATGCGACCCATGCATCTTTGTCCCACAACACCCGGATTCTGTGCCGATCTGAATTCCTGCACCTTCTCACCACATCTGGAGTGTAGCGGGTGAGCACATTGTCCTTGCCAATGTGGAAGAGATTGGTCAAGGTTTCTTCCGCCCGTACCTCTATCACGTTGCCTACACTCTCCGGATCTCCCGGGGCGGTTACCCAGTCCCCTTCTGTCAACCGCGACCCTTTGCGCAAGATACTGACCCAATCTAAGGGGATAGCAAAAATCAAGGTTTCGATGTGCTCTTTGATTTTGTGGCAATACCTTAGTGTGGTCCTTAGTTGCTGCGCAGATTTTCAGTCTCCCACTCGTGTGTCCCATATATCTTTTATTCTGGTTATACCTTTTTTAACCCAACTATTCCATGGGGTACTTGAGCTACAATACACTCTGCTGTTCCGGTCCGTTATTTTTTTGTTGCCGAAAAGGGGTTGGCGCGCCACCTCTTCCCACCTGGTTGGTGGGGGTTTGTCGGGGAGCGGCAACTGGCGCCAGACTTTCACAACCCCAACCCAGAAGTCATCTCTGACCAAATCCGAGCGGGTTGTGTCTCGGCCCGACGCTTGCCCGTTTCGACAGGACCGTGGCACTGTCCAACAAAGGTCTTCCAGCTAGGTTAGCGGGTTAACTCCCTGCGATGTCTGAGGAACAAGTCTAGCTATTTGTTCCAACGCAAGGGCCTGCCATGGGAAATATTGGGTGAAGAATAATCTTTTGATTCATTGAATTGTTAAGGCTTTGATCTGGGTTTCTGGGTCTAGAATCCCAGACCCCCTTTTTCTTTGGGTTAAATCACTGATTGCCAGACTACCCTGCTTATAACATTTTTCAGTAACTGTTCTCCATTGCCTCTCCATAGCAGGGCTGTCACCTGCCGTTTTAGTGATCGCACAGTGTCCTTGCTGAGGGCCCAAATTGCAGATTTGTACCAGAGGGTCGCCATTATTACACTATTGATCATTAAAGCCCTTCCGGTAAGGGAGGTATGACGGTTTTTCCAGTGGGCTAGTTTCTCTAGCGCAGGTTTCAGGATCCACTCATCGTTTGATGCAGGCTTACCCAGTGTTGTCAGCATAATTCCCAGCACTCTGATCGGGGTCCTTTCCAGGAGCCATTTGACCTGTGGGAGCTTGGGGGGACACGTCCCTTGGTAGTGGATCCACCATCCCAAGGTTTTGGTTCTCCAATTGACTGTCATATCTGAGACTGCTGTAAACCGGTTGAATAATCGCCTGATCTCTTCTATGTTTGCTGCGGTTGCATCGACCATGAGTGTCAGGTCGTCGGCAAACATCGAACAGATCGAGATTGCTTCTTCCGGTATGACCGAGATCTGCAGTTTCCTGAGGTTTTTGTTGGCGCGGAGGTTTGCTGCCAATGCCTCCATTACGATAATAAACAAGAAGGGTGCCAAATGGTCCCCTTGGCGAATTGACCGTTGCAGCGGAAAAGTCGACACAATCCTTCCATTGACCTGGACACATGTGGTTGCGTTGTGGTAAGTATTTCAGTCCATCCCCAGAAGACTGGCGCTATATTCATTTTTTCGATACATCTGTCTAGGAAAAGCCAGTCCACGTGGTCGTAAGCTTTTTCAAAGTCTATAAAGACGACTGCCCCATTTTATTTGTCCTGTCTTGTTAGTTTAAGTAGTTCATTAACTAATAGTATGTTATCCTGTATCCTACGCCCCTTGATGAACCCGGTTTGCGTGGGATGGATAATATCTTCAAAGACCGCGAGTAGTCGATTTGCCAGAGCCTTCGCTAGCATTTTGTAGACCATTGTGAGCAGGGTTATTGGCCTGTAATTACGAATATCCATCTTGTCTCCCTTTTTGTGTAACAAGGTGAGAACTCCCTGTCCCACCAACTCCCCCATTCTCCCTGTTTCCCATACCTGTTGATAAAATTTCATGAGGTCCGAGGCCATCTGAGTCCAGAAAGTCTCCCAGAATTCCTTTGGAAACCCATCTATGCCCGGCGTCTTCTCTTCTTCCATCTGCATCATCGCCGTCCATATTTCATTTTTGGACAGGGTACGATCCAGATCTATTTTTTGTTGTCCAGTCAGGGTCTTCTCCAATGGTTCCAAGAATTCCCCTATTTCTTTCTCTCTAGCATTCCTCTTTTGTCGGGCACACCTCGAGGTGAACAACTCTTGGTAAAAGGATCTTGCTATCTGTGTGCAGTGGGGGGTGGAGGTGGCGATATCCTGGTGGTCAGTTTGCGGATCGTATAGTGCTTCAATGGTTGTTTTGCGCAAACGCACTCAGGCCATGCTAGATATTTATTTATCCATTGTTCCTTCTGTATGGTATCTTGTTAATCGTCGTCTTATTCGTGTTCCTTCCCAACGGTGTGTGGCAAAAGTTTGGAGTTGTTGTCTCAGTGTTTGTATCTCTGGATGTTCATTAGACTGTAAATGTTGGGTGTTGTGAGGTTGATCTTGGTGCTCGAGTTGCTGTAGTTGTTGATGAATTTATATTTTCTGCTGATGTTTTCTAGCTGCTAGAAATTTAAAATATTCATGGCATTTCTTACCCAGATATAATAGTCCATTGTTAAACCAGTCTATTGACTGCTGGAAGTGCTGCTTTTGCAAGTGCCAGTACGTCCACCAGTCCGTAATATAGAAGGTTTTCTGTTGTAAGATGTAAGTGTTAAGTTTGTAGAAACCTGGTCCCCAATCGGGCTTCTTTCGAAAGGATAGGATGGCCGTGCACATTTTGTGATCGAGGCCCGGGTACGGCCTTGCAGGCAGGATTGCTGCTAGAAGCAGGGAGCCCCCGATATCTTTCGAGGTAAGAATTAGGTCGATCCGAGAGCTCGTTTGGTTTTCAGTACCAGTCTTCCGTAGACATGCGTAGAATCTAGTATCTGGGTTCAGCTTCTGGAAGGAGTCGAAAACTTTTAGTGACAGACATAGATCGTTTATCATCCTCTCATCCTCCTCCACATATGTCGGGGTTGGGGAGGGCGTCCGCCATCTATCCATCCATCAGTCCGGGGTTGCATTGAAGTCTCCGACTATAATGACCGGGACCCCTTCTGGAATCTGCGCTTTAATGTTCTCCGGGAAGGTTCTTCTCTCGCTTACAATTTTGGGGGCATAGATACATATTATGCATACAATTTCCAGTTCCAGTGTGACCAGGACAGACACCCACCGGCCTTCCTCTTGATCCACCACCCAGTGGACCGGGTCTACCCGGGACTCCTGGGGAATTCAGATGGCCACCCCAACGCTTCTTGGCCTCGGGGCATGAGCCCTGAAGGCTTTGTACGGCCAGATCATCTTGTGAATACGGTTGTGCTCTGGGGTGTCCATCAGAGGTGTTTCCTGAATACATACTATATTTGGCCAGTCCCTACCCCCACTCCTCTCATCAAGTCCCAGATTGCATTTTGTTTATCTGATTTACAGGAGGCCAGACCGTTCACATTCAAGGAGTGTAGGTCTAGGTCGACTGCCCTCGTGCATTGGTTCCGGATACGGTCTTTCCCGTACACTGCTCTGACTGGATCTATTTTGCTCGTGTTGTCCATTGTATCTTCTTAAGTTTTTTTTAAAGGCAGATCCACGACACTTGGTCCCTGTCCCAATCCTGACCCTGTCTAAGGAGGGCACATAAACATCTCTGGACATCCTGTTCAGTCCAGGTATCGCTGTGTCCAATCTTGACCATTTGTAAGTTTAATAGTTGGGCGCGGGTGTACCATCTCATACCTGCCTCCTTGGTTGAGTCGTATCGTAAGTAAACATTCCTCTGTGCAAATTTGTTGGAGCCTGATAAGATCGAGGCTGTGGCCTGTGCCCCTGGCGGTAGAGTTTCTGCAATATGGGATTCGAATTACATTTGCAGAATTTTCGCCGCAGCTTCAGCTTGGCTGTTTTGTGGCTCCGCCCAAAAAGATGACCAACCTTGGAGCGTGACGCTCCCCTGTTTGCTGTTGCTTTCTGGGACCAGGCCCACTTCCCATTTCTCATTTTTCTTCCGGACCGGAATAATCAGCATGGCTACCTGTGATAACGGCCCTGAATCGCGGCCCATCTTAAGCAACTGAGTTCTCTTTTTCGCACTAGGTCCATCGGTGCGTTCTCATCCGGTTCTGGAGGGTCCGGGCCCGGGGGTGGGACTGGTTGTTTTAGTTCCGGGGGGTCGTGTGTCCTTTGGTTCTGTTGGTTCTCTGCCGCGGCGCAACCCCCCTCCTGCTCTGATTCTTCTTTTGTTGCTTTGTGGGGTGGTTGGAATCTCGCGAAGATGATTGCCGTTAATCTGTGCCACGCTTCCGTCCAACTCACCCCAGGTTGCAGTCCCTTCTCCAACACGTTTTTAAGTGAAGTGCTTGTGTCGAGCATGGGGAATAATTCTAAATATGTCTTATCGCAGAATTCGTATGTGAGGGGGCCATGTTTTGCTTTCAATTTTCCCATTAGCCACTCTGCAATGGCAACCATTTTTTGTCCCGTAGGTAGATGTTGTGGCGACGCCCCTTCCTCCTCGTCTTCCAGTTCTTTTCCCGGATCTAAGCCCTCGGGTGATGTGCTAGCGTTGACCGGGAGAGGGTCTACATCCATGGATTCTGAGTCAAAAGCTGCCTGAAAGGGGTCGGCGTCTATCATCTGTCCCGCTTGTGGGTGTCCTTCTCCTGCCCCCTCGCATTGCTCGAAATTCTCCTCCCCCTGCAACCCTGGTTCTACCTCTATTCCCCTCACCTCAGCCTGTCCCTCCAGCTGTGTCTCTGATCTCTCTTGTCCCAACTGATTGGGGGGGATGATTGTGATCTCTTGTGTTGCTATTTCCTCTTTAGTGATCTTTTCCTTTGCCCCCTCGGTCCTGCTCTGTTGTATATGCGTGGGGGGGGGGAGCTGTTTCCTTTGGACTTTTGTTCCTTCTGCATCTTCTTCTTCCGGGATATATTGTCCAGCCGCGGGGTCTGGAGTGTCTCGGGGACCGTTTTTATCTTCTCGCGACGGTCCGGTCCATCTGTTGTTTTTGCACCCACATTCCTTTTCCTGTTTTCTTTCCCACCGTTTTCCAGCCTGCATTTTCCATGTTTCCTTGCAGAGGGGTCGTCTGCGTCTCCTGTACCTTCTCCTCCACCGGTGCCGGGGGAGTCCATGTGTCCGGTTCCCCTGTTCTCTCCCATCTCCATCCAATTACCGTGCCTTCCTTCGTGCGGTGCTCAATGTATACCCATCCCTCGTGTCTCGGGTCCACCGTTCTCCAATGGGTTATCTTGACCGGGTCTCTCTGCAGTCTCCCAGTTGCCCGAGTCCTTTTTTGCGGATGCGATGGGCAGACGTACTCCGTACTCAGGTAGTCATACACTTTGCATTTATGGCACCACAGTCTCAGTTTGTGTGCTGTGTGGATCATATACTCTTTTCCCCTACCTGATATGGGATCACGTCGTCCAGGGAGAATGGTTGGCCCTCGGGGAAGTCCAGGGCCAACATTAAGTAATCATCCCTCTTGGCTACGAAAGAGGGGAGGGGGTCTATAAATGCGACAACGTCATACATCAACCCGAAGTCATACACAAACGCCGCCTGAATTTCGACTGGGATATGGCGAAATTCTACCCAGTAGAAGTCTTGCATCGGCTGCGCCCTCCTCTCTTCTGGTCCCACTCTGCGATGTGGCACCCATGGGTAGATCTGAATCTCCGAACGTTCGCAGCGAAGGCGTTTCCACCCGTCAATCGCGATCTTATCCGATTCATAGATGCACAGGATCATGAACAGGGTGTTTGAGACCGGTTGGATCAGAAACCGGTCGCGGACCAAATCCACACTTCTTTTTTAGTGTCTCTAGCCTGTGGCCAATCCATTTAACTTTTTCGTTGACTGATTTGAAGGCTGCGTCATCGTGGAACACCCAATTGTTGGTGTGTTTCGTGTAGATTTCGTCCCGACATACTATGCCATTCTTAGGGTAGGCCTCACTTGCTTTCCACTTTGCGTAACCGCTCTAGTTTTTGATGGGCGCAGAAATTTCATCATGAAGAAAATTGGTGCTGATGGAAGCCCGTCCAAAGGGATATCGAGATTCCCAGTCCGCGGGCTTCCTTGACCCCGTTGAATGGCGAGCGTTTGACCCCGTGGCGGACTTCGGAGTTTGTCTGCCCAGGTAAGCTGCGGCTGGTCACTGCACAGTCCCTGGGCGGGGGAGGGATTCTTTCCCTTGTGTGATGTTTGACCCCTAGACTCCATTTCTTTCTCTTCTTCTGTTAAGACCTCTATTTCTTCCATCTGCTGTGTTTCTTTATTCAGACCTTTCGCCCCCTGTGAGGGAGGCGGGGGGGGCGAAGTTTTCAGGTTCTGAGCTGTTCGTCAACCAGCTGCCTCATAGCCCCGTTATAGAATAACATCGAGTCCAAACGCTTGTGTGCTCGCTGTAGCCTGTTTGTCGTTCTCATGATGTCCAGGCTTATCTGTTGTTCACTTTTTTTTTTTTCTTATTCCTTTTTTTGTTTCTTTTTCTTTTTATTTCTTTTAACTTCGTAACTGGTTGTTCCTTGGTTTCGCGGGTTTCGGGGGCTGGTCGGGCTCTGTTAGGGGGCTTTGTTGCCGCCTTCCTTTACCTCTGCTGTTGGGTCTTGTCCTTGTTTTCGATCGCACTTCAATCCCAACCGAAATTTAAAACTTCCTTTTCTCTCACCTTGCTCCCGCTCTGGCTTTCTTTCCTCCATCTTTATCTGTTCCTCTCTCCAAATTCCTTTCCTTTCCCTACAATCCGTCTTTCACCCCCCCGTGCTCCCTTTTCGTTTTCGGGTCCTCCTCTGCTTTATCTCTGCCTTTTCCAATTTTGTCTCCGATTCCCCTCCCTTTATCTGTAGAACATGTCCAGAGGCGAGAACAATACCCCCCCTTTTTTCTTGTTTCCCGTTACCTTGTTCTCCCGTCCCTTTCGTCACCACCCTTTTCCTTATCTCCCTTCCCCGTACACCTCTCTCCCCCTATTCCCTTCAACTCCCCTTACCTTTATTCTCCGTTGCCCTGTTTCCCCGTCTCTTTCGTCTCCTCCTCCCTTTCCTTTACCTACCTTCCTTCTACACTTCCACCTCTTTTCCACCCTCTCTACCTTTCCAGTAATCGTCTTCTTTCAAGCAAATCGGGTTCATCCTTATTTCCGGGTATTCTTTTCACTTACCTGGTCTCCTCGTTGTCTGCGGCGCCTGTCTTGGCTCTCCCTTTCCTCTAGTTCCGATCGCCTTCTCGCCTCGTGTTTTGCCGACTTCCGGATTGATCTACGGTCTCATTCGCCCCAGATAGTCTCCCTTCGTTGTCTTCTCCCCGGGTGTAGAAGTTGTCGTCTCGTTTGTGGCGTCTCCGAATCGAAGTCTTTTCCCGTAATAGCGTCGTCCTCACAGCTCGAACTCCAGCTCAAATCCGCTCGCGGAATTCTGCACGCGTGAGTGATGTGCGTCCCTCTTCCAGGCACTTTCACTTGTGGTCCGCTACTTCTGGCTCCGAGTGTTGAGGTTGTCGTATCGTTGATGTCATCACCGAGTTGGAGTCCTTTTTGGTACGCTCAAGTCCGCACATGTGGGTGATGTGCGCCCCTCGTCCGAGCAAGCCCACGTGCAGTTTGCTGCTTCTGGCTCCCGCCTTCTCACGTTCGATGCGACGCTCAGGTGTTTGCCAAGGGATTCACTCCCTAAGGTATACCCTGAAGATGACAGTCTATGCTTGTTCCTCACGAACGTTCAGCGTGACGTGCATCAGCAGGCTGTGCCAGTACCCCGCGGTTGCGCCCCGCAGCAGTCAGCGCTACCGACACGAAGTCTCCTCCTAGTCTTAATTTTCACGAACACACTCACTCAAAATGACCAGGATTATTCATCAACAAAGAGGTCACAAACAGGCGGATACGACATTGATGTTTCAAGGAGCTATGCGGCATATTGCATTGAGAGGGGTGAATGCAGCCTAAGAATCGAAACTCCTAAGGGCAGTCACACATGAAGGTGGGATACGTCATCAGGTTGAAGGTGGAAGAATGGTAGTGAAACAAAACCAAGGACCCTAACAGATGTACCATCAGGCCGGGTAATGCTCGACAAAAGGATGAGACCATGCAGGGGCGACCATGAAAAAGGGGGAGCCTGGAACAGGGTGGAGATATGCCAAACTGAAGGCATGCAAGGGCCGATACTAGGGTGATGAGGGCAGTGAGTGAGGAAAACATGCACACAACTCACCGACTGGGGGAGGAGGGAGCTAGATCTGCGAGCAAGGAAGCCAAGATAACGCTACGGTCCCAATGCCTATGCGATACCAAGGGAGAGCCCAACTCAAAGAGACCAGCTAAGTGAGAACCGTCATGCGACATATGCAAGGGAATGTACAGGGTAGGGTGGTGGCGTGAAGTAGTCATGTCCAAAGTAGCTGAAGCCGATAAGATGGCTGAAGTCGAGAAGGTGACTGAAGTCGTCGAAGTGGTCGATGACGTCGATGAAGTAGGAGTCGAGGTCGATGTCGAAGCAGGGCCGCAAAACGCTGACATCCTGAAGAAGTTGATGATGGAGTACCTGATGGTGTGAGTCAGCAGGGAGATGGTAGGTGATCAGAGTGTCAATTGTCAAGACGCCGAGGCCGTCAACGAGTGCGCTGTGGACGCCCGGAGGTGTCCGTCTGCTGCTGAAGGGCGGCCTCAGAGGGAGCGGGCTCGTCCTCAGTGATCTCCTTAGCTGGAGGAGGAGGAAGAGGGTCAATCAACTGAATAGGAGCAAATGTCTCAGCACGACGAACACGGTCACATGCACGCACCAACATCCGGGCGTGCTCCAAGTGCTCGAGGGGCTCCCAAGTAGCCTCCTCATCAGGATAACCCTTCCAACACACAAGGTACTCGATGCGTGGAGGGATATCGTCGGTAACTCGGCGAGATACGATGTCGGCAACGACGAACTCCTCGTGAGCGTCCACCATGATAGGTGGAGGGCGCTCATAAGAACGTCCGACGAAGCGCTCAGACGGTCTGCGATAAAGACGCAACAAGAAGACGTGGTAAACATCGTGTACGTGAGCCTGTCGAAGGTAATCAAGCTTCACACGGAAGCTGACCAGGCTAGCGGCAGTATCAGAACCGAGGACCTGAAGGATGCGGCATGGACCGAAGAAACTACGCCTAAACTTGTGAAGCGTATCTTCTTCAAGTTATAAGTGGCGTGCGTCGACGAGCACATCGTTACCGACTTTGAATGAGTGATCCATTCGTGATCGGTTTGCTCGTGCGGCCATGCGAGTCTGAGAATTGGCTAGACTCCCGTATGCGCACTTCATAATCGCCGCCATGTGGGCAATCCAGTCATCCAGCGCAGGACAACGAGTGTCTGGGCGCAACCGCGATGGTCGTAGGATGTCTGCGGGTACGCGAGGGTGGTAACCGAGGTCGCAATAGAATGGCAACATCCCCGTGGCTGGCGAAACAGCATGGTTGTACGCAACCTCCACGTGGGCTAAGTAAGTCCCACTGTTGGTCATCCCTAACAAACTTTTGGAGGATATTACTGAGAGTTTTATTGGTGACCTCAGTCTGACCATCCGTTTGAGGGTGGTAAGACGATGAAAAGCGGAGCTGGGATCCGTACACCTCGTGTAGGCGTTGCCAGAATGTGCTGGTAAAGTGCGGGTCACGGTCGGAGATGATGCTCTGAGGCAAGCCGTGATCTCTCACGACTCGATCGAAGACGATGTCGTCCACCTCATGGGCGCTAATGCGCTAGCGGCACGAGACGAAATGTGCAAGCTTCCTGAAGCGATCGACAACGACCAAGATAGCATCATGACCGTGCTCAGTGGGTGGGCGGAGGGGACCAATGAAATCCATCGAGATGGACTGCCAACGACCCTCGGGTATGGGTAAGGGTTGAAGTAACCCATGCGGGAGGTGGTTCGCATTGTTCACCTCCTGACAGGTAGGACACTCTTGAATGTAGGCATTGACGAAATCCTTGGACTTCGGCCAGACGTATAGGCGGCAAACACGAGCCAACGTCATGTGGAAGCCCATATGACCGACAACTGCCTAGTCATGGAACTCTGCTACAGCTTAGACGCGGCGCTGTCCGATGGAGGGAATGCAAATACGTGGTTCTAGCTGACCAGATCTGCCATGCTAGTACACGAGACCGTTCTCACCAAGGGAGTATGAGGGAATGGTCTTGCCACTCCGCAGTGTCGCGTGAATGACGCGATAATTCGGGCAGTGACAATACTGGGTGTGATATGCGTCGATAACCGACTGATCAACAATGGTGATGGAGATGACAGCAAGATGGATGGGTTCCTGATTGTGATCAGGACGGTGGGACAAGGCATCGGCGACGTGGTTCGTTTCACCCTTGATGGGCTGAGTGGTGAAACTGAACTCGGATAAGTCACGCCACCAACGTGCCTGTTGAGGGGAAAACTTGGACTTCATGAGGAAAACCTGAACAACTGAGTTGTCCGTGCGCACCGTGAAGGCCGCCTCGTGCAGGTAATGACGCCAATGCCGGGTAGCATAAACTACTGCGAGAACCTCACGTTCATCGGCATTGTAGTTTATCTCGACAGACAACAGATGACGAGAGTAAAAAGGCGATCGGGCAATCCCCAGCACGAGACTCAACAGTCTCATCCTCTGTGATGGTCGGGGAGTAAGTAATGGGAGGACTGTCAGTGGAGGGAAGTGGTGGGAGGATATACGTCAGTCGAGAAGTTGTGTCTGCAGGAGGGGGAGGGAAAGGAGGAACATGGGGATAAGGTGAATCAGAAGGAGAGGGAAACATCTGAGAAAGTACTGCTCCTACCGCAAAATCAGACGCATCAGTGGTGATGATGAAGGGGCGATCAAAATATGCGAGGCGAAGAACCGGTGCACAAGTCAAACCCTTCTTGAGGGTACGGAAAGCGTTCTCACAGAGGGGTGTCCAAAACCACGGCGGGTTCTTCCAGAGGAGGGTGAAGGTAAGGACGTAGGAATACCTAGTGTATTCCTGGATAAAATTACTATAGTAGCTGGTGAGGCCTAGGAAACTGCGAGGCTGCTTGGCAGATGTGGGGACCGTCTCTCTGCAATAGCAGTGATCTTCGCATCATCCATGTGGAGACCCTGGTAAGACATATGATGTCCTAGGAAGTCCACTTTGCGCTGGGCAAAGCGACACTTACTAAGCTTGGCATATAAGTCATGCTTGCGTAAGCGCTGTTGGACATCACAGAGGTGTCTGATATGGTCTTCTAAGGTACGATTGTAGAACAAGATGTCGTCCAGGTATACGAGAACGCATTCTTCGTAGCGGTGATAACCGCTATGAAGATTGATCTTCGTGAAGAAGCGGTTGTCTGCCAGACGGTCAAACAACTCATCCGCGTGGGGCATGGGATAACTGTTCTTAACCGTGTAGCGGTTAAGGCCGCGGTAGTCGATGCAGAGGTGGAGAGTTCCGTCCGCTTTGCGAGCAAAGAGGACAGGTGCACCCCAAGGGGAGTTACTGGGTTTGATGAAACCTAGTCGAAGGAGTTCCTCAAGCTGACGCTTGAGTTCTGTCACCTCTGGAATTGAGAGTCGGTACGGTGCCTGATGGTGAACACGATAGTCAGGCACGAGCTGGATAGAATGCTCAACACTGCGCATCGGAGGGATCCTGTTGTATGAGAAATACGAAGGAAAGATGTCGCGGTACTCTCGAATCAGGTCGCGAACGACAAACTCTAAGTCTGTCGTGAACTGTGTGAGTTCACCAGTGGAGCTTCCCTCCTTCACCCAGCCTCGACCTATCCCCACACCCTATCCCACCATCTCCAGGTCAAAATTGTTGTTGGGCATTGCAAGAAAATGTGTTCAATTGTCTCTGCCCTTTTCCTAGTCGGGAAACGTGACTGACAGCGGGAGCACCAAGGGAGCGCACGACCTTGTTGTTCCAGCCGTGAGTGATCAATAAACCAATCATTCGTAGGTAAACATCAATGCAAGATCTGCCATTGCAATGAGGTGATTTTAGCAGGTCTGCACTTGGTATCGCGGAACCATTGTATTGGTGTGAGGAGGTGCCTGTCTATATTGAGGTGTTTCTACCATCTATCAATCATCGTATCCTTTAGGCATCTCTTGACTCTGAGCATTCTATACGTTGCTTTCACCGAGAGTCCAAATAATGTTTTAGGCTTAGGCTATCGTGGGTTCTGTCGTGAGTTGGGGCACCAAACCCACTCTAACGGATCTAACGGGAGATTTTCTAAGGCAGTCTCAGGGAAGAAGGTCTGTCGTTCATCTCCTTCCCCAACTACCCTGGTTCTGTGTAATTCCTCCTTCGATGTCCATTGGAAAGGGTCCTGACTCTCTACTAGATTTCCGCTTCCTTTTATGATATACTACTCCACCAACGCCTCATCCGGCCATACTACGTGAGCCAAACCTACCTTAGCTGATTTCTCTTTCGTGGACACGAGTCACCTTCTTTTAACTCCGGCCCTTTGTGAAGGATGGGTCACCATCCTATCGGGAATGCCTCTGTTATTTCTTCCAACGCCGCCTCAACATTGTGGCAATATCTCAATTCACCTCTCAACCTCTCGTGGCCCTTCCGGTCCATCTTCTCCTTGTCCCAGAGATCCCCTACTTGGGTCACCCCATTCTTCACCCAACCCTTCCATGGGGCATCGGTACTACGAAAGATCTGACCTCGTTCGTTGGTAATCCAATGATTACTTCTCCAGATTTTTAGTATGCGGGGCCATAAGTCATCCGTCCGTCCCTCCCCTCCCCGAGGCCGCCGTGACACTCTCCAGTAGTGATCTTGTATCCATCGGAGAGGGTGGACTGAATGAGGGGCTGCCGAGGCCAAACGGGCAATTTATGCCAAATCCAACAGCCTCCACACTAGTGGGTGATCGAAAATCAATCGCACCACCCATTGCAAAGTAAGGGTTTGGGATTCTGTGAGAGGGTCCAGAATACCCAAGCCCCCTTTCGATTTGGGCTGAATGATTGAATCCCAAGCCACTCGACTAATAACGTGAGGGTTTTCAATGCCCCCTCTCCATAGGTACGCCACCACTTTCCTTTTCAGGATCTTCAAGGCCCCTGGGCTTAGTGGCCAGAGTATCGTTTTGTACCAAAGGGTTGCTAGGACCACATTGTTAATTACCAGTGTTCGTCCGAAAAGTGACGTGTGCTGGTTGTTCCATTGAGATAGTTTGGCAAATGCAGGGTCAGATAACCATTTGTCGTTCTCGAGGGATCGTCCTAACGCTGTCATCTTGACCCCTAAAATCCGGATTGGTGATTCCGACACTACCCAGGTGATGTGGTGTCCTTTCGGAGGGCGTCCTCCTTGATGGTGGAACCACCACCCTATCGTTTTTTGCCCCAAGTTAACGGCCATGTCCGAGAGGTTACAGAAGAGGTCCATCAACCTGTATATCACTTCCATGTTTTGTGGCATGGCGTCAACCATAATTGTGAGGTCGTCCACAAAAAGGGAGCAGACCGGAACTGCTTCCTTGGGGATGCCGACTATCTGAATTCTCTTTGAATCTTTGTTCTGTCGGAGATGGGCTGCTAATGCTTCCATCTCTAATACCCTAAGGGAAAAGGCGGGTCTCGCGTGACGGGCCCACGCGAGACTCCGCAAGGCGGTGCACGGTACCGTCGGTGCAGGCCGGTGTGATTTCGGGACGGCGTGCCACGGTTTCGGGACGGTACGGCCGGTCGACGTCGGGGCTGCGGTGCCAAGGCGGGGACGGCATCGTTCCGATGGTGAGGCCGTAACGGGGCGGCTCGGCAGGGTCGACGTCGGGGTTGCGGTTGTGAGGGGGGGAGCTGTTCAGAGCAGGAGTCGATGCGGTAGTGGGGCGGGCCAGCAGCGTGGACGTTGGGGTTGTGAGGCCGGCGCGCCCCTGCGTCGGCAGGGGGTATGGGGAGGCAGGAGGTAGCCCGAAGGAGGGGAGGGTGGGAGTACGACGACCGAGTTGTGCGCAGTGGGAACGACAAGAGAGAGAGAGAGAGAGAGAGAGAGAGAGAGAGAGAGAGAGAGAGAGAGAGAGAGAGAGAGAGAGAGAGA
>BFEA01000495.1:974820-985942 GCA_003427395.1 Chara braunii | reverse complement strand
ACACACACACACACACACACACACACACAGAGAGAGAGAGAGAGAGAGAGAGAGAGAGAGAGAGAGAGAGAGAGAGAGAGAGAGAGAGAGAGAAAAATGAGACGCCATCAGCGGGTGTTGCTGCCGTGGCGGGTTCCACTTGTTATAATAATGAATAAAAAGGGGGCTATGGGGTCCCCTTGTCTAACAGGACGTTGCAATCTAAAATTAGGGGTCATAGACCCATTGACTTGAATACTTGTGGATGCGTTGTGGTGCAGAATACGTATCCACCTGCGGAGGTTGATACTGAAATTCAGTTTTTCCAGACATTTATCATGGAACGTCCAGTCCACGTGGTCGCAAGCTTTTTCGAAGTCAATAAAGATAAGAGCGACATTACTTTTGGATTGATGCGCCAAGCTAATCACCTCTGACACCTCATTGACTAGGAATATGTTCTCTTGGATGTTCTTATTACGCATTAACCCGGTCTGGGCCGGATAAATGATGTCATCCATCACCTCAATCATTCGGTTGGCCACTGTCTTGGACAACATCTTATAAACTATTATCAATAGTGTGATAGACCGATAGTTACGTATATTCATTTTGTCTCTTTTTTTATAGAGTAGCGTTAGCACCCCTTGTCTCACTAATTCCCCCAGCTCTTCAGAGTCTCATACTGCCCTATAGAATTCCATCAGGTCTTCGCTCAGGACGGGCCACAGGGCCTCCAAAAATTCCTTAGGAAAGCCATCTAATCCAGGGGTATTTTTTTCCTTCATTTGCATAAGCGCCGTCCAAATTTCGTCTTTGGTGACTGGATGTTCCAAATTGTCATTTTGTATCGAGGAAAGGCGGCTCTCTATTGAGCGTAGGAAGTCATTTAGCTCCCTTTCCCGATCTGTCCCTTGCCGTTGGGAGATGTGGGAAGAAAGGAGATCCTTGTAGAAGGATCGAGCGATTCTTACACACTGTGCTGTGGTGGTAGTTAATTCATCGGACACAGGATCCAAAAAGGCTTCAATGGTAGTACGGTGTGTCCTTAAAGAGGCCAGACTAAAGAATTGAGAATCCATGGTTCCTTTGGTACTCCATTTCACCAATTTTCCTCGAATTCTAATACCTTGCCATCTATGTTGTGCCAGCTGTAGGAGTTGGTTCTGCAAATTTTGGATATCTTGGTTGTGATCAATAGAGTTGTCCTCATTAACCAGGTTATGGAGTCTTCTCTGAACGTCCATTTCGTGTACGTGTCGTCTGCTTGCTACCAACTTCGAGTACTCCTTACACGTCCTGGCTAAAAAGAAGAGCCCGTTGGTAAACCATCGGACTTCTGAATCGATAAGATGTTTCTGGTCCCTCCAAAAGATCCAGACATCTCAGATGAATGCGAGGAATGACTTGTCCTTGAGCAAGGATGTATTAAGTTTGTAATAACCAAACCCTTGATCTGGCCATTTGCGAAAGGAGAAGACAGCCCCGCAAAGGCAGTGGTCCAGGCCATGATGGGGGCTTTTAGGAAAGCTAGTAGCGAGCTGCAGGGCGTTTTGAATGTCTAGTCTGATCATTAGTGCGGTAGCACGTATAGGATTTATCGAAGGGTGTAAGAGTCTATATGCGTCCACCAGGGACAAGGATTCACAGAGGTCTGACAATAGATGACCATAGGCTTCACATTTGAAACAATATGGGCGCAGTTTATGAGCCGTGTGTATCTTATACTCCATTTTCCCAACACGGAAGGGGATTATGCCATCAATAGAGAACGGTTGCCCTTCTGGGAGATCGATTGCCAACATCAAGTAATCGTCCCTCCTTGCTACGTGCGGGGGGAGTGGGTCGATAAAGTCAATCACGTCAAACTTTTCTTCAAAATCTTGGAGGAACGCCGCTTGTATTTCAATTGGGATGTGGCGAAACTCGACCCAAAAGTTCTTTGCCATCATCGTCTCCCTCTTTTCTTCCGGGCGTTGTTGTTTCTGCGGAGCCCATGGGTAGATTCACACTTCAGACCTATCGCATCGAATCGATCGCCATCTGTCCATGGCCTGTTTGTCTGCTTCGTGTCTGCAAATGACAGTGACGGTAGACGTCGGATGGGTTGGAGCAGGAAGAGGTCCTGTGCTTCTTCCATACTTCCCTTGAGAGAAGCCAACCTCTTTCGGATCCAGCCCAGTTTGTCATTTGTAGACTTGAAGGCAACGTCATTGTGGAATACCCAGTTGCTAGCGGTTTGGAGTACAGGTCATTCCCGTCCCTGACCTTGTCTGCAGGCAAGGATTTAACCATAGCGAATTTCCCTTTTATGTTAATTACCTTGGGCTCCGACTGGGTCAGGAGTCTGGTCATAAAGAAAGCCCCCGCGGACGAAAGGCTTTCCAAAGAATCTTCCACTCCCGCTCTTCCCCTCCCTCAGATTTCCTCTGCACCGTGATCGTCTGGCCCGCATGTGGTTTACTAAGGCGGGCGCCCAGGAAGGGGTGGGCGAGATGCGACTAGCATGATGAGGGGAGGAGGATTGTGAGTCATCCGACCCCCTGGGCTGCTGCGAGGACTGTGAGTTATCCAACCCCCTAGGTTGCTGCATGGTGGGGGAAGCCAGCCTCCCCCCGCCAGCTTCTTTTAGAACCATCTGATTATTACCAACCAGACTTTTCTCCGCATGTTGCCGCATGGGGCCTCTATACAACAAAATAGAGTTCACTCTTTTGTGTGTTTTTTGGAGCTTATGACCTGATTTAGTGTTCCTACTAGATGCCATCATGATCCGATGAATGCACACCCTCCCCTTTCCTTCACTGTCCCTATCTGACGAAATGTACAAAAGGTGTTACGTAAACCACAACTATCTACAATTTCATTATGCCTACACCTAAGGGTTTAAGCTTGCTGTATCAATTTACTCGTTGACCCATTATGCAAAAGGTACACTATTAACCTTTGCAAATCCATCATCCATTGATTGATGATGCATCTTTCAGCCTTCGACTGATTGCTTGCATCGGGTTTCAGGTTTTCTATTTCACTATCTTTCTTAGGGTTTTTTTCACCTTCCCCTCACGGTACTTGTACACTATCAGTCATTGAGAAATACTTAGGCTTAGAGGGTGGTCCCCCATATAATTCAAATACGGCGCGCATTTTGCTTACTTCTCGAAATGAAAACCATTGGACAAAATATACAGGGCTATCACCTTCTCTAGCAAGACTTTCCAATCTTTTCTAATTTGCTTGGATGGTGTTTAGAGCCTTATCCGCAATCACTTGCCACTACTAACGGAGTCTCGGTTGATGTGCTTTCCTTTAGCTACTTAGATGTTTCAGTTCGCTAAGTCAACTTCATTGCGGTTTTCTGATAGCAAATCCATGGATCAAAGAGAGCTTCTCCCCATGGCATTTCGCCTTTCATTGCATCTTTTTTTTCTCAATGCCAAGGCATCCAACCAATGCATTATTTTGGATATAGCGGGGACCTTTGCTACTTCTCACTTTTGTTTTATATCATATCATAGACTGATAAAGCCTAAGGCGGCACGCCCATCAGTCAGGGCATGCTGTACGTCGGTCGCCTTATCTTATCTATATCTAACCTATCAGAGGGCTGCACAACGGTCGCTTTCTTTATCAGGTCAACCAGCATCCAAGCATACCGCTACCGATAGAAAATGAGGCGTTTCTTATCTTAAGAGAACGATGGTCAACTCTTCTTTAAGCACAGCGTAAGCAAATTCCACTGTGTCAGGCACACCACAAAGGTTACTCAGGTTGGAGAGCAGTGTGATGGGCGACCACCTCACACGGTTTGGAGAGCGGTTGTTACGACTGAATAGAACATTTTACTACGGTCTATCAGTTTCTGACACCGCCCTGTCAGGTCCCATGGCTATGGTTGCCGTGAGGAAAAGGTATCATGGCTCCACCTCCTCCTTGAGTGGGGGAGAGAAGTGCCTTTGTGCTCAGGGCTATGATATCCTGATAACCCTCTACAAGTACAAGCATATCTCACCAACTCCATCAATTACACCGAATTCAAGGACACAAACACGTACATCAAGGAGACCAATCCTGACTGCCTCAATAGTTTGGGATTAATTATACCGAAGATGGCATCAACACCAGCGAAAGCAGTGGGAGAGCTTGCTATGGCAGTGGGAGTGCTGTCGAGAGTACCAAAGGGCTGGGATCAATTGCACAAAGTCAAGGACACAAACACATATATCGAGGATCCGAGAGTCTGAGACCAATCCTCACAACCTCAACAGTTTGGCATTAATTATACCGAAGATGGCAGCAGCGCCAGCGAAAGCAGTGGGAGAGCTTGTTGTGGTGGTTGGAGTGTTGTAGACATTACCAAAGCACTGGGATCAATGGCACGAGGGAGGGCAGCAGCGACAGTACTAAGAGCGTGGGGATTCAAGTACTCGAAGAATGGCAGTGGCGACAGCGTAAATAGTGGGAGTGGTTGCCATGGGGGTGGGAGAGCTGCCAACAGTACCTAGAGCACAAAGTGCTGCCAAAACTATCCAAGGTAGATTGATAGTCGGATTGCACAGGAATGTTCGGGTAGATTTTGGGTGGGATAATTCGTATTATGATGTTCTGTATTTGGTCCCTTCTAGCGTAGTCGATTTCTTGCTTTTTTTTTTTTTTTTTTTTTTTTTCAATAGTTGGTACCCGTGAAATACTCATTTACAAGCATCTAGTCATCACTTACATGCATTTAGTCACGGTTTGGGCGATATTCATAAACTTTTCATGATATAACTCGTGTTATCATGTTCTGTACCTGGTCCATTCTAGCGTAGTAGATTCCTTGTTCCGCTCAATCGCTGATCCATATGAAATATTGAACCCTTTTTTTTTTTTTTTTTTTTTTAAGCTCCGATCTATTCGTGGGGAGCAGCACGTGCTGGGAACCGGGCCCAGCGTCCCTTATAATAAGAATACAATGCTTAATAATGGTTCAGGATGATTTGAGGATGATTCCAGATGATACCATATGATTCCGGATGATTCAGGAAGATTCACGATGACTCAAAAGGCTATACGCTATTGGATTATAAACTAGAAAGATTAGCCAGAAGGTCATTCTACTCGGGATTCAATTTCAATCCTATCCCTAAATTCAGGTGAACTTATCAATTCAGCATCCCTTAAACAGAGCTGTGCCATGTACCAATCAAGCCTCTACCCGGTCTCACGCCCTTAATCTAGCTGAGTTACAGGGCAGGGCTACCCACCTCAGCTCCGACCCTTGTCAGTCCTAATTGTAGCCGTCAGTCAAGTTACTGAATCACCTTCCTCCCTCAGCAATCCCCAAATCTCTCTACAAGGTCTCAAGCTCCTACTCATGCAGGTTACAGGGCAAGCCCCGACACTGGCCAGCGTCGTTCTGGCATCAACTCAACCTGGGCAATTACAAAAACACAGCACATTCAAGAAACTGCTAATTCAATAATGACACCTAGCATTCCAAGATCTGATTCCAATAAAATCCTAAACAGAAAAAACCTTCTGATGATGAAGATTGGATGATGGAGATTACCTCCTCCTCTCCTTTTGCCTGTCCCTTTCCGCCCCTTGTTTGTGATAAACTCAGACCCGTACCGCGCGGAAGCCCCGAAGTACGAATGCAAACAAAAAGGGGTTTTTCTTTTTTTTTTACTTTTGTTTTCTTTTTGTAACGACTTTTTCACTTTTCTTTGGTTAATAACTCCCGCGCGGACAAATAACGGTCGCGGTATGAAAGCCAAAAAACGGTTTCGGTTGGGACTTTTTTAATATTTTGCGCGCGCGCCTAAGCTCCTACTTCTTCGCGCGCCTCGCACCCCCGTTTCTTGCTTTGCATCCCCGCGCCATCTTCCTTTCTTGCTGCGCGCGTTTCCCCCATACAGGACTCGTCGTCTTCCCCTACGCCCAGCTCGATCCCCACCCCGTCTTCCTCCGCGAGTGAATGGCTGCGTAGTTGGGATGCGCAGATCAATGTGTTAGGTGAAAAGGCGCACCACTTGAACGAACACCCCAATCACGCCCGACCACGCTACTCCGCGGAACACCTCTTCCGAAACCCTGCACCCTTTTTCTGTCCCGCTCGTCTACAACCGACGCGGCCCGCACCTCGCGCTGACAACCCGCTGCCTCCCACGCTATAAATTTTCGCAACCCCCTCCTCTCCCTCTCTTAGATCTCGGCTGCAATGCTGCACAAGCTATGCGCGAACGTCCGAGACGCCGAACAAGCTTGATGAGCCCAAGTTACGGGCAGAGTGACGACGTGGGTCGGGCTTAGCGATAGACTCCGGGTAAGCCAGCTGGAGGGATTGAGCAGTGGTGGAGATCGGACGTCGATCACGACAGGGTCTTGTGACTATGGTGGTTGGTGGTCCTTGAGAAGTTTGCGGTTGCGCCTGAGGGCGTCAGCCAATTGGAAAATTTTGTGTACAATGAAACTCGCCTTTTTTCTCCATTGTTGCTCTGTCTCCGTGCGATGTATGCAACGTCCCGTCGAGTGGGTAATCGGTTGTATGCATGGGCGTGAGTCGCGGTGAGATGGTCTGTGAAGGGGTGTGAGTCTGCATATGCATGTATGTGGTCCTTGGGTATTGCGTGGTGATTGTCTGCCTGGATGCATGATTAAGTCGGCCATCGTACCTCTTTTTCCTTTTGCCTCGTTCCCCTGTTAGTTTCGTTGCTCGATGGTGTAGGGCAAGGGCCTTCGCGTACCGAAGGGATCCCTCTCGTCCTGCGCGCTCGAGTCGAAGTCCCGCGGCGCCGACGTCTGACGTGGCGCATCGCTGTTGAGGACCGGAGACGTTCGCTGTGCCCGCTGAAGGTGGTCAGCAAACGGCTCCGCCCCTCCGCTCGGACCCCTCTGGTTGAGTGGTGTCAGACCCGAGAGAGAGAGAGAGACGTTGTCACTCTTTGTATGGAGACGGATTTCCAATCAAGCACGAGTTCTCGCCCGTGCACTTACCCTGACTCCGCGCATCGCAGTGCACACCCTATTTTCCCCATCGTCGACGACGACAGCGTCTACTGCGACACTGACGTACGGAGTGCCTTAACGGACTTGCCACATCGCGGGGGAAGGGTTTGTGCTGATAGACCGCTTTTCTTCCCCGCCCCTTATACTGCCTTACACCGACCTGGCAGTGCTCCCCTGGTCTGTGGCTTGCACCGCGTGGCGCCCCAGTTTGGTTGCCGTTGGTGCCAGCAGGGGGACTTCTGCTCGTGGCGAAGGCTGGTTCTGGGGTACGAAGGAGCCGCCCAGTTCCCTGAACTATCCCGGGACGCCGGAGCTCTCCCTGCCCGTTTCCGTACCTCGACTGCGGCGACAGCCCCCGCCCGCCGAGTTCCCACGGTCGTGAGTCCCCGAGGCCTCGACGAACCCGAAGACGAGGATTGAGAATCCATCGCCCCTTGCCGAACAGGCCCAGCGAGGAATAGGTCCTCCGTCCCTCTCCTTTTTCCCCAGCTAGAGAAACCGGGTCGGACCCGTCCGTTCACCCCGTTCTCCTCCCCCTTTGTTTTTGGTAATCCTGACCAAGGATCGAGCCCCAGTCAGGGGAAACCTATCGGCCCCGAAACGAGAGACTCCCATTCCTACCGGGAGACTCAACCGCCATGGCCGAAAATCCTCGGCCACGCCCCCTTCTACTCTNGAGAGAGAGAGAGAGAGAGAGAGAGAGAGAGAGAGAGAGAGAGAGAGACGTTGTCGCTCTTTGTATGGAGACGGATTTCCAATCAAGCACGGGTTCTCGCCCATGCACTTCCCCAGACTCCGCGCATCGCAGTGCACTCCCGATTTTCCCCATCGTCGACGACGACAACGTCTACTGCGACGTGGATGTACGGAGTGCCCTACGACGCACGGAGCCGCTTCACTGGCGCAACCCTGAAAGGGCTTGCCACATCGCGGGGGAAGGGTTTGTGCTCATAGACCGCTTTTCTTCCCCGCCCCTTATACTGCCTTACACCGACTTGACGGTGCTCCCCTGGTCTGTGGCTTGCGCCGCATGGCGCCCCCAGTTTGGTTGCCGTTGGTGCTAGCAGGGGGACTCCTGCTCGTGGCGAAGGCTGGTTCTGGGGTACGAAGGAGCCGCCCGGTTCCCTGAACCCTCCCTGCCTGTTTCCGTACCTCGACTGCGGCGACAACCCCCTCCCGCCAAGTTCCCACGACCGTGAGTCCCCGAGGCCTCGACGAACCCGACGACGAGGATTGAGAATCTGCACAGGGGAATCCATCGCCCCTTGCCGAACAGGCCCGACGAGGAATAGGTCCTCCGTCCCCTTACTTTTTCCCCAGCTAGAGAAACCGGGTCGGACCCGTCCGTTCACCTCGTTCTCCTCCCCCTTTTGTTTTCGGTAATCCTGACCAGGGCTCGAGTCCCAGTCGGGGGAAACGTATCGGCCCCGAAACGAGAGACTCCCATTCCTACCGGGAAACTCAACCCCCATGGCCAAAAACCCTCGGCCACGCCCCCTTCTACTCTGATCGGCGACCCAGTACGAAAAACCGCAGCGGGGCGTGAGGTTGGTATCAGAGCTGATTCGTTTCGGCTCCGAGGTTTTCCTAGGACGATTACCCTGTTTAGGAGTTTTTTCTTTTTGATCTTTTTTTTTCTTAGATTTTTCTCATTTTGAGTAGGCTTGCTCCCCGTCGGCGCCGGCCGCGAATAGCAACCAGAACCGAGCGAGAGGTCGGGCTCGAGATCCGCCTCCCGCGATGGTGGAACCCGGAATCGGGGGTGGAAACGGCGGCGATAACCACGTGGTGATGACCAATTATCCCCTGTATTTTGTACCTTTTCCCTCCGAGGTTCCTATCTTTTCCGAGGATGAAACTGACCCTCGTACCTGGCTAGCTGCCTTGAAAGCCCAGGGCTGGTCGGACCAGTTGCTCTGAGAACGAATCCCGGGGAGGTTAGCCGGAACCGCTTTTGAGTGGTACGGGCAAAACCCCTACACTAATTGGCTAACCTTCCAACGAAAGTTTCTCGAGCGTTTTGATCATATCGCACCTGGACAGTGCCTTCGTCTGATAAAAGAATATACGCAGCAGCCTCGGGAAACCTTGGCCAGATATGCAGAGCGTTTCACTTACTTAGCCGAACGTTCCGGGGTCGATGAAAAGATGGTGCGGACTGATTTCGTTAGGGGACTGCCCGATTCTCGCTTGCGGAAGAAGATCCGCAAGAAATGCAATCCGATAGAACATACCCTGACCGAGCTCATTCAGTATGCCATTAAATACGGGAAGGAAAATTACAATGTAGGTCTGGATTCGGAGTCCGACGAAGACGACCCTTCGGGTGTCCGACGCCATAGCTACTCCGCTACGGCGCGAATGTTCGAGGATCGCTTCGGGTTAGGACCGACTGAAGAGTTCGGATCGGAAAATTTCATCTTCCGCGTCGACCTCCCGACGCTTTGGTCAAGCTCAAGGAGGCCGGGACGAGGATGAAATATCAATGAAAGAGGTCGTGGCCCAGCTGGTCACGGTAGTGGCCCCGCTGATGGAATTCGTTCAAAACTTGCAGCGACAACGGGTGGTAGCTGCGCAACGACAACCAACTGCCATGGCCGCCGGTACCCCTATGACCCGACCAACCGCAGCAGGAGTCGGACAACAAGCGAACAATGTGAACAACACCTTACCCCGGGGGTTGAACAGCGAAGTACTACCCGAGGGAACAACGACCTACCCATGCACATAGAATAGCAAAAGAACAATGTGAACAGCATCCTACCCCGGTGGGTTGAACAGCGAAGTACTACCGGGGGGAACAGCAACCTACCCATGCACATAGAACAACAAAAGAACAATGTGAACAGCATCCTATCCCGGGGGTTGAACAACAAAGTACTACAGGGGGAAACAACAACCTACCCATGCACATAGAACAGCAAAAGAACAATGTGAACAGCATCCTACCCCGGGGGTTGAACAACGGGGTACTACCTGGTGAATAGCAGCCTACCATTGCACATAGAACAACAAGAGAACAATGTGAACAACACCTTACCCCGGGGGTTTGAACAGCAAAGTACCACCGGGGGGAACAACAACCTACCCATGCACATAGAACAACAAAAGAATAATGTGAACTGTATCCTACCCTGGGGTTTGAACAGCGAAGTACTACTGGGTGAACAGCAGCCTACCCATGCACATAGAACAACAAAAAAAGAATGTCGACAGTATCCTACCCCGGGGGTTGAACAGCGAAGTACTACCTGGTGAACAACAACCTACCCACGCACATAGGACAACAAAAGAACAATGTGAACAACACCTTACCCCGGAGGTTAAACAGCGAAGTACTACCGGGGGGAACATCAACCTACCCATGCACATAGAACAACAAAGGAAGAAGATTGACGACATCTACCCTTGAGGCAAGCTCACCGAGGCACCCCGGGATGAAGCGCCATGCACACACTCATCAATGACAACATAAAGACAAGATTTGAAGCAATCTATATGGGGGAAACATCACCGACGTATCCCGTAGTAAGCGCCACATACACACTCATCAAGGACAACATAAGGTAAGATTTGAAGCATCGTGTGAGAAGGAAACATCACCGAAGTATTCCGAAGTGAAGCGCCACACACACACTCATCAAGGACATCATAAAGACAAGATTTGAAGCATCTTATAAAGAGGGAACATCACCGAAGTATCCCGAAGTGAAGCGTTACACCCACACTCATCAAGGACAACATAAAGACAAGATTTGAGGCATCTTATGAAGAGGAAACATCAGCGAAGTATCCCAAAGTGAAGCGCCACACACACACTCATCACGGACAGCATAAAGACAAGATTTGAAGCATCTTATGAAGAGGGAACATCACCGAAGTATCCCGAAGTGAAGCACCACACACACACTCATCAAGGACAGCATGAAGACAAGATTTGATGCATCTTATGAAGAGGAAACATCACCGAAGTATCCCAAAGTGAAGCGCCACACACACACTCATCAAGGACAGCATAATGACAAGATTTGAAGCATCTTATGAAGAGGACACATCATCGAAGTATCCCGAAGTGAAGCGCCGCATACACACTCATCAAGGACAGCATAAAGACAAGATTTGAAGCAATCTACGAGGAGGAAACATCACCGAA
>BFEA01000495.1:952359-974812 GCA_003427395.1 Chara braunii | reverse complement strand
AAGTGAAGCGCCACACACACACTCATCAAGGACAGCATAAAGACAATATTTGAAGCAATCTACGATGAGGAAACATCACCGAAGTATCCCCAAGTGAAGCGCCACACACACAATCATCAAGGACAACATAAAGACAAGATTTAAAGCAATCTACGATGAGGAAACATCACCGAAGTATCCCGAAGTGAAGCGCCACACACACAATCATCAAGGACAGCATAAAGATAAGATTTAAAGCAATCTACGAGGAGGAAACATCACCGAAGTATCCCGAAGTGAAGCGCAACTTACCCAAGTTCCCAAATCAGTGAAAACTCAAAGTTTGAAGCACCAACACAAAGGGAAACATCACGGAACTTTCACAAGGTGAATCGCAACTTACCCAGACTCCCAAATCAGTGAAGACTCAAAGCTTGGAGCATCAATACAAAGGAAAACATCACGGAACTTTCACAAGGTGAATCGGAGTTCATCCAGGCTCCGAAATCAGTGAAAACTCAAAGCTTGAAGCATCCACACAAAGGGAAACATCACGGGACTTTCACTAGGTGAATCGCAACTCATCCATGTTCCCAAATCAGTGAAAACTCAAAGCTCTAAGCATCAGCCCAAAGGGAAACATCATGGAACTTTCACAAGGTGAATCCCAACTCATCCTGACTCCTAAATCAGTGAAACTCAAAGTTTGAAGCATCAACACAAAGGGAAACATCACGGAACTTTCACTAGGTGAATCGCAACTCATCCAGACTCCCAAATCAGTGAAACGTCAAAGTTTGAAGCATCAACACAAAGGGGAACATCACGGAACTTTCACAAGGTGAATCACAACTCATCCAGGCTCCGAAATTAGTGAAAACTTTAAGTTTGAAGCATCAGCACAAAGGGAAACATCACGGAACTTTCACAAGGTGAATCGAAACTCATTCAGGCTCCCAAATCAGTGAAAACTTAAAGTTTGAAGCATCAACACAAAGAGGAACATCACAAAACTTTCAGAAGGTGAATCACAACTCATCCAGGCTCCCAAATCAGTAAAAACTCAAAGTTTGAAGCATCAACACAAAGGGAAACATCACGAAACTTTCACTAGGTGAATCGCAACTCAGCCAGGCTCCCAAATCAGTGAAAACTCAAAGTTTGAAGCATCAGCACAAAGGAAAACATCACGGAACTTTCACAAGGTGAATGGCGACTCATCCAGGCTCCCCAATCAGTGAAAATTCAAAGTTTGAAGCGTCGGCATAAAGGGAAACATCACAAAACTTTCACAAGATGAATCGCAGCTCATCCAGGATCCCAAATCAGTGAAAACTCAAAGTTTGAAGCACTTGCACATAGGGAAACATCACGGAACTTTCACAAGGTAAATCGCAACTCATCCCGACTCCCAAATCAGTGAAAACTCAAAGTTTGAAGCATCAACACAAAGGGAAACATCACGGAACTTTCACTAGGTGAATCGCAACTCATTCCCCCCCCTTAGATAAAAAAAAATCGTAGTTTTGATAAGAGGAGAAGGAGGAGAAGGCGGGGGGAGAAAAGGAAAAGAAGAAGAAGAAGAAGAAGAAGAAGAAGAAGAAGAAAAAGAAGAAAAGGAAGAGGAAGAGGAAGAGGAAAAAAAAAAAGAGGAAGAAGAAGAAGAAGAAGAAGAAGAAGAAGAAGAAGAAGGAGGAGGAGGAGGCCTCCCTCCTCTTTCACTCACCTCTTGTTGGTCTCTAGGCAGTGGGGGTCCAATGCTTGGTTCTAGCCTCCTGGGTATGGCTTCTCCTCTCTCCCAAGTTCTCTCCTCCTTCCCTCACACCTCTCCTTTAGCTATGGCAGACCCCTACTTCTAAGGCTGTGGAGTCCTTCCCTCTAGAAGGGCTATGGAGACCCCGTTCAACCTCTCCTCCTACTTCACAGCTTGAGGGCTATGGCGGACCACTCTCCTTGCTCCCTCCTAGCCTCTAGGTCACCTTCCTCAGCCCTACCACCATAGCCACGCTACAGGCTAGTTCCGGCCCTCATTCCCTTGCTTCTCTCCCACTCGGACTCTTTCCTGGACTCATTTGGGCAGCATGGGCACCTCTCAAAATGAGAGTGGCGGCCTACACCTCCAGCTTATGTAGGCTGGAACAGGTGCACCGCCCAACCTCTGGGCCCCTCCAAGTGCCTCTAGGTGGAGCGGGGTACCCCAAAGGCCAAATTTTTGGTTTTGGCCTATCCGGTGGCACCTGGGCCTCATTTTTGCTAGGTACATGCAGCCCGAGAGGCTGGTACAGTGGTACCCTCTCGGACCACCCCTTGACATAACCCGGCCTCTTTTCCCTTCAAAAAGTGCTGTCTTTCGGGTACCACTACCCCAAAATGCAGCCTTTACCAAAATTTGAGGGCCTAGAGGCCCGTTTTTCGTTTTTTTCTAGTCTAGGCCTCTTGTGAGTAGGCCGTTACATTTTCCCAAGTGGCAGCACAAATCTCAGCCTTGGATTTGGCTGAGATCCATGGTTTTTATCATTCCGAGCTACTCCCAAGCCCCCCTTGCTCCAAATTTGAGTATTTTACTTCTATTTTCAATTTTTTTGATGTACCTGGCCCAGACCTTGGGCCAAATTCGCAGTTTTGTCTTGTTCCTCTCTTTGTTTTCCCTTCATTTTATTGCCAACTCATTCCCTAGCTAGCCGTTTTGTGTCAGTCCACAAAAAACGGCTAGATTTCCTCCTCCGCAAGATCATATTTCAGATCTAGGGCCCAAAATTGAGTCGGCTAACTCACATCAGCATTTTCCCTTATTTTTGCTGCATAAATTCAGATATTGTAGAGATAATGCCCCAAGGACCTTATCTCTGCAATCCGGATTGCCCTCCTAGGATCTAGGAGGGATGAGGTCATCATTGAGACCTGCCAGTCCCTACCGCCGCAATCCCAACCTGGCGGCACTTTTTCCTCCACTCCTTCCTCCTCCTTTGTCTCATTCTCCCCCCTTTTCCTCCTTTCTTTTCTCGTTTACTTTTGGGACAAGTGTCCAACAATTATTTCTTCTCTTTCTAGCTGTTGGACCTTTCCCAAGGTCCGATTTTGCAGCCGACATATGGCCGTTGCACCTAGGACTGCAGTAGTGACACCCCCAAGGCCAAAGAGGGTTCCTTTTGCTGCCGGCGCCTCCAGTTTGAGACCCCCTTGCTCCAATTTTCTTTGGCCAGCCCTTTTTTCCACGTGGAGCCTACGGAACTTCGTTTTTCTTAGCCTGACTGGTCCGGGATACTCGGACTGCTGGCCGCCCCCCCCTTACTGCTGCTACTCCATCTTTTTTTTTCCCTCGGCACCTCCCGCCGACGCTTGCCGTGGGGGCACTTAACGTTTTCATCCGGACTCCCCGGCCCGACTGGTCCCGTCCACCTGTCGTCATGCTACTTTATTTCTGTTGTCGTCGCATTTGATCCAGGACCCYCTTGGGTTGCCCCAGGTGCSCTCCGTTTTTCCCGCCYYGCGCCCGTCTTCTCCRTTCTGTCRRCAATCCYTGTCGGYGGCTCYTGACACTTTTTATTCCGYCGATACCCAATCTGCTAGTGGTTCCGCWGGTGCCGCCAKTTTWTCTAGGCCCACGCGRTCCCTRGYACTTCRKCCTGCCTGCRTTACGTCTTTCCCTTGGTCTCACGCGGTTYCCGGTACTTCGCCCTGCCGGCACCACGCCGTCCCTTGGTCCCGCGTGGTCCCCGACGCTTTGTCCTGCTGGTACCGCCCCGTCCTTCGATCCCATGTGGTCCCTAACACTCCTGCCCCGCCTGTACCACGTCTTTCCTTGGTGCCCCTGACGTCTTTCTGCCTTATAGCGACCTCTGTTCCCCGCTCCGATTGCGTCCAACATGCTATTCCGTTCCGGGTGCCAGCTCCCACCTACCCTGCGGTCTCCTTGACCCTCCTGCCGCCGAGTTGCGTCAGCGCCTTGTGCCCTGTCCCTTCCCACTTCCTTCCTTCCCTTGTTGCGCAGCT
The DNA here is from genome assembly GCA_003427395.1 of Chara braunii. Lineage (NCBI taxonomy): Eukaryota > Viridiplantae > Streptophyta > Charophyceae > Charales > Characeae > Chara > Chara braunii. The sequence goes on along the minus strand of BFEA01000495.1, from coordinate 970,840 downwards.
CCTATGCTACTACCGACTTCCCGGCGGCCCTTCTCCGTCCTTGGGGAAGGGGTCGCCCCTGCTGTTCTGTCACAGTCCTTTTGCCGCTTTCTGCTTAGCGAACCCATTTCTAGTCTGGCGGCCCCGACGACTCTGGGCAGCCTCTGGCTTCCTACTGTATGCTTCCGCTCTTTCCAACATACCTGCCTCCGGTTTTCTCTGTCATGCACAAATTGGTCATATACAGTCTCTCGAGTGACCGAAAGTCATTCGGGACTCACCAGTCCCGACATATTCCCCCCACTTATTCGCGATGTCCTCATCTCGCACCAATCGATGGTCAGTAGGAATTTTGGAGTGATAGACACATAGGGAAGAGAGGTGGGGTGAGATGGGTAGTTAGCTTGCCAGGGTTCTTTTTGTCTTTCCCACTCTTTTCTCGGGTCCTTCTTTAAGTTTCCGCCCTTGGGGCGGGGGAGGGCATGGAGGGGTCAAGGTTTTGTTTCGGGTTTCCTTTGAATTGCGTAACGTCCCCAAGCTCAATAATGTCTTTATAACGAGCGCATGATACGCTCTGTGCATCAACGTCCATCTCACAGCTGTATCTCTTTCTCACTGGAACTCTCGAATACCCAAGAGTTTCCCACCAACCTCCGGTGTCGTCCCACAAAAGAGAGGACGACGAGCCCATCACCCTCCCCAGGGACTATGGTAAGAGGAAGATTTTGGCGGCGAATGTCACAAGGATCATTCGCCATCGCTTCCTCAAGGTGCGAGCTAGCAACACATCAAGGAGCTTAAGCAGCTTGATGTCTCTTTTTCTTATCAAGTTGACTAGCATCTCCCCTTGGAGGGGTCTGACCACAGACATGCCCTGCAAATAGTTTTTCATTGTACGTTATTTCTCGCTCTCGACAATGTCTTGAAGGTTGCATTCGTAATCTCAAATCCATCTTCCTATTTCATTGAGAAAACATTCTTGAGCAAAAATCATTTTGGCTTTGTCTCATTCATTACTCTTAGGACATCCACTCATTTTCAATACAATTTTTCCTCTCCCAGAAGCTCAAACATAGCCAAATCCACATGCATCCTTCCCGGGTCATTCCTCCCGGCCTTTCTCAGGTCCTGCCAATTCCGCATGCATATCATCCTCTGCCTTTTCNACATAGCCAAATCCACATGCATCCTTCCCGGGTCATTCCTCCCGGCCTTTCTCAGGTCCTGCCAATTCCGCATGCATATCATCCTCTGCCTTTTCTTGCCCTTTACTTAATTGACTCTCCATGTGCATTGCTTGGCTCACCCCTCAGCCACTTCTCATCTTTTCGAGCTTATATGAGTCAATTACACAGCCAATTCTCAGTCTGTCAATTCCTTTTCTGAGTCTATGCAGAATCAATCACACCAGGCCTTTCCTTCCTGGCTATATTGCCAAACCATTTTCTCAAGTTTATACCATGTCACTTACTCAAGTCTTTTCTGCTCTGGCGTCTTGCCAAACCCCCTTTTCTCAGGCCCATACAAAGTCAATTATTATCTTTTTCTGTTCCCGCCATCTTGACAGACCCCTTTTTCCCAAGACCAATTACAAGTCTTATTTTCATGCGTATTCATTGGTAGACGGCACACCTTCGCCCCACTCAAAACGCGATGTCCCCATCGCGCGACTGGTTCTCACTCGGAGGTACGCAGACCTTTGGCCCGCCGACCACAAGTCAAGGACACAAGCCCATCCGCTTCACAAAAGGAAGAGTGATCAGTTCTTCCCCAGCGGACGATGCCTCATCCTTTTACCCGGTCCGACCTTTCTTCTCTTACGTGGCGAGGACCAATACCAAGGTTTCTCCTCACGTCTGCCAGGTAGGTCCAATCCAAGCCTGTCAGGGCCTCGTCTAGCCGTAAGAGCGTTCCTCGCGAATCGTTCCTCCCGAGTGATAATTTTCTGGATTCCGGCCTCTTTCTTTCAAGAGAGTTGGGGCTCTCGATCCGTCCGCGAGTGCAGTTACGAAGACCTCCCAATTAGTCCCGAAATGGTTGTAATGTTCCGGCAGGGCAGTGTCAATGCCCCGTGGTGGCCGCGAACTCCACTCGGTACTCCGCCAAGCCTCTCATTTTGGACAGTGCCGCCCAACTTAGTGCGGGCAGCCGTGGTCCGACCCAAACGGCCATGCCACCCCTCTATGACATGGCGTGTGGTTGGAGAGCAGCAAAATAGACAAAATGAGAATGGTTTTCCTGCCCATTCGGCTCTCTCGCCCTTTGACGTTTAGGCATTCAACAGGAGGCGCAGTTGGAATTCCCCGACCAGAGCTCATTGTCGGAAGTGGTTCCGGACGTCCCGCACCGATCCAAGTGGTAGGTGCCTTAGTCCCTTAACCCTCACCCTCTTGAAGAGGAACGAGTCGCGCTGAGACTTTTTTCCTCAAGGGATAAAGGTTTTGGGGTCGCGGTGCATGCACGGGTGTCCCCCTCTTGCTGAGGCAAAAAACTGGAAAAAAAAGAGAAGTTTCGTTTCAAGGCTCTTTCCAAGTCCATTTCAGATTGTCTAGGGTCCCCTGTTTATAAAATGCAATTTCCAATGTTCAATCCAATTCCAATGCGCAGTCCCATTCTCATGCTCAATCTTAGTCCAATGCTCAATCTCAGTCCAATGTTCAGTACAATATCTCTTCCAAAGTTGAGTCCAATATCTCTTCCGATGTTTTTTCCAAGGCTCCGCACTTTCCAATATATTTTCAGAGGCCCAACTCAATGTCTCTTTCAGACTCAGCTCAATATCTCATCAATATCTTTTCCAAAGCTCAGCTCTCCCCGTATCATACATCTCAAGCAGTCATGCAAGGGGACCCCAGTGCCAATTCCAAAGAATGACCCTTGTGAGGGGTCATTCCGAACAACCTGGTTAGGGTCATTCTTCCCAATTTCAAGTCGAACAGCCTGGTTAGGGTCGTTCTTATTCATTGCAATCGGACAACCTGGTTAGGACCATCCTTCTCCATTTCAATTGGACAGCCTGGTTAGGGTCATCCTTGTCCATTTCAATTGGACAGCCTGGTTAGGGTCATCCTTGTTCATTGCAATGTTAGCGCCCGAGGGAGTGGGCCTTGAGGACACGGATCCTGTCTCGTCTCGGGGGTTAGAAGGCGGCCATTGTCTTGGGTTTTTACGCATGCTTCTTCCTTTTCCTCATGTCTTTTGTCGTTCTCAGATCCATCCATACATCCGACTTAGCGTCTAGTACTCAAGTTGAGGCTCGCGGCCCCAAGTAGCACTAGCCCGCCCGACCGTTCAACCATTACAAGGGGTGTTGGATCATTTCAATGTTTCCCTACCACTTTTCTGACTTCTCATATGCCTCTCAATGCTCTGGGATTGCCTGGGGTGGGTTGGATTAGGCTCCTAGGGGAGAGGGTGCCTCTCTACCCATACGTCCCCTAACCTCTCTCACAAGGACTCGTGAGCGACTCATTCAATCGTGGGTACACAATTTCGAAAGAAAAACTATCGCCATGACTGCATCTTCCAATGTTCAAGAGTTCACATGCCCCTGCCTATTTCCTCGAGGCAAAGCCAATCATCCCCAAAGTCTGTTTCTTACTACCCAAAAAAAGTTCACGTTTTCCCCAAAGAAGGGAATACTCATACAAAGTAGCACAAGCCTCCCAACCCCCAATAGTTTCTTTAGTCCAAAAAGTAGTTTCATTATAGTCCTTCCCAAAAAAGGAGGAGACAGAGTTCGAATGCAACGACAACATTACAAACTCGTCTCATCTAGGTCCCCCTTGTTTTCCCCTTGCTTACTCTTAGCTAATGCAACCCGTCACAGTTCTATTGCACTGACCCTTATATATTTTCCCGAAAAGGCAACGACTTACACGAAGTAGCACCCATTGCCCGGTCTTTAGTCAAAAGTTGCCTCATTTCACTCCATTTGGCAGAGTTCAAATGCGAAATTCAAAATGGCAGTTGTCCCTGCCCAGGTACCAACCCTTCCTAATTTCTAGTTACCCCCCCCCATTGCGCCTGCTATTCCCCTAATGTCCAGGTGGCCTGCGTTGAGCCTCCCTCCTTGCGCGATTCTTCCCTTCCTCCTCCATTTGCCTCTTTATTCCTTGGAACTGGAGGAGTGTCTGTTCTGTACAGAAGGTTGTTGGGGCTAGATCCTCTCCTCTGTCCAACTTTTCCGTTGTCTTCATGATCCATTGGTATCGCAAGATAGTCCCCCATTGATCGAACCAATCGCCGAACTCATATCCGAACTCTTCTATCCATTTGTCTTTTTTCTCACCCGGCTGCTCCCTTCTTCCCCGTTCTTCTCTTGTGGGCGTTGTTACCTCATCTTCCTCCTCCTCGCTGGTGAGGTCGATAAATTCCACGGGCACGTCCTCGTCCAGCCTTGGTCTTTTCCCCGGGTTTCTCTCTTCCTCACTGCTAGTGTCGCTTTCAGATGGGAGGATTATCGGCTCCCCTTCCTTTAGTGGCGATGGCCCCCTGGTCCCTTGCTTTCTCCCTCCCCTATTCACAACCAAGTTGTGATCAAATCCCACGTACAATTTCCTTTTCCTGGAGCTCGATTGTCCGGCCTGCCTTGACGACCGTCCCTCAGTAGGCCTGTTGATGGCGTTGCTGTCGTTTTCATTTTCAAATTTCATTTTTGTCGTTTGCTGTCTTCCTGCTTCTTGCCTGACCCTGTTCATATATAATAGTCACGGTACGGTCGGTACCCCTCATACACACGCATTCCCCCCCACTCCCGTTTGCGGCTCTGGAGGCTTCTCTAAAACTCTTGCTTGCCCCCACATAGTTGGTAGCCCCATTATCCCTTAGAACCCTCGACACGTTGTCCCAACACATAGGTGCCCCATGTAGGCAGTCCACAGCATCACCCCACAAAAGCTATGGAACATTGTCCCCGCCCATAAATACCTCGTGTAGACAGTCTCCAACGTTACCCCACAAAAACTATAATATACTGTCCCATGCTCCCAGACCCAGTCACAGTCAGCCCAGACAGTCTCCCCACGTTCCACAAAAGTCAAGACACACAAAACGAACAATCCCTGTGGTCATGATCACTTCCACAGGGAGGCGGTCTAGAACTTATAGCCAGCTACCCTCCTCTCAGGCTGTCAATCCCTCAGTTTCCTTGTCATGGGCTTCTTGTAGTCATTGTTCCACTGAATCCCTGCTAAAAAATCTGACCAGTCTCGTTCCCGGAAATGACCCTCTTATGCTAATATCATCGAGATATTCAAGTTTAAATGTGTTCAGTCCGACGCGCTTAGCGATCCTATAAGGCCCTTTGAATCTTTTTCCCAGCTGCCCGGACCATGTGCTTTCAAGAGCCGAGTTCCTAAATAGCACCTTTTCCCCCACTTGGAGTGACTCCTTCTGAATGTTCTTAACCTGGTCCCATCTTGTTTTATCCCTCATTCGGCTATCCGTCACACGATTGACTACTTCATCGAGCGCCTCCTCATTTCTGGCAACCTGCTGACAACGTGCGGTGATTAACTCTTCCGTGCTCAAGTGTGGGTCATCATCTAGCCTGTTCCAGGTAGGGACCAAAGCTTCTATCGAAAAATCTATCTCCCTTCCATACCAGAGTTCTGCTGGAATACATCCCGTTGTTCTTTTTGGAGTCATATTCTCGGCGAAGACTGCCTGCTTGAGAAACCGTGACCAACTTCCCAAATTATCTGCTGCCAACTTTGCGATTGTGTTCTTCAAAGTGCGGTAACCCCTTTCTACCGGTGCATTTGCCTCAGGATGGTTGGGCTCGGTGATCCTGATCGGTACATACAGTGTCTTAAGCCTGTTCAACACCTCCTGGTTAACGAATTTTGTCCCATTGTCTGCTATGAACCTGCGCACGAAGGGGTGCCTTAGGTAGAAGTCCTCCACCCAGTCGGCCACTGCTTTCCCTGTCTTCTTCTTGAGGACTACGACTTCTACATAGCCACTAAGATTATCTCTTGCATCCAAGATGTATCTAAACCCATCTGTCGATACGGGCATAACGGCAAGGTCGAGGTGAACAAGGTGTCCGGGTCCCAGTACCCGGGTAGGTCTAAGGGGCTCGTAAACCCGTACGGAACTCCTTTCTTGACATATCAGACACGTTTGACAGTACGTTGCGACCATGCCTGCCATTCCTGGCCAGAAATACAGGGGCACAATCTTTGCAAGTGTCCCCTTTGACGACCGGTGACCCCCAGCTAGCCCATCATGCATTGCCTGAATTATGTCCAGCTGCCTAGACCTCCCGCAGACGATGCGTCTAGGCATCATCTCTTCCTCTCTTTTGAACAGGTGACCATTGCTTAGGACGTACTTTTCTACTTCCTCCCTTGCCTTGGGACTGACTTCCGTGGGTTGTTTGTTCCCGACAAGCAGCAAACCGATTTCTTTGAAAACGCCCTCATACATTTGTATGAGACATTTATATGAGGAAGAATTCCTGTTCGTTCTGATCCGCACCCTGCTCCTCCCGAGTGAGGTTGACTAAGTACAGACACTCCTTCTGCGCCCAGAATTCGGCCAATGTCATTACGGCGTCCCGTCCCCCTTCCACGGTCATTGCCATCAATTCCTCTCTGGCCCCTACTTCTGCTCCCCACGAGTCTTTTTCCTCTTTACGCCTGACCGTGGTGACTGGTCCTTCCCTGAGTTCTGCAACTACTGCAGGTGCGCCCTTTTCCAGGGTCTGAATCAGCAACTGTCCTGTTGTAATTGTCGGATCTGCCATCTCATTATCCACGACAAGGGTCCCTCCTTCATACTCCAGGAAGGCGTCAATTGGTTCTGCGCCCTCTACTCCTTCTGGCGTGATACAAACCCTGCTCAGCCCATCTGCCCTATTTTGAAGTCCTGCAATTCGCTTGACCTTATAGTCAAATTGCCATATGAAGCCTATCCATCTGCCAACGGCCGGATCTATAGGCTTGTAGTTTTTTAGGGCTCCGACCACGTTGGTGGGATCGATCCTTAGGATAAATCGCCTTCCGAACAGGTGTGCCTGAAAGGTCTTAAGACAATGTAAGATTGTTAAGACCTCTTTCTTAAACTGCGAATACCGTCGTTCTGCTGAATTCAGGGTTCTACTTTCAAATCTGATTGGTCTTTCTTTGCCCTCCTCGCTTCTCTGTATCAACACTCCTCCAACTGCCAGTGGTCCCCCATCTGTTTCTAAGATGAAAGGGCGTCCTACCTCGTCATTGAAACAGGATGCTGCTAGAGTGACCTGATCGGATGACAGAATGTCTTCCAGGGTCTGGGCTGCCGCTTCCCTATCCTCGATCCAATCCATAGTGTCGCCTTCCCTAATCATTGCGCGGATAGGCTCTGCTATCTTTGCGAATCCTTTGATGAAGATCCTCCAGAACCCAACCACCCCTAGGAAGGCCCGTACTTCCGTCGTGGTACGCAGGGGTGTCGGCCACTGGGAGATCTTGTCCATCTTTGTTGGGTCGGGTCTCCTCCCATAAGCTCCGCAACGAAATCCCAGTATGGTTACTTCCGGGACGACCAAGATGCTCTTGGGACCGCTTGCAGTAATATTATAAACGAGGAAGCGTTGTAGTAGGTCCTTAATATCCCGCAGGTGGTCCCAAACAAACTTTCGTATGCCCTGCTCAACCTCTGTCTCGTCCTTATACCTTGCGCTTTTTACGGGATTATCATCTATATACGGTTCACACTTTTCCGGAAACATATCCCCTGCGACGACGAGCATCATTCTCTGCACCTCTGCTACTGCATTTGTAAAACCCATAGGGGTCACTTGCATCTGCAGCTGCCCTACGGGGATGTGCATTGCGGTATACGGTCTATCCCTCACATCGAGCGGCAACTGATCATACCAGGGAGTAAATACTCCGCCCCGCATGAGATTCTGCCAACAAGTCAGTCTGTGGAAGTGAGCCTGCGTCCCTGATTGTTACCGCATTGAGCTTCTGCAGGTCCTGGATCCACCTGAGCATCTTATTGGGCTTCCTGAACACGAACCACTTGTTCGCATAGGGGGATGCGGTGGGTTTAGCCACGAAAGAATCTGTCTTAGCTCTAAGCAGGTCAGTGACGTCCGCTGCTATCCCAAACTCATAGGCGGACCCTTTATCATTCCAACACTCATGCTGTACGGTGTGGATCCTGACAGGGGGAACTAGCTTTGCGTCCAATCGCCCTTTCTGATGATCGTTGAAAGCGAAAGCTAAATGAAACTCCTGGCATGCCTTTCTTATCAATTGAGTTTCTTTCGTTGTTAGAAACCCTTGCACTCCTATTTTCATGGTATCTGCTACCTCATTTGGTATGCGATGCCCTTCCATTACACGTCTCTCCCTTATAACCCGTAGGATCTCCTCCTCTTTTTCCATGGCCTCTTCCTTTGATATTTCTACTAGGATCGAGACCGGTTTGGCCTTCTTTCCTACGGGTTTGTATTTTCGCACACTGCCTTCTGGGATTGTTCTCCTGAAAAATGAACGGTCGAGATTGACCTTGCTATTTGCATGATACGGGGCTGAATGCTAACTATCTTCCCATTCAGGCAGTAGCCTTTTCGAACCTCATCCTCAAACTTGGCAAGCGCTGCCGGGTTCACCCCCACTTTGTGGTACCTGATTGCCTAAACAAGTTGCAACAGGTCTGGGATTTCGAGCGCTAGCTCGGGGGTCTCGTTACGGCCTTCCTTTGGCTTGGGCAGGCTGGTCCTAAGTTCAAGTTCCTGCTCCTTTTCCGTCACCATAACCCCCAGGGACTCGTCCTCAGGCCTTCTCTTCTTTACGGGCAGACCCATCTTGATCCATTCCTTTTTACTAAAAGACTCCTCGATCATAATTTCTACCCTTTCCCTCATGCCTTCCATTCGTGCGAATGCCCCTTCCACGCACTTTCTTCGAATGTTGGAGACCAGGTTGCCAATTTACCCTTCGGAGGATCTCCTCCGGTCCCAAGAAGTCGGAGGAGTTCCCCGCAGCCGGTCACCGGGTCCTCTATGTCTACCATGTATGTGCCGTCGTGCAGATGCATTCCTATCATTTCCACATTGGCGCACCACGGTCTTCCGAGGATTACGTCGTGATTCATTTCTTCCATCACGGTCATCCGCTGAAAGGACCAGATGGATTCCCGGATTCCCGCCCTGACTGCACATTTGGTGACATACCCTGTGAAAGAAATTTTGCCACCTGCTTCCCGGATACTCCCTGCTACTTCCTTGTTTACCGTGCACCCTGTGACCGTTGCGAAATCTCGTCGTATAAGGGTGATTTCTGCTCTGCCGTCCACTAACGCGTCAGTGTGGTAAGTTTCGATTTGAACTTTAAGTTTCCCAGATGGTAATGCATGAAAGCTAAGCTTTGTCCCGGGTGGCGCCCTCATGACTTCGCCACCTTCACGATCCGGTAGGCTTAGGCGGATGTCCGCAAAAGCTTTCTCCAACTCTCCCAGGCCCCCTGGAATGCTTTGGAGGTTGGAGACTGCTTGCGGCGCCTCGGCCTCCTCCGTGTCCTGCTCTTGCAGTTCTGGGGCCTCCTCTACCTCTACGCGCTTACGCGTTAACAACTGTCTGAGTCCTTTAAGAAGCCTTGGGCTGGCTTGCAGCATGGTCTGAAAAGACACCGATACCATGGTACCCAGTAGCTTACTCAAGGTGCCATCGATTTCTGACGAAGTCAGGATCGGAATTTGATACCTGAACTTTTTTTTTGCGGTCGTAGCCTTGTCTACCGGTTCGTCCTCCCTTGGCTTCCCATAGACCTTCTCTTGTTCCGCGGCTTCGGTCTCTTGCTGGCCCGTGCTAGTCCCTACGAGTTCCTCCATTACTGTATTTGGATGAGCTTCTTTTCTGCCCCGGCCCGACGAGTGGTAATATTTACCCTATCCTGGTCATTGTCTTCTAGGATAAAATTGGCCTGTGGTCCCCGTCCCCTTGGCTGCTCTCAGACAATCTCGGCTATCGACTCTGCTTCTACGGCAACTATCTCTAAGTTATTCAGGAAGATGACGGCTCACCGCATCCCTCCTGGCGAGTTCCAATTAACACGCTCCCCCCTGGGTCCGAGGATCTCGCCTTTGAGGGACCTACTGCACCTCTGCCGCTCGATATCGTGATTGAGTCTCGGACAGGCCCGTACGAAATGCCGGATCATGATGCAATACTTGCATTGTTCGTTGGCTGGGTCTCTCCTGCCAAACCCCCGGTTTGCTACAGCTGCCGGAACCACGGCCTCTTGGGGCGGGTGGGCGGGTCTGGACACTTGCGCCTGCATTACTAACAACGCATTTTCCATTTTGTCCATCTTGCTATTAACCCCGTGCACCCGTTCCTGCAGGCTCTCTATCCCCTTCTTGACCTTATCCCCTGTCTTCCCGGTCAGATCTATGACCTCCCCTTCCTTAAGTGGGGCTAGCGTCTCGGTAACCATTATCTTTTCCGCAAGGTCTGTTACGGTGCTGAAGTCAACGTTTCTCGTATATTGGAACTTACTAGTCTGCTAGTTTGCTGATAAAATCTTATCTTTATCGAACTCGGAAAACTGCCTGAGGAAGTATTTACTCATTATACGGTCCGTTACCCCGAGAATTCGCAGAGCCACTAACGTGAATGCCCTTAGGAAATCATTGTAAGCCGCATAGTTTTCCCTCTGGACTGCGGCTAATTCGGCCTTTCTTGCCATTTTCTCTGCCTTCAGGTATTTCCTCATCATCTCATTCCTGGTTTCTTTCCAGGATCCACTGGAGGCGACGATGGCCATAATGTCCTTGCCCAAGCTTAGTGACACGTGCTGCCCCAGGTGCTCCATCTTTTTCTCTTCCGTCCATTTTAATAGGGCTGCTAGGTTCTCATAGTCTATTACAAACTCCGTAATGTTGGCCCCATCGAATGTGAGTTTCTTCTTTGCATCTGCGAGATACCCCTGGTTCTTGTTTAGTGTCCTGTTGAGCATGGCGACTACCCTCTTGAGACCATCTTCGGAGCCACCCGCTTCCCCGGTTGCACTGGTCCCTTTCCCTTCCTTGCTTTCCCTCTGTTTCTCCCTGGTTTTGGGCATTCCTTCTGGGTTAAACCATCCTAGCACTCTTTCCCTAAGGCTCCAAAGTCCGTCACACGCCCCTGTTACTTTTGGCGTGGCGGGCAGTCTGCTAGTGCCGCTGTCGATGACGGGCGGTGTCATAGCGTTTTCCGTCCCTTCTGCCGGGGGGTCGTCCTTGTCCTTCCCCTTTTTGTTAGGCGTCCCCCTGTTGCTATTATCCTTTCCTTCATATCTGGCCTCGTCCTAAGTGGTCCTTTGCCCCTCTCGTGACCCTACGCCTTGGGGGTTCTCTCATCCCCGGCCATCATCTGCTCGATGAGACTTGCCTTAAATTCTGCAGATCGCTTTTCTATCTCTGCTAGTTTGCGACGGGTATCTAAGACTTTCGTCTTTTTAGGGGTGGTTCCTGCCGAGTTCTGAGGGCTTGTTTTCACTTTGTTTTTCCCTTCCCTGTTTTCTGAGGTCCCCTTTTGCTACCCCCAGCTTTCCTGGAACTTTCTCATGTTGAAATGTATTTTCCATCTTCTCGGGTTCCTTACAGTTTGCTGACTCTCGATCCTTCACTGATCCCTCGCTTCGTTCCTTCCCCCCATTCGTACCCTGACTCCCCCTGCTCTGCTGATCATCGAACTCTTTTTCTGTCGCCATTCCCTTTACCTAGCCTGCACATAGAGAAAATTATTTTTGCGAAAAATGGCCGGATGTTCATAACCGTCCTAGTCCCGGCTTTAAAAACCCGCCTATTCCCATGTTTTTTGCGTCTTATATTAATTGGTCCGACTCTCCTGACTTTTCTTTCCCAGGGCGTCCTTCAGGTTTTTCTCCCGTCGGGCCTTGCTGCCGCCGCTCGACATTTCTTTACTGTCGCGCTTAGGTTCTTAGGGCGGTGCCTGAGCCTAGTGGCTTCCCTATCGGGTATGGCCCTTTTGGCTTATTGGCATCCAGGTGCCTCAGAACTTTTGGAGCGGGTGGTCTTCCTAGTTCCTTCCTGCCGCATCATTGGGTCGGCCGGGACTCCAACCACTGCCCCTCTTTTGCTGACGACCGCCTACTTATCTTAGTACCCATCCTTTGTTTCCCTACCTCTTCCTGACGCGTTTTCTCATGCTGGTCCCTCAGGCCTGCCCTGCTCATCCGGTTCCTCAAACAGGTCAGCCAACCTAGCAAGGTAATTTTCCCCCATCTCTATTTCCCTGATAATTATTGGCTCATATTCTTCAAACGACAGGTGGGGCAATCCGAATATCAAGATCTCGAGTAATTCGAGTAGTTCCCAGGCCTGGTTTCCCCAAAACGGCCCATGTCTGACCGACACGTCGTAGAACATGCCCGTTGTTTGCGGCCGTAAGAGGTGGATCTAGACCAGGGTCGAGTCCACCAAATCCCTTGCCCTCTTGAGACTGCCGAATACTAGGTCTACCATGAAGCGAGGTACTTGACACCTCAGCCCTGTCATTGGGGCCTTAAACTCTCGCCAACCTCCTATCTCCACCCGAGTCCTTAACCCCACATTCCTTCTTCCTCGCACTTTCTGGCCTACCCAGTTTAGTACTCTAGTAGCCCTCTGGAAGATTGGCAACAACCCATGCCCTAGTGCCAACTCCGTCACTAACATGTGTCACCCAAGCTCTGGCAGGTATATGGTCCCCGTCACCCTAAGATCGGTGTACAGATCGTCCCCCGGTCCCCTGTTAATTCTCATACCATCCCACAAACATTCCACCATCATGAACGCCTGACCTCTTCCCAGGGTTACGGCTCTCCACTCAGGATCCAATCCTTGAATCATGTAGCTTGCTGGGAGCGACACCTCCCATCCATCTCCGTTTTCCGTGGGTGGCTGCGGGTGCATGGGTCGTCGTGACATCCGGGCGCGTCTCATCGCCATTTTCGACTTAGAAGTCCCCTGCACAGTTTTAAACAGCACGCGAGTTTACTTATTCCACTTGGTCTTCAATTTTCCACCTGAATAACTCCCCGATCCCTAGCCTGGTGCTTCTTTTCCCCTTCTGTTTCTTTCCCCTCCCTTCGGCCCTATTACCGACTTGTTCCCTCCTCCATCTGTTCCTACAATCGGTACAGATCATCTACGTACGCCATCCCATGTTTTTTTTTTCCGCCGGACGACACCCCACAGGACCTCACTTCCCACGACCGGAACCCTTGGCCTGGTACTAAACACAACATGCAGGATGCGCTAAACCTTGTACTTCTGCTCTCCGCTAAACGGTCTTATTTCTAAGAAGGCCCGGTAGTATTCTCGATGTACCGCGACTTCTTCATATGTCAGGCTTGCGAGGTCGGCTACTGCTTGTCCAACAAGTTCTAGACCGCCCAGTTTTTCCAGCAGGAAGGGCGGGAACCTCATTCGTACATTTTCACTAGGCAATTCGAAACTCCCGACCATGGCTACCCTAAGGTCTGYCGTTACATCGTCAACCCCCGGATCTGCGAACTCAAATCCCGTTCGCCATACTAACTGCCATGCCCCCTCAAACATGCTCAACKGGTCTTCTCCAGAYGCCARCCGAACTCYGAMCTCCCTCCMCCCGTTTTCTGACACATACAACCGCCCCTCTGCCCGCACGTGCCCCCGTGGGTCCGGGTTCCATTCCCCATTCTCAGCCGCACGCCACTCAACTTTCGTCACCAAATAAACCATATTTTCCGCAAGCTCGATCCCGACCCAATCCGCCACCTRGTGCCATCCCTCGCCTGTTGTCGGCAGGCTAACCTCTATCCCACCCGGTACTTCCCTAGGCGGTTCAATGCCCAAGGGGCGCTCCTCAAGGAACGTCCTTCTTCGTGCCATCGCGCACTCGCCTTTGATCTCCCGGCTCGCGATCCGCGCTGAACCCTACAATGGCCAGACATCCCATTCCCTAATCTTAACAATTTTGCCATATTTGTCTGGCTCCACAACTTCCCTGCGCTTAGTCGGACTACAGTACTTCGAATAGTTTGAACACATCATCCACATAACAAGGTGTTGCTGCCACCTCACGACGGATTATGGCCTCCCTGGTTTCCGGGGCCACCTCCTGCCGGTCATTCCTTTCGATGTCCAAAATGATGAGGACCTCCCGGGCTCTATCGCCGTGGAAGGGCCCGTATTTCAAGGACGTCCTATAAAATTCCCCTGCCAGCCTTGTGCAATTCATGTGTATTTGCTCCATCGTGTCGGCTACCTCTGTTACATGATCAAAACCCCCAAACCAATCCGCCACGAACTCGGGTACCCAGGTCTTGATTCGGGCACCGGGCGGTTTAAATTCCTTTCATCCTCCCATCACGACTCTACTGCTGACCGTATCCCATCCTTTGTTAGCAAAGCTTTCCCCCGCCTGCCGAGCCCTTCCCTCAGCGTCCCCTAAAAGCCACATTGGGTTCTGCCCTGCCGCGAGCATCGTGCAGAACAGGTGTCAACCCTGTTCCGAGAGAACGATCGTCCCAACTGATTCCACCCTTCCTTTTGCAATCTCTTCCCATTCTTCCTCTTCCCTCAACGGATTCCAGATACGCTCTACCCAAAGGTACGATAGTTCCGGCACAATCTCATACCCCCGCCAATCACATGTGGTCCCTTTCCATTCATTGCTCGGCGGTATTGACATCTCTACTCCCCTTCTGGTTCGTCTTGGTTCTCATGTGCAGTCCCATAATTCGAGTTCCCGGGCCATCGTTCCCTACCTGCACATAGCCGACAACCCGTTTTCCCCAGGTAAGCCCCCCCTTCAAAAGTCCCAGTCCTCTATCTCGTCTCCGTCCTCCTCATCACCGAAATCCTCCTCCTCGTCTAGGAACATCTTTTTCACCCCTTCCAATAAGGTTTCCCCCGCTGCCACGTTTCGGTAAACTATCAGCAAATGCACTGGGCTGGGAACAAAGGTTTCATCCACGCTGAGGAGGTTTAACACCTCAGCTAATTTCCCTTCGAACGGCCCCGCCTCCACCGATGGTTTAAAGAAGTCCTGCCTAGCACCTTGGTACAACCTCAGGCGCGTCATCGACCAACATATCCGCTCCAATCTACCCCTGGTTCCAAAGACTGCATCCACAAGGAATGGGGGTTACACGCATCTCATTGTCCTAAGGGGGCGTCTCATATTTTTCAGGTCCCCGAGTTCCACTCGCACCTCCACCCTTTCCATCTCCATTTCTGCCCGCTGACATGCTGCCCATACCACTTTCCGTTCCGCTTGCCTAAACAGCTGATCCGGTGCCGTGCCCAATACCAGTCCCACTACCATTGCGTATTCCATTTCTTGAGATAGGTAGATCCATCCTCGAGCTTCCACTGTTCCCCGGAACTCTAGGTCCATCAAGCTAGGTGAGAGTCTTGTCAGGCTGACCTTAGTCCAGATTGTCTCTATCCAGCGGAACGCGTCCTTCTTGTCCAGCATCACGGTTTTATAGGCTGGTTCTACGTCGGTCCATATCCCTTCTTCCGGAAGAACAACAGATACCCCATCCCTTACTTCTATAGGCATTTCCGGACCACTAGAGTAGACAGGAGGCGACAACCATTGCGCCATCTTGTTTCCCGACGCCTGTCTTGTTTTTTACATGAGAGCACCACACGGCCCTTCATGGTCAGATGGTTTGTTTTTCCTTTTTCTAGATGAGGGTTGTTTTCAGACCCCTTATCCGGGTATCCCTAACCTCCCTTATCCATTTCCCAGGTACCATTGTCCTACCATACCCCCAATCGATCACCCGTGGCTTGCATTCCTTATTTTCTTAGTTCCACTTTCTTCCGACTCCTGTCCAACCTCTTCCTCATGTTCTCTCGCTCGTGTAGACTTAGGCAGGGGTCGAGAATAGACTAGAAGCTAAGTTTCCCTTCCAACATTCATCAGGCAACTTTACAGAGGGAGACACGAAAAGCAAAACTCAGGCAAACATCACACACAGGTCGGTCATCTCCTCACTGACCTTTTTCCTGAAAATGGTCTCTCCACTGTTACTATCGGCAGGGCTTTACCCCATACCTCAAGCACAGCTCAACTGTCGCGAGCGCAGTACCCAGGTCTCGTCAAGGCATCCGCCCTTTCCTCCTTACCCATAATACCCCATCCCGACTTGCCGCTCGTGTACCCACCGTTAATCTCGGGAATCACCCCGCACATCTCGGTAAGGCAATCGGAGCCGACCGTCCAGGCATTCACTTCCATCGGTCCGACAAGAATAAGCTTTTTCCAAACCATGCTACGAGAATCTTTTAATCGCCTCCGAGCCTCCTTCCTTGCCCCATATGCAATGGTCCCCCTGCCGTCTGCCGACAAGCAGCCGCCCCGCCTGAAGACATTTCACACCCCACCTGGGCAAGATCATCAAGCCATGCTCGGACCGCTTGGGTGAGAATGCTACTAATCAGCCGACGAGACCAACCCTTGCCTGACAGCCCGGTGGCCCGACCCCCACACACGGAACCCGGTGAACTTCAAAGAGAACGACCGTCCCGCATCTCGCACCGACCGACGCAAACCAATCCTTTCCTTCCGACAGGCAGGACGCTCGAATCCCCATCATGCAAACACAAGCCCCAAGGTGGGACGCACATAACACAAGTACCTTTCCCCAGGTGCACCCAGCGCTCCCTACCCATTGCTCACAGGTTTTCACTCAGGACAGTGCGTGCCATTCACCCCTAACTTCCATACATAGTATCCGGTTCCTTTTCATGAGCATCTTCAAAGGGGAGCTAGTTTTTCTTGGAGTCTAGCAACTCCCTTCATTCTCTTATCTTTGCTTGTGTGTCCGTTCATAGGGCAGGATTGTTCCTTCTCGATTACCGTTTATGTTCATATGAGGTTCCTTCAAGCATTTAAATGCGGTGCACGGAGCCTGCTGGGCTCCGAAGAGGAGAAGAGAAGCCCCCAGGTCGGTCGGATTACTCCGCCGCGGGATTTTTATTGGAACCCGGACTGACTCGGAATCCCAACCGCCTGCCAGGTAACCGGAGCCCTTCTTTCATACGAAGAGGAAGGGTCGACCTGCGGCTTGCCCAAGGCTTCCCCGGCCTGATGAACATCAGTCCAAGGGAAGGAGGACTAGAGTCATCTCCAAAGGAGATGGCTGATCAGAAAGTGCAAGCATGCATGTTCTTCCTCTAGGCCTGACCTTGCCATGCGCCCACCCACCCTCAAATCTGATTCTCTCAAATGATAGAGCATACACAAGTCCTCATTCCTTGTCTTTCGTTATGTACACGGTCATGCGTCGAGCGCCCCCCCCTCCAGATCGTCAGGGTCAATTTAACCCACTACCCGGCACCTCCACCATTTTTGTAGGGGCCGTACCCTAAGGACTTTCGAGCCTCGGTCGACCCCACTGCGGGTCCCATTTGGCTCAACCCGCCCACACTCACGCTCAGGGCGCGGGTCGGTTGTCCCAGGGGCACCCCTACCTAGTGCTTTGAGATGGATGGGGATGGACCTTTTGCGAGAGGGCTTTACATTGGGGGATGTAGCTCCGCTTTCGCGTCAAGATGGTAGCTCTTTGGCCACTCGTGGTGTTTTCTTGATTCGATTAAGTCTGGCCAGACAATTGCTCCTTCCAATATGCAAGCAGTCCAGGGAGTTTATTGAAGGTTTGTCTTCTTATCATGTGCAGGTCAAGCGTCATCCATTGGGCCACACACCTTTTCACTAAGCCTATTGGCTCAAGACAGCCCCTACGACATCCTTGGGGTAGGGTGGCATCGCCCGGACCCCTAGCCGCTATATTTTTTTCGCTTGAGCCACCAACATTGCATTCACCTATCCACGACTACCCTTAGTCCTTCCGGGCTTGCATTGCATTCAAGAGAGCCATTGCATTCAATCATCACACAAGCCCCATCCCGGCGGCTACCACTCATTCAAACATCTGGCCATCCAACCCATCCTGCATTCATAGTTTAAGCGGGGTCTAAGTCCTTCCCTCGTCGTTTTTCCTATTCCCGCCCGCATCCGGCGGACACAGTCCCGCTCAGACCACCCTAGGCTACTCACCTGCGCAAGACCACACAAAGCAAAAGCCAGGTACAATCCCCATTGGGGTCAACACATCGCCCCTCCCACAAGCCTAAGTTCCTTTTGCCTTTGATGATCCTTTGGTTATCTTTCCCTTCACTCAAGCAAGCCATGCCTTCACCTTAGTCATGCAGTCGGGGAAGATGGTTGAGTCAAACTGACCTCGTCCAAAATCAGTGCTCCTTTTTGCTTCCTCAATTGGTCTCAATAGTTCCGTATCCTTCCCTTCTTGGTGGCACAAGGGACCGGCTGCCCTTCCCTTGCCCTCGCTTTCCACCAAGTGAGGACTAAGTTCCTTCCCGTTTGTTCCCTGGCAATGTAACAGGTGAGGGTGGAGGTTAGTCACATGCCATGGGGGGGGGGGAAGGGGTGACGGAAGGGTTAAGGGTTAAAGAGTTTAGAAGGAATGGAGGAAGGTGGAGAGAGAGAGAGAGAGAGAGAGAG
>BFEA01000495.1:932103-951459 GCA_003427395.1 Chara braunii | reverse complement strand
AGGGTTGGGGTGTTCGGCTATGGTGGATGGGTGTAGGTGATGGAGGTTGAAGAAGGGTTGGGGTGTCCGGCTATGGTGGATGGGTGTAGGTGATGGAGGTTGAAGAAGGGTTGGGGTGTCCGGCTATGGTGGATGGGTGTAGGTGGTGGCTCGCTTGTCCCGTGGTCCGCGACCGATCCTATTCTACCGCCCAACTCCCTACCCCTTATGTCTTTCTCGTAGGTCGTTGGTCTTGGCCGCACGTGCCTCCCCCTTGCCATAGTGAAGGCGGTCTTTTCAGAACCGTATATTCCCAAGAGAGGAAGCAACAAGAAGTGATTCTTCGACACTTTCCCAAGCAACTAGAGCCGCAAAATGGCAATGTGATCAATACCCTACCCGGGGATTGAACAGCGAGGCACCACTGGGTGAACAGCAACCTACCCACGCATATAGGACAGAAAGAGAACAATATGAACAACACCTTTCCCCGGGGGTTGAACATCGAAGTACTGTCGGGGGGAACAACAACCTACCCATGCACATAGAACAACAAAAGAACAATGTGAACAACATCCTACCCCGGGGGGTTGAACAACGAAGTACTACCGGGGGAAACAACAACCTACCCATGCACATAGAACAACAAAAGAACAATGTGAATAGCATCCTACCCCGGGGGTTGAGCAACGGGGTACTACCGGGTGAACAGCAGCCTACTCATGCACATAGAACAACAAGAGAACAATGTGAACAGCACCTTACCCCGGGGGTTTGAACAACGAAGTACCACTGGGGGTAACAACAACCTACCCATGCACATAGAACAGCAAAAGAACAATGTGAACTGCATCCTACCTCGAGGGTTGAACTGCGAAGTACTACCGGGTGAACAGCAGCCTACCCATGCACATAGAACAACAAAAGAAGAATGTGGATATCATCCTACCCAGGGGGTTGAACAGCGAACTACTACCGGGTGAACAGCAACCTACCCACGCACATAGGACAGCAAGAGAACAATGTGAACAACACCTTACCCCGGGGGTTGAACAGCGAAGTACTACCGGGGGGAACAGCAACCTACCCATGCACATAGAACAGCAAAGGAACAAGATTGACGACATCTACCGTGGAGGCAAGCTCACCGAGGCACCCGGGGATGAAGCGCCATACACACACTCATCAAGGACAACATAAAGACAAGATTTGAAGCAATCTATGAGGGGGGAACATCACCGACGTATCCTGTATTGAAGCGCCACATACACACTCAGCAAGGACAACACAAGGTAAGATTTGAAGCATCCTATGAGGAGGAAACATCACCGAAGTATTCCGAAGTGAAGCGCCACACACACACTCATCAACGACATCATAAAGACAAAATTTGAAGCATCTTATGAAGAGGTAACATCACCGAAGTATCCCGAAGTGAAGCGCCACACCCACACTCATCAAGGACAACATAAAGACAAGATTTGAAGCATCTTATGAAGAGGAAACATCACCGAGGTATCCCAAAGTGAAGCGCCACACACATACTCATCACGGAAAGCATAAAGATAATATTTGAAGCATCTTATGAAGAGGGAACATCACCGAAGTATCCCGAAGTGAAGCGCCACACACACACTCATCAAGGACAGCATGAAGACAAGATTTGAAGCATCTTATGAAGAGGAAACATCACTAAAGTATCCCTAAGTGAAGCGCCACACACACACTTATCAAGAACAACATAAAGACAAGATTTGAAGCATCTTATGAAGAGGAAACATCACCGAAGTATCCCGAAGTGAAGCGCCGCATACACACTCATCAAGGACAGCATAAAGACAAGATTTGAAGCAATCTACGAGGAGGAAACATCACCGAAGTATCCCGAAGTGAAGCGCCACACACAAACTAATCAAGGACAGCATAAAGACAAAATTTGAAACAGTCTACGAGGAGGAAACATCACCGAAGTATCCCGAAGTGAAGCGCCAAACACACACTCATCAAGGACAACATAAAGAGAAGATTTGAAGCAATCTACGAGGAGGAAACATCACCGAAGTATCCCGAAGTGAAGCACAACTTACCCAAGCTCCAAAATCAGTGAAAACTCAAAGTTTGAAGCACCAACACAAAGGGAAACATCACGGAACTTTCACAAGGTGAATCGCAACTTACACAAGCTCCCAAATCAGTGAAGACTCAAAGCTTGGAGCATCAACACAAAGGAAAACATCACGAAACTTTCACAAGGTGAATCGCAGCTCATCCAGGCTCCCAAATCAGTGACGAGTCAAAGTTTGAAGCATCCACACAAATGGAAACATCACGGAACTTTCACTAGGTGAATCGCAACTCATCCAGGTTCCCAAATCAGTGAAAACTCAAAGTTTGAAGCATCAACCCAAAGGGAAACCTCACGGAACTTTCACAAGGTGAATCGCAACTCATCCAGGCTCCCAAATCAGTGAAAACTCAAAGTTTGAAGCATCAACACGAAGAGAAACATCACGGAACTTTCACTAGGTGAATCGCAACTCATCCAGGCTCCCAAATCAGTGAAAACTCAAAGTTTGAAGCATCAGCACAAAGGGAAACATCACGGAACTTTCACAAGGTGAATCGCAACTCATCCAGGCTCCCAAATCAGTGAAAACTCAAAGTTTGAAGCATCAACACCAAGGGAAACATCACGGAACTTTCACAAGGTGAATCGCAACTCATCCAGGCTCCCAAATCAGTGAAAACTCAAAGTTTGAAGCATCAACACAAAGGGAAACATCTCGGAACTTTCACTAGGTGAATCGCAACTCATTCCCCCCCCTTAGATCAACAAAAATCGCAGTTTTGACAAGAGGAGAAGGGGGAGAAGGGGGGGGGAGAAAAGGAAAAGAAGAAGGAGAGGAAGAAGAAGAAGAAGAAGAAGAGGAAGAGGAAGAGGAAGAAGAAGAAGAGGAAGAAAAAGAAGAAGAAGAAGAAGAAGGAGGAGGAGGAGGAGGCCTCCCTCCTCTTTCACTCACCTCTTGCTGGTCTCTAGGCAGTGGGGGTCCAATGCTTGGTTCTAGCCTCCTGGGTATGGCTTCTCCTTTCTCCCAAGTTCTCTCCTCCTTCCCTCACACCTCTCCTTTAGCTATGGCAGACCCCTACTTCTAAGGCTGTGGAGTCCTTCCCTCTATAAGGGCTATGGGGACCCCTTTCAGCCTCTCCTCCTACTTCACAGCCTGAGGGCTATGGCGGACCACTCTCCTTGCTCCCTCCTAGCCTCCAAGTCACCTTCCTCAACCCTACCACCATAGCCAGGCTACAGGCTAGCTCCGGCCCTCACTCCCTTGCTTCTCTCCCACTCGGACTCTTTCCTGGACTCATTTGGGCAGCATGGGCACCTCTCATGCCCAAATGAGAGTGGCGGCCTACACCTCCAGCTTATGTAGCCTGGAACAAGTGCACCGCCCAACCTCTAGGCCCCTCCAAGTGCCTCTAGGTGGAGCGAGGTACCCCAAAGGCCAAATTTTTGGTTTTGGCCTATCCGGGGGCACTTGGGCCTCATTTTGGCCAGGTACATGCAGTCCGAGAGGCTGGTACCCTCTCGGACCACCCCTCGGCCCACCCCGGCTTCTTTTCCCCTCAAAAAGTGTTGCCTTTTGGATACCACTACCCCAAAATGCAGCCTTTATCAAAATTTGAGGGCCTAGAGGCCCGTTTTTCGTTTTTTTCTAGTCTAGGCCTCTTGTGTGTACGCCGTTACATTTTCCCAAGTGGCGGCACAAATCTCAGCCTTGGATTTGGCTAAGACCCATGGTTTTTATCATTCCGAGCTACTCCCAAGCCCCCCTTGCTTTAAATTTGAGTCTTTTACTCCTATTTTCAATTTTTTTGATGTACCTGGCCCAGACCTTGGGCCAAATTCACAGTTTTGTCTTGTTCCTCTCTATGTTTTCCCTCCATTTTGCTGCCAACTCATTCCGTAGCTAGCCGTTTTGTGTCAGCCCACAAAAAACGGTTAGATTTCCTCCTCCACAGGATCAGATTTCAGATATAGGGCCCAAAATTGAGTCTGCCAACTCACATCAGCATTTTCCCTTATTTTTGCTGCTTAAATTTAGATATTGCAGAAATAATGCCCAAAGGACCTTATCTCTGCAATCTGGACTGCCCTCCTAGGATCTAGGAGGGATGAGGTCATCATTGAGACATGCCAGTCCCTACCGTTGCAATCCCAACCTGGCGGCACTTTTTCCTCCACTCCTTCCTCCTCCTTTGTCTCATTCTCCCCCCTTTTCCTCCTTTATTTTCTCGTTTACTGTTGGGACAAGTGTCCAACAGTTATTTCTCCTCTTTCTAGCTGTTGGACATTTCCCAAGGTCTTATTTTGCAGCCGACATATGGCCGTTGCACCTCGGACTGCAGTAGTGGCACCCCCAAGGCCAAAGGGGGCTCCTTTTTGCTGCCGCCGCCTCTAGCTTGAGACCCCCTTGCTCTGATTTTCTCTGGCCAGCCCTTTTTTCCACATGGAGCCCTCGGAACTTCATTTTCATTGGCCTGACTGGTCCGGGATACTCGGACTGCTGGCCGGTCCCCCCTTACTGCTGCTACTCCATCTTTTTTTTTCCCTGGGCACCTCCCGCCGGCGCTTGCCGTGGCGACACTTAACGTTTTCATCCGGACTCCCCGGCCCGGCTGGTCCCGTCCACCTGTCGTCATGCTACTTTATTTCTGTTGTCGTCGCATTTGATCCAGGACCCCCTTGGGTTGCCCCAGGTGCCCTCCGTTTTTCCCGCCTCGCGCCCGTCTTCTCCGTTCTGTCGACAATCCTTGTCGGCGGCTCCTGACACTTTTTATTCCGTCGATACCCAATCTGCTAGTGGCTCCGCTGGTGCCGCCATTTTATCTAGGCCCACGCGGTCCCTGGCACTTCGGCCTGCCTGCATTACGTCTTTCCCTTGGTCTCACGCGGTTCCCGATACTTCGCCCTGCCGGCACCACGTCGTCCCTTGGTCCCTCGTGGTCCCCTGCACTTTGTCCTGCTGGTACCGCCCCGTCCTTCGATCCCATGTGGTCCCCGGCACTCGTGCCCTGCCTGTATCACATATTTCCTTGGTGCCCCTGATGTCTTTCAGCCTTACAGCGACCTCCGCTCCCCGCTCCTATTACGTCCCGCATGTTATTTTGTTCCGGGTGCCGGCTCCCACCTACCCTGCGGTCTCCCTGGCCCTCCTGCTGCCGCGTTGCGTCAACGCCTTGCGCCCTGTCCCTTCCCACTTCCTTCCTTCCCTTGTTGCGCACCTCCTATGCTACGACCGACTTCCCGGCGGCCCTTCTTCGTCCTTGTGGAAAGGGTCGCCCCTGCTGTTCTCTCACAGTCCTTTTGCCGCTTTCTGCTTAGCCAACCCATTTCTAGTCTGTCGGCCCCGACGACTCTGGGCAGCCTCTGGCTTCCTACTGTCCGTGCCCATGCTTCCGCTCTTTCCAGCATACCTGCCTCCGGTTTTCTCTGTCGTGCACAAATTGGTCATATACAGTTTCTCGAGTGACGGGAAGTCATTCAAGACTCACCAGTCCCGACACCGTGTACCTGACGACTACAAGCGCCTTCTTCTGGCGGTTATACGGGCCTACTCAGAGGTTGTCAGCATCCAGAACCATGATATAGGACTTACCCACCTGATCCAACACACGATTGATACCGGTGATCGTGCCCCGATACATTGCCGACCGTACTGCTATTCCCTAAAAGAAAGACAACTGGCCTTCGAAAGAGTACGGGAGTTCGAGCGGTTGGGGTGGATTGAACCATCGCTTGGACCATGGTCATTTCCCGTAGTCCTCGTGCCAAAACGAAACGGCTCGATTCGGGTGCGTATTGACTACTGCAAATTAAACGCTATTACTACCAAAGATGTTTATCCGCTGCCGCGGATTGACGATCTGCTGGATGCTATCGGGTCCGCTCGGGTCTTTTCGAAGTTCGATATCCGACACGGTTTTCACCACGTCGCAGTCCGACCGGAAGACCGGCCCAAAACCGCTTTTGTCCTGTTCGAGGGCACGTGGCAGTGGATCCGGTGTCCCATGGGAATTTGCAATGCCCCTGCAACGTTCCAGAGGGCCATGAATATGGCCTTCACCAAGTTCGTTAACAAAACCCGTTTGACACAGCCGTTGATAAATTTCTCTGTGATTGTGTACATGGATGACATTTTGGTCTTTTCCAAAACCTACGAATACCATGTGGAACATATCGAATGGGTGTTGCATGCGTTGAAAGATGCGGGGTTCAAAGTGACTCTGGAGAAAAGCGAGTTTTTTTTGTCCGAAATTTACTTTTTGGGGTACATCGTCACGGTCGAGGGACTGAAACCTGATCCCAGGACGGTAGCAGCGGTCCGAGAAGCCCCGACCCCGGTCACGCTCACTCAGGTTTGAGCCTTCCTAGGGTTGGCTTCTTATTATCGACGCTTCATTCGGGGCTTTACCTGCCTCGCCAAGCCGCTGACGAACCTGCTGAAGAAGGAGGAACAACTGATCTGGACGCCGGAATGCGAGGCGGCTTTTCAGGCACTCAAGGAGGCTCTGACATTGGCGCCCGTTTTGGCGCGTCCCGATCCGACAAGATAGTTTGCACTACATACCGATTGGCGGCCGCAGGCGGTATCGGCGGTGCTGACTCAGCAAGGAACGGATGGAAGGGAGCACGTCATCGAGTATGCATCGAAAACGCTAAGCCAGGCGCAGTCAAACTACGAGGCGTGCAAGGGTGAGTGCTTGGCGGTGGTGTGGGGGGTTCAGCACTTTCGACCGTATCTGTACGGCAAGAAGTTCGTGCTCGTGACGGATCATCAACCATTGTTGTCGTTGCGGAAGAACACAGACTACACGGGTACCTTGGGAAGGTGGGCGGTGAGATTGCAGGACTACGACTTCGACATCCGCCACCGCACCACCAGACAGCACGGGAACGCCGACGGTCTGACGCGCCTCCAGCCTCCGAACAAGAGTCCCGCGAACGAAAGGCTCATCCCGTGGAAGCCGATTTCGCCTTCGACGGGACCCGGCTACAGGGAAGTGAATGTCCTCCGCAAGGGTACTGCAGCAATCGGAGATGGCAACCTTCCCTAAGGAGGCCGCCACCCCTTTTCCCCTTCTCTATTCTTTAACCCCCTCTCCTGATCCTATCTCTCCTCTGAGCATGCCTTCCCAAATCTGTTTCTTCTGCACCTTGCCCATGATACCGGACGGGGGAGATCCTCCTCTCGAGGGGCCTAGCTTTCTTCCCTGGGTACAATGTAGTCAATGTCACATCGTCCGGTCCCATGGGAGTTGTATCCAGTATCGGAATGAGAAAAGTTGGAACTGTCCCAACTGTCGAACGGACCACGTACCTACGGAAAAACGGTATCTAGAAGCGAGAACGGCAGACGAATTTTTGCCAAGTGTCCCCCGAGCGGAAGTCTGGACGGATCTTTTGCTATTACGGAGACTGACAGGAGACCCGCTGACGGAACTTACTAAGGCTGAACGGCGACGTGTCACGGAACGGGCGCATGATTACCGCTGACAGGGATCCGTCCTTCAAAAACGAAAAGACGATGACGTCGACGGATCCAATTGGCTGACGGTTCCACACCCACTTGCCAGGTTCGATTGGACACGAGCTGCCCACGAGGAGGATACGGTCCACTTTGCAGTCAAATACACGGAAAAAGCGATAGAGAAAAACGGATGGTACTGGTTGGGAATCCAGGAAGATGTGAAATACATCGTCCGGACTTGCCCGGCCTGTGAGGCCGATAAGGCGCCGATACAGATGCCCCATACAATAGTGCCTACCCGGGTAGAGCGCCCCTTCCAACGGGTCAGTATTGATACGACGGACATCAACGTGCCGAGAGACCCTGTTGATCAAGGAGAACTTAATGTTCTTCTTGTAGCCGTAGATCATTTTTCGAAATGGATCGAAGCATATCCCATGACCAGCCGGAACTCACAGGAAGTAGTCTGGTACATTAATCGCTTTTTGTGCATGCACCTGGACGTAGAAGAGATACACATGGACAATGGATCCGAGTTCCAGGCGGAAGTAGAGCGACATCTTGTAAGGGCAGACGTTAGAATTTCATACTCCCCAGGGCACTGGCCTGTCATAGTCGACCACATTTTGGCCGTCTATCGGGCTACTCCCCACAGGAGCACCGGGGTGTCCCCGTTCCAACTGAGAACCAATAACGTTCCCAGAGTGCAGTTGTCACCTCTAGTGGGTACGAAAGTTAGAGTGACCCGGGCCCAACACAAGGACAAGGCCCAGCATTACCTGGATCTGATGGCCCGGACCTATCCCGTATTAGCCCGAAGACGACAAAGGGTCGTGGATCTGACGTATCAACGGCAGATCCGGGACTATGAGAACCGACACGCGATAGCGGGACCAATGCCCTGTTATAAAATCGGGGACTTGGTGCAGGTACGGAAATCTGCGCGCTCCTCCAAGATCCACCCACGCTATACCGGCATTTACGAGGTGACGGAAGTTGGCGCACGAGGTCAGCACTCCGTGAAGCTGGTCCCCCGGCATAGCATGAAGGCCAGGTCGCTTACGCGACACGCGGTGGCTCTTCGACTGTTTCGGCCATCTCCGGGCCGCGAATCGGCTCTTGCCCCGTCCAAGCCTTCGTCCTCCATTTCCTCCTCTCCTTCTTCGTCTTCTTCCTCTTCCCGATCTGCCTCGTCCCTTGGTGCTAAGAGTCTTAGGGAGAAGGATGAACCATCGCCAGCCGGAGCATGAGCCCCTTGAGCACTTCCAGACGTCGCTTGCAGATCGCTTGTTGCGGCATCAGTTCAATGAGGAAAGGCAGTTGCGATACGACATTCAGCAAGTGAATGTGCCAGCGCCCGGGGTTGCTGATTTGGCTGCATACTCGTTACTTCATGAGCGGTTGACGTATGTGGGGGTGTACGTGGATGTGACGCAGTTGCCTGGGCGGGAGACGACTCGAGTGTCCATAGAGTTCCTCGCGCCCCAGGTGGCACCTAACTTCGTGCATAGCGTCGCCACCTTTATCGAAGACCTGACGATCCTGCCGCAGCCGAATCGGGAGCCGGCGCGAAGCTTTGTGCACGAATACGCGGTGCAGGCGGCGAGATCAGTGGCCAGAGTGCAAGGACGGGGAGGACACCGATTCACAGCCCACAAAGCGCTGTTACGCAGGGCAGAGGATGAACCAATTGTGTTGGTGCCACAGCTCCCCGCGCTTCTTCCTCCCGCCGCCCCTCTCAACATCCAAGCTATTCCCCGTGCCTCGTACTAAATGCCTCCCTTTTTCTCTTACACCACTCTCCCCTATCAACTCATGGAGGGCCCTTATCCTATGCGCGAGTTCTCGGAGTATTTGGTGGAGCTGACCGACGTGGAGCCGCTGCCCTTCGCAAACGAAGACGCGTGGGAGTTGCACCGCACACTATTCAAGTCGGTGGTGTTGGGGATGTTCCGATTCTTCGTGGAGCAATAAGACCACTGCATCGGGGAGCACTTCGTCGTTTATTACGTCATCACGCGGCCCAAGCCGGTGCAAAAGGAGAGGACGGTGGTGTTGTACTCCTTTGCACAGTTCCGGACGACCGATCCGGGATTGTTGGAGCTCATACATCTTGAGCTTCTATCCATTGCGCAAGTGATTGCGAGCGAGGAAGAGGAGATCCAGCCACGATTGCGGACAGCGGCTGCCCCGCGGAGAACGTACAACGTGGTCGTCATCCCGGATTACATTGCGCAGCGCGAGGAGAGGTTGGAGGACTTCCTTGAGGAAAAGTCGTTGCAACCTCCCTCGTCGTATCCCAGACCTACGCCGCCAAAGGCCCCCAAGAAGACGCCGAAGAGGAAGAGACGTCACCCATCGCCAGGAGCGCAAGGCAGTTGAATCTGTGGCGACGAGGAGGTGGTTCAGCCCGTGCACGCGAGGAGTCCCGACTCTGTGCCTGTGAGTGCAGCGACGCTAGTTAAGGAGACGGTCGTGCCATCACCGCCCCTCCCGCACGTACCCGATCTCAATCTCGATGGAGCCGGGCCATCAGCTGCAGCAGCCGGAGGAGGAAGCCGAATGGGATTACCGGATCCCGTATCCAGACCCCCTGTCCTCGCGGGACTTTTCCGCTTCCGCCAGCCACCCCGGAGTGCCCCAATTATTGACATTAGCAATTCCTCCGAGCCGGACGGTCTACCCGATAGAGGTGGATTTCATGGTGGAGCCCACCACCATCAGGCTCGAGGCCATTGCGGGGGCGCCGTGCCCTGATCCGGTGTGGGAGCCATATCTGACATCCTCTTTTCAAGGGTGTATCGCAGCGCGGTTGGCGGGGACGCTCATCTATGAGACCGGGCAGCGTCCCAATGTGATGTATCACTTCCTTGTCTTCGTGGCGCAGAAGCGGGAGCGGCGGCCCTACACCGAGACTCGTCTGGTGATGACGGGTCCCAAACCACGATCGGTGCTCAAACGGGTGGTGCGAGCGGTGGCGGATCTGGTGCCACGTGTCCTGTCTCATGTACCGGGGGCCTTTCTCTATCCCTCGCTCGTCCAGCACCACTTCCATGAGGAGGACGCGCCGACGACTCCCGCGGCAATGGCCGCTTTCCTTCCACCTATTCCACCCCCTCTTACTCCTGACATCGATCACTTCCTTTGATCACCCTCGCCTACTTCTCCCTTCTTCTCTCCTTCTCTTTCTTTTCATCGTCTTCTTCTCCTATGCCCAAAGTTCGCGCGTCGAGACGCGCTGTACAATATATATATATATATATATATATATATATATATATATATATATATATATATATATTGCAATCAGACTCAACTCTGGACTTGCTCACAACATGCACACTTGAGAACCGATGGCAAGACTGAACTCTTTCAACTAAAAAAAAACAACAATGAACTTGTCTTAAACTCAATCTTAACAACTGCACAACTTGCGGCTATGGCCGCCGAACACGGTCTCTACCACCAGCCTCCTCTCCCTCACTGTCTCATGCGTGCACGTACGAGGATCACCCTGAATGTCCCCACTCAGCACAGCCTCACACACTCTGAACACTTGTCTTCACCAACAACTGGGCGTCTATGGCCGTCGTCGTCTTCCTCCTGCTGGCTATGGCCGCCGACATCTACCCCACTGGCCAGCTATGGCCGCTGTCTTCTTCACTTCCCACTTCGTCTCCAGGCACCTGCAGACCTTCGTGCACAAGACACCAAGGCAGCTCTTCCGCATGGCTCACAGGCGAATGAATGAATGGCTGGACGCTGCCTGTTTATTTACACTTCTTCGGAGGTACCCGGACCCTGCCTCCAGACCTGTGGGCTTGGGCCAAAACGTGTGGCCCAGGGAAGCTTCCAGACGTTTGGCCTTCTGGGCCAAAACGTGTGGAACTCTCTGCACGCTCTAGAACCTTCCCCACGTGCAGCCCTTACCCAGGTACATGCTGGCTGGACCCCCCCTACAGAACCCTACGGACTTCTGGAACCTATAGACTCTACAGACTTTCGACAGACTCAGTAGAGACTTCTAGAACAGGCTTTCTAGGCCTATTGGCAACAGACCTAGCTGCTAATCTACAGACCTAGGGATCAAGTCCTATTGACCAAACTACAGACTAACCTAAGTCGTAGGACAGGTTTGGGGATCGAATCCTACTCAGGTCACGAGGTCTATGTATAGGTACAGAGTAGGTCTAGGGATCGAATCTCACTCAGCACACAGGGTCAATGTATAGGGTTAGGGCACAGGTCTAGGGATCGAATCTCTGTGACTGCAGTACAAGGCCAACTGGGTGAAACCGTTTCACTCCCGCCGTCCTAAATTCGAGGTCCTCCGAGAATCCTCTAACTCAAGGCAGGACCTTAACCTTTTCTTTCCCTCTCGTAGGCGTGTACTATGTCAGGAGCGGTTTTTAAAAGCTCTGTTCTTGTAAACCACCGGTCGTCCTCGGGTTCCTGGTATGCGAACCTAACTTTGTACTGTTTCTGGGAACGACCTCGGCCTCCTGTCCTAAACACGTCCTCTTCCACAATGCCCTCTATATCATACGCGCCATCCATGTCTGGAGGAATCATCGACCTTCTGGAAGGGAACCTATCAGACGTGGTGCAAGGTAACAACTTAGAGGCGTGGAAGACTGGGTACGTGTGGAGGTGTGCTGGGATCTCTATCGTATACGACGGGCCGTYCTCTCCTCCTTTGACTTCTAGGACAGGCCACGGTCCTCTATATGCAGGTGAGAGCTTCTGCGAGATGTTTTCCTCCGGTGCGAATTCCTTTGACTTGACCTAGACTAGGTCACCTACCTGAAGCTGTGAAGGTCGACGGTGCTTGTTAGCCTGCTCTATCATGCGGTGTTGGGCCTTCCTCAGGTTGTCTGTGACCTTAGCAACCTCTTGCTCATGATGGAGTGCGAACTCTCGAGTACCGGGTGAAAGTTTCTGGATCTGATCCCGGTTTAGTCCTTCTAGTGGTCGCCTAGGCTTAAAAGACTTGTGTAGCTCATTAGGAGTCCGACAAGTAGCTAAGTGAATACTGTTGTTGTAGGCGCTTGCTACTTTGGGGAGCAACTCGTCCCAATCTAGCTGATCTGGTCTAATGTACATTCTGAGTAGCTGTTGCAAGATCTTATTCATTTGTTCTGTCTGACCGTTAGTCTCGGGGTGTCGTCCTGACGACATCAACAACTTAGACCCATATACTTTCATAAGATCTTGCCATTGCTGGCTGGTAAGCCGGGTGTCCCTATCACTTACTATGGACAATGGCATACCATTCTCGCTTACCCAGAAATCAAAGAACTTCCTTATAACTAACTCTGTACGGGCCTCTGAAGGCAAGGGAACAAATATTGCATACTTACTAAATCTGTCTACTATGGCCATGACTTGAGTTTTTCCATGTCTGCTTCTGACTCCAATATCCATGAAGTCAATGGACACTGAATCTCCGGGTCCGGAGGGAATAGGCAAGGGGCTAAGAAGACCTAGGGGGGCTCTAGTCGTAGCTTTATTACGCTGACACACTTTACAACTGCGCACATATTCTATGCAGTCTGCTTTCATGCCTGGCCACGTATAGGACATTATCATGTTAGCTAAAGTCTTCTGCCATCCAAAGTGCCCTTCTGTATAGTGGCATTCCCCTAAGATCAGACTACGGATCTCTTCACTATTGGGGACGCATAGCCTGTCAGCGACATTAGTCTTTTCAAACAGTAGCCCATTCGTGGTCCGGTAGTGTGGCTCACTATCTGGGGCTTCCCTTACTCTTTTGAGCAGCTCACTGTAGATTGGGTCCTGTGCATAGGCATCTCTTACTTTCTGCTGCAGATCGGCCCCTATGTCTAGATAGTGTACTATCGCACCGAAATAATCAGATCTCCTGCTTAGCGCATCAGCTACCACGTTGTACTTGCCTTTAACGGGTTTTAACTCAAAGTCATACTAGTCTATCTCAGCAGCCCATCTGGTCAACTTCGGCGTCATCTTGGCATGTGTCTTTAGCCATATAAGAGTCTCGTGGTCTGAATAAACCTTGAAGTGTCTCCCAAGCAGGTAGTGTTTCTAGTGCTCTAGAGCCTGCCTGAGAGCGTAGAGTTCCCTCTCGTATGTCGATGCAGCGACTTTCTCTGAAGGCAGCCTGACTGACATGAACTCTACGGGCCTATACCCGTTGCCGTCATCTTGCTGTAGAACGGCACCTATGCCATACTGACTCGCGTCTGTAGTAACAACAAATGGCAATGATGGATCAACAACTTTGAGAACAGGGCACTCTATCAAAGCCTTCTTCAATTTCTTGAAGGCTGACGTACAATCCTGATCCCACTTCCAGATAGCTTCTTTCTTCAATAGTCTACAAAGGGGAGCAGCGATCGTAGAGAAGTTCCTCACGAACTTCCTGTAGTAGTTAGCCAGTCCTAAGAAAGAACGCAACTATGTTAGTGTCTTAGGAGTTGGCCAATCTCTGATGGATGCTATCTTGCTGTCCTCAGGCCGAATGCCATCGCCGTCTAGTACATGGCCTAGGTAAAGGACCTGTGTCTTGGCCCATGCACACTTCTTTGGGTTAATCTTGAAGTTATACTTTCTCAGCTTGCTTAGAATCTGTCGTAGATGGACCTCATGTTCCTCGAGGGTCTTGCTGAACACTAGGATATCGTCTAGGTAAACTACGACGAACCTATCTAGCCAAGGTCTAAACAAGTGGTTCATACAGCGCTGAAATGTTGCAGGTGCATTAGTAAGTCCAAATGACATCACTATGAACTCGTAATGCCCATACCTTGTCCTGAACGCCGTCTTATACTGATCGTCGGGGTGGACCTCTATCTGATGGTACCCTGATTTTAGATCTATCTTCGAGAAATATCTGCACCCCTGAACTCGATCCAGCAAATCATCTATACGTGGTAATGGCTCTGCATTCTTAATCGTGATGGCGTTCAGTCCCCTGTAGTCAATACACATGCGCAACTCTCCCTCCTTCTTTGGGACAAACAGAACAGGTGCACCGAACGGCGATGAACTAGGCCGGATCCATCCTTTTTCTAGGAGCTCATCTAACTGTCTGCGTAGCTCCTCTAACTCTTTGGGAGACATCCTGTAGGCTGCCCCCTTTGGCGTTCTGCTACCAGGTTCTATTTCTATTCCGTGTTGGATCGGTTTGGGCACTACCCCTGAAGGTGGTTCATATAAATCCTTATATTCTTCCAGCAGACTGACAATAGCAGGATGGATCTTTTCTTCCTCCTTAGGCTGATCGGACACTGGCCTTACATAGGCCATGAACACCTGCTCTTCAACCTGCTCCTTTCGCACAAGCCTGGCGAATGCAGGAGTGCTGAGGCAGCAATGGGCAAGGGGATTATCTACCCCGGACTCATGGAACAGGCGGACTTTCTTGACTTCGCCTGACGCACTAGGGAGCGTACACTCATGCTTTCTGAGGTGAACTGTGGCTCCTGATGCCTCTCCCCAATCTGTGCCTAAAACTATGTCAAACGGGAGACTCTCTTCTATAAGGAGGGTCAGGGAGTGCAGTACCTTCTCTACCTTGCCATCTTTCTCCAGGCGAAAGTAGGCGTGGACCCCCTCAACATACTCTTCGACGCGCATCCTACTATTGTCTGCGAGGATGATGACCACAGGCTCTCCTAGTCGTTGGACCTTTAGGTTCAACTTCAACTTTCTCAGCGCTTTACGACTAATATGGCTCCTAGTCGCCCCGCTGTCTATGAGGGCTCCTACTCTAGCTCTAAATATCTCTACATCTGCGAGGATTAGCTGTCCTTTACTATCCTTCTTCATCTTGGCCCAGGCTTGCCTCCTCTCTCTCGCAGTTCATCGGCTAAGCCTGTGAGGGAAGCGCCTAAGGAGACCCTAACACAAGCGATCTCTGGACAGCTTACTAGACGCTGGCCTGCAACCTCTGCCATGGAAATATGTGGAGTGGGAGACTCTACTTCGCTGGCACGCTCAGATCCACATACTCCTGAGGTAGGGGTAGTTGCAACCCCTACCGGCGACTGTCTTTTGCTGCCCCAGATGCAGCACGGTCCTTATACTTAGGACAAAATTTGATAATGTGGCCCGGGTCCCCGCAGAATACGCATTGAGAACTATTAATGCGTTCTTGCCATACCCTTTGATCTATACCCAGGTCTAACCAAGGTCGGCCTTCAGACCGGTCTGGATGCCACCTTCCTTGTCTGGGAGGTGACCGACTAGAACTCGGACGGTTAGACGGGGGACCTCCCCTTCCTCCCGCTTGGCGGTTGCCATAGCCGCCAACCCCCTGGCCGCCCTGCCCTCGGCCACCCTGGGCCCGACCACTTGGGTCGGACCGTTGTCCTCCTTGCGGCCTCCCTCCAGCCGTGACAGCAGCGTAGGTTCTCCCCTGACCTGCGCTGTTGTCCTCCTCTAATCCCCACTCGATGTCAGAGTAGAGAACCTCCTCTGCACCACCTTCCTCCATCGTTAAGATCAGACTATCTTTGGCCTTGATTTGGCCTGAGATGGTGCGTCCCTTCCACGTTTTTCCCTTAGACAGATCCTTGTGCCAGAACGTGGTAACTGGCGACGCTTGGGCGACAAATGCAACTGCCTCCCGACTAAGCTGATTCTTCTTCTCGAAGAAGTGTCCCTGAATATTTTCAGGCAGGGCGCGGTAGAAGAGGTTAAGGAGTTGCACATCAGTGACTCCATGCCCAGGGACCTCAATCAGTTCGTCCATAGCGGACTTTAGCGCATGCACACTCTTCCACTGGCGAGTGTGGATCATTTGGAGTTTGTCTGAGGCCTTAAAGCCCCGCGTGACATCAGAAAATCGCTCCTTGAGGGCTTTCAGGAAGTCGAAGAGGGGTGTCAGTCTGGAGTATGTAACCATTTCGTTATCGCAGTTGGCAGCGCGGGCTAGCGACCTAGCAAAGCTAGTTGCTTCGTCTCTAAGGGCCTGGAAGGCCACCAAAGTGTGGTCTTCAGGTGTGACTCCCTGCAGATACAGATAGGAGTGCACATTGGCCTCCCATTTATCAAAATTTTCACCCTTCTTCCCACTGAAGGGTTCGGGAAATCGGACCTTGACTTTCTCGCGACGTGGTGGGGCCGGCTCCTCTTCCTTAGGGGCCGCTAGCTTGGCGCCTTCAATGGYGCCAGTACAAAACTCTCGGGTCCTATTAATCGCAATGTSCACTTCGGTCAGCAGGTGTYTCATCATGTYGCACGCGAAGTCCTTGAACCCCGCGCGTATCGCGTCTATCTTGATGTCTTGACTGCGTTCGTACTGCATTTGTTCCCGCTGTGCGACTAATAAAGCCTCTATACTTTGGATCAGCGTATCTAGCTTGGTTGCTAGCTCAGTCTCCGCTCGGATCTTCCCCATCCTAACTTCCGCCGCTCTTAGGTCCTTGTCCGCCCTCGCTGCCGCTTCCAATCTCCTGACCCTTCTTGGGATAACCTGTATCTCCACGTCATCCGCTGTTCCTCCTCCTTTGCCCCTCTCTTTACTGGATCCCTCTCTGCTTCAATTTGCCTCCTGGCTGCTTCTCTTTCTTCCTCGGGTACAGCCATCTCAGCCTCCTAGTCTTCCCCTAACTTCAAATGTGCGGCCCACTCCTGCGCCCTTTCCGCAATCTCCGCTTCTTTACTTGTGCTTCCTCATCCTCTTCTCCTCTCTAGCGGTCTTTCTTCTTCTTCCACTTCTTCTTTTTCTTCTTCTTCTTCCGCCTGAATAGCTGCCATCTTCTCCTCTTGCTCCTTCTTCCATCTTTCCATCTCCTCCTCCATCTGCCTCTTCTTTGCTTCCTGCTCCTCCAGCAACGCCAACATCTTAGCCTGTCTGATTAGTTCCCTCTTCTCCATCTTCTCTTTCTTCTCACGCAGAAGGGCGGCAACTCTCTCCTCCTGCTCTTTGCTGTAGGGGGTGSTAACGGTTCCGGATCTAAGGGTCACCATGTTGACAGCGCACAATTAACAACAATTCCACACCTCAACACTTGGACCGAACAGGTTACTTCTACTTCGGGGATTTGGTTCACTACCCGAACTGAACTCGCGGTTCTATGACCACACACACAGAGTCCTAACACCCTAGACAGTAGTGACAGGGAGATAGGACTGACTGTCCTTGAGAGACTCTATGCCAGCAAGTACCAGGGTGAAGGTACACACTCACGGGGTAAGGGATAGGCCAGGCTTGGGAAGATAGTACTGTTTGTCTTCTTGCTCCAGCTGGGTCAACGCTCCATGAACGGACTTGGTCAACTTCGTCGGTCAACGCTCCTGGTCAATGCGCTAGGCAGCTCCGGTCAATGCTCAGTCAACGCCCTAGACAGCCCGGTCAACACTGGTCAATGCCTGGTCAACACCCGTGGTCAACCTCGGTCAACATCTGGTCAACTCTCCCGGTCAACCTTCTAACCTCCCGGCTATGGTGGAACTCCTTCTCCTTCACCTCAGCTATGGCTGATCTTGTCTCCCTCTTCGTCACTGTCTTCTTCCTTTCTTCTCTCTGCGTCTCTTCCCCGAACTCGGCAACTATGGCTACTGTCCCCCTTCCTCTCTCTTCCTGTCTCTCTCTTTCTGTCTTACTATCTCTCTCTCTCTCTCTGCCAAGCTCCGGCTATGGCGGCTTCTTCCTTCTTCCTTGTGTGCTGCAGCTCCGCCGGCGTGGACAACGGGTACCTGCTCCGATACCAGTGCAATCAGACTCAACTCTGGACTTGCTCACAACATGCACACTTGAGAACCGATGGCAAGACTGAACTCTTTCAACTCAAAAAACACAACAATGAACTTGTCTTAAACTCAATCTTAACAGCTGCACAACTTGCGGCTATGGCCGCCGAACACAGTCTCTACCACCAGCCTCACTCTCTCCCTCACTGTCTCATGCGTGCATGTACGAGGATCACCCTGAATGTCCCCACTCAGCACAGCCTCACACACTCTGAACACTTGTCTTCACCAACAGCTGGGCGTCTATAGCCATCGTGGTCTTCCTCCTGCTGGCTATGGCCGCCGACATCTACCCCACTGGCCAGCTATGGCCGCTGTCTTCTTCACTGCCCACTTTGTCTCCAGGCACCTGGAGACCTCCATGCACAAGACACCAAGGCAGCTCTTCCGCATGGCTCACAGRCGAATGAATGAATGGCTGGACGCTGCCTGTTTATTTATACGTCTTCGGAGGTACCCGGACCCTGCCTCCAGACCTGTGGGCCTGGGCCAAAACGTGTGGAACTCTCTGCATGCTCCAGAACCTTCCCCACGTGCAGCCCTTACCCAGGTACATGCTGGCTGGACCCCCCCTACAGAACCCTACGGACTTCTGGAACCTACAGACTCTACAGACTTTCGACAGACTCAGTAGAGACTTCTAGAACAGGCTTTCTACGCCTATTGGTAACAGACCTAGCTGCTAATCTACAGACCTAGGGATCAAGTCCTGCTGACCAAACTACAGACTAACCTAAGTCGTAGGACAGGTTTGGGGATCGAATCCTACTCAGGTCACGGGGTCTATGTACAGGTACAGGGTAGGTCTAGGGATCAAATCTCACTCAGCACACAGGGTCAATGTACAGGGTTAAGGCACAAGTCTAGGGATCGAATCTCTGTGACTGCAGTACAAGGTCAACTGGGTGAAACCGTTTCACTATATATATACATATATATATATATGTATATATATATATATATATATATATATATACACAATAGATTTTCAGAGGACTACTTACCGATCGGGCCAACTGACGATGAAGGGGCCGCCCGATCGGATGTATAATATGAGGGAGATGACCGACGATGCGAAATGCATCGAAGTAGATTAGGAGATGATCGGGCC
>BFEA01000495.1:886698-906480 GCA_003427395.1 Chara braunii | reverse complement strand
CGTCTGCTCTGATCCCAACCCCTCCCCTGCGCTTGTCCCCACATCCTCCCGCGAGCCCGACCGTCCGTCACCGCCCCGATTGCCGACTCCGATCTCAACCTCCTGAGAGAGCCCTGTACTCTCTCACCTTTTGCGATCCCGCCCACCTCCCGCCACCGCTTCACCCTCTGCGATCCCGACCCCGATCCCCTGATTACCCCGGTCCTGACTGATATCCCCGCTTCCCCTGTTTCCCCCCTTCCCCGTCTCCTCAGCCTCTCCCCCTCCTCCATCCGACCCCCCCTCCCTCATCGTCACCATTCCACCTGTCGTGATCCCTCCTCCCGTGATCCCGACCTTCTGTCACCACCCCGATTGCCCGCTCCGATCCCATTCCTCTGACAACCCCGGTCCCGACTGCCCCCCCCCCAGATCCAATCCTGTCCCCGATCCGGCTCCGTTCCAGCCAAAACCCTGACCCCGCCTTCCCCTATCCTGATCAGTCACATCACCATCCCGCCTTCCCTTATCCCGATCAGTCACATCACCACTCCATCCCCCTTCCCCTATCCCGACTACTCACGTCATCCCCTCTTATCATCACCCACCTCTCTGCGCCTGGACATCATGGTGAATGGTAATAGCAACAGTATGCGGGTTCGTCACCAGCGTGCGCACAGGAAAATGGATGCCATGCTCCTTTACAGGGGGGTGGCGAGGCACTATGCCCAGAAGCGGCTATTAGAGGACAAGGGAAGGGTGGGGGAGGCGGGGGAGACCAAGATGAATGAGATGAATGAGGAGCATCAAGGAAACCAATCGGGAAGGGAGGAATCACAGTCCATCAGCAACACGCACCCTGGGCCCACCAGCTCAGCCACTCACAACTCATCTGTCAAAACCTGGGCAGAAAGAGTAAAGGGGCCACGACCCCAGGACACTATCACAATTCAGCGTAGGAGGGATGGGGGCAGTGAGAGAGGAGAGGAGGAGGAATGAAAGATTCCCTTGAGAAATCTAACGACTGCAGGTGCCTTCTTTCTGTCCCGCCTCCTGTCCTCCACTGAAAAAAAGGTTCTACAGCAAGCAGGCAGAACCACAGTTGTTAGAGCACTCCCGGGGGATGCAGTTAGGACAAGAGATGCTCTGTACACCACTCATGAGAGCAATTGGGCATTCCACGACAATGCAACTTTCAAATCCACGAACGATAAAGTGGGCTGGATCAAAGAGCGCTTAGCAGCATTCAAAGGATCCCTTGCGAATGCTCGGGAGATGTTCCTGATTCAACCCATTTCGGCCTCAATCATCACCATCCTAAGCGTTGCGAAAGAAGACTAAAAAACAATGGACAGTTGGAAGTCTCTCCGCTGCGACAAATCAGAATTTCGCATCTACCCCTGGGCTCCTCCGAAACCACAACGGCCTTAGGAGCTCAGGGAGCAGATGATGAGGGAACATTTTTGGGTGGAGTTCCGTCACATTCCGGTTGAAATCCAAGTTGCATTTGTTCAGGATTTCACTAAGAAATATGATGTGGTGGACTTCATCAACCCCCTTCCCCCCCATATGGCCCGCAAAGATGATTACCTAATGCTGGCCATCAACCTTGCAAACGACCACATCTTCTCGATTGATGATGTCATCCCCTTCTGTGTGGGGGGGAAACTATATAGGATCCACACCGCTAACAAACTCAGGCCATGGTGTTTTAAGTGTCAGGCCTATGGCCACTTATACACTGACACATCATGTTCTCGCCACCCTTCTCACACAACCAAACCCATTGGGCGACTCAGGAAAGATCCCTTTGACGAATCCAGGTGGCGGACCGTTGACCCCGGATATGAAGGCTGGGTCTACGTTGATGCACCAGATGGGAAGGGCGGGGAGGTTACCGGTTGGTCTTGGGAAGGGCAAGGAGACCTGCAGCCGGGGTCTCAAGACTCTCAACCACCAGCAACATGGATTCCTCCCAAGGCCCTAGAAGCACACTTGAACCCCCCCCCTTGCAAAGACCAAAAAGCAGAAAGTTTGGGAGGTGGTGGGAAGGAGGAACAAGGCGTCGCAGAAAACGACGTTGGAAAACAAAGCAGACACCAATGACAATCGTTTTGCTTGTCTGGAGGATAGCAGAAAGAAGCTGGGACAGGAAGGTAAGTTGGATCAGGACAACCAGAAACAGATCCCCATCGTGAACCTGAAAGAACTCAATCAAGCAAAAGAGAAGGAGGTGGTCCCAGGGGGAAACTTGGCCCAAAGCAGTGATTGCACGCAACAACTACGGGACACTCTTGCTACACCACCGCTAGGGACCACGATTAAGAACACGACAAAGGACGCAACAACGGATTGCACAACAATATCAGGGGAGGGGGGGGCGATTGAGATAGATGTAATTAGGGGACAGCAAACGCAGCACCTTCAAAACCACCAAGGGACGCGGTTGAAGCAACAGGCGAGGGGGAAAGCGCAGCAACCGCAGCAAAGGCCCCGTCTGCCTGAACAAGAACAACAAGAACAACATCAGGTTCCCACCTCTCCACAGCAAGCGGAACAAGGGGAAGCACGGCCACTGTCCCCTGATTTCTGCTCTGACGCCTTTGGGGCACAGCAGGTGGAGGTGGACACCTCTCCTCCTCCCCCTGATGTTGAAATGGAGGAGCCCCCACAAGACCCAGCAGACCCCGACGCCCCTCCCCATGAAATGGGTCTGGATAAAAAAATACAGGTAGTGGCTGATTGGATATTGAACCATCTCCAGTCAGACTGCCCAGTTGAGGAAGAGG
Organism: Chara braunii; assembly: GCA_003427395.1. Lineage (NCBI taxonomy): Eukaryota > Viridiplantae > Streptophyta > Charophyceae > Charales > Characeae > Chara > Chara braunii. Next base: position 903,712 of record BFEA01000495.1, on the reverse strand, counting down.
AATACTGGGACAAGTCTTATGTCGAACTGGTGGGGCTCCTGAACAACAGCCCCTCACTCACGACTGCACTAACATCCGGCCCCCCTCCCCACCTGACGTGGGCCGAGGGCATCCAACGAATCTTGGTTGTTGCCCGGAGCCGTTTCCGCCCCCCCTCAGCAGCTCATCACTCCGTACAGAAAGAGCACGACCAATCGACACAGTCGGAGGCAAGGGGAGCAGAACCGTCAGATGAGGGGATGACCTCACGAAGACTCAAACTAAGGCAACTCATTGAACGGGGTCTCTTTGAGCTACCACTTTCTAATCCAAATGCAGTATTAGTAATTCCCCTAAGAAAGGCGGAAGGAAAATGGGAAGTGGGCCTCTCCCCGGTGGGGGAGTACGGGGGTGTAACACTACAGGGCTGGGATTTCGTGCCCCAGGGAGGTTACCAGGGAGAAAGGGCTAGGATTTTCTCCAGCCAAATGACCGCCTTTATCCCGAAGCACTACGCCCCTGGGGCAAATGCAGGCTTGCGTTTCGAGGCCTGTTGCGACGAGCAGATGGCCAGAAACGATCTCTACCTGCGCTTCGAACCCAATAAATCTGCCAACCTGGGATGGTTCAGCCACAACGCTCTCCTGGACTTGCAGTGCGCAAAAATAAAAGTCAGTGAATATTGGTCCGAGGATGATGTGTGCAGATGCTTGTGCCGTATGGCGCGGAAAAAGATTCTACAGCTGGACAAGTGGGACATCAAGAAATGACATTCATTATTAGACAAGGGGAGGGGTGTCATTAAGCAATGGACGATATAGATATTCTAGACGGTAGGAACCCGGCTTGGAAAAAATGTGTTGACTCTGCTGACCTGGATCTTCGCTCCCTTAATGTGAACGGCCTGGCATCAAGCAAGCCAGAAAAACACCAGGCCATCCGGGATCAACTCAAGGGCATTGGGGGGAGGCGGTGGCCGGATGTAATCTGTATACAAGAAACCCATCTGCAAGACATCCCGGATCACAACAGAGCTCATAATCTAATCTGGCCACACACGGTCATAAGAGCTCACGACCCAACATCGGGCTCTGCCGGGGTTGCAATTTGGATACCCCCGGATTCTAGATTTCAACCAGTTCACTGGGTGGTGGACGAAGCGGAGGGGCGCTGGGCCTCTATCCTGGGAATTTAGGAACTAGAACTTCTCTGTGTTATCTGTATATACTCACCTAACTCAGTCGTAGAAAGGAGGGAATTCTTCGGGAGAATGGGAATGCAAATCCCAGAAGGTATTCCATTAATAATAGCAAGTGATTTCAATGCGACCCCGAATAAGAGTTAGGATAGATGGAACCCCCAAGAATTTCCCTCCTTCGCTGCGATTGAGGATGAGCAAATAATAGCAGACCTCTGCGAGTCACTCTCAGTCTTTGATACATTCCGACGTCTGCATCCACAAACGCGAGCATTCACATGCATTCGAGACAATAACCCGACGCGTTTATCAAAGTCTCGAATAAATCTTATTCTGCTGTCTAACGACCTAGAGGGTGCTTTGCGATGGTCAATGATCCTCCCCCGCAGTCCGCACTCGGGTCTCGATCATAAGACATGTGGCATTATACTAACAATCCGGAAAAAGACGGATCAAGGGTCAGACTTCTATTAACTAAATACATCCTTACTTGAGGACTCATCCTTCTCACATATGATTTGGCATGAATGGGAGTTCTGGCGCAAACAAAAACATCGTTTTGATTCCTATCTTGTGTGGTTTAATAACGGCTTAATCTTTCATGTCAGAAAGTGTAAGGAATTCTCCAGAGCCAAAGCGGCCCTACGACAACATCTCGAAATGACCACCCATAGTGAATTATTAGCCCTGGAGGGACAAGCAGAATCCAGACATCAAACCTCAGAGCAAGATTCTCAAAATATTATCACCTCCATCCAGAATCTCAAAAACCAACTCCTACAATATGCCTTACATAGATGGCAAGGAATAAGAATCAGAGGAAAAATGGCTAAACTCACCCACGAAGCCTCAATGGATACGCAATTCTTCTCTTTAGTCACCGCACGGACACGGCGGACGGTCATCGAAGCCTTGTTTGACCCAGAGAATAACAATATCATCGCCACAGACACGATACATTGCACCCTAATTACCAGGAATTTTTTTAAACAACTGTACACCTCCCAAATCCCTTCATCCACTAAGGAAGGAAGGACCCGCGAAATACAGGACTTCTTACTCCCAATGGATCGACATATTTCTCCTCAGCAGCGGGACAATCTGGAGACGACACTTACAAAGGAAGAAATATGGACTGCGCTCCTCCAAATGAAGGAAGATAAGACTCCTGGCATAGATGGTTTTCCCAAAGAATTTTGGGAAACTATGTGGTCGGACCTCAGTACCGATCTATGAGACTATTACCAAAAAGTATGGGAGGCCGGGGAAATGGGAGAGACAGTGGGGAAAGGGGTGTTATCTCTTCTATACAAGAAAGGTGACAAAATGAACATTAGGAATTCTAGACCCATTACGTTACTCACGGTAGTATAGAAAATGTTTTCGAAAGCACTAGCCAACCGCATGGCGTCGGTATTGGAAGGGGTCATTCACCCAGCCCAAACTGGGTTCATGTCGGGCAGGAACATCCAAGAAAACATCCTGCTGGTCAACGACGTGGTCCAATTAACACGGCGGAAGCAAGCCAATGCGGCTATTATCTTTATAGACTTCGAAAAAGCCTACGACCACGTGGACTGGGAATTCCTAGACATGTGCCTAGATAAAATGAACTTTGGTCCAGCATTTCGGTGCTGGGTTAAGATCCTCCACAACAATGTCGCTACCTGTATCGAGGTCAATGGGTCGGTGGCGCCGCTATTTGAGCTCCAACAGTCGGTGAGACAAGAAGACCCCATTGCCCTTTACCTCTTCCTGGTGATCATGGAGGCATTATCAGCCAACGTGCGCCAAAACAAAGACCTCACATGGATCCAAATATCGAATATCCCCAGTGAAGCAATACCTATCTGTTCCCTATTTGCAGACGACCTTACCATAATGGTAGAGGCGACAGCGGCCAACATGGAAAAAATCCAGCACCTTATGAATAAATTTTGCCGCTTGTCGGATATGACTGTTAATTGGGGACAGAAGACTACAGGGTGGTGGCTGCACCACCAGGGGGGTAGACCTCCGGAACACCCACGAGTCACATGGCTACCCCCTGAGGACCCCCTTAGAATTCTGGGGGCACTGATTACCGCTAAAGGAAGGCCAGCATCTAATGACGAGTGGCTAACTGGACCAACACAGGTTAAATTTGAAAAATGGAAGAATAAGCACACGTTCATTTTTGGGCGAGCACTCGTCATCAACAATGTGGTCATGGCCACACTTTGGTACAAGGCCATCCTATGGCCAATGAGTAACGGGGGGCTCAAAACACTCAAACAACAGTTAGCGGCCTTCTTATGGAGGGGAGACAACAACAACCCCCATGCGATAAGCCGTGTAGCATGGGATTCAGTGATCCAACCTAAGAACAGAGGCGGATTAGGAATCGTGGATCCAGCCATACAATTCCAAGCACTTTCAATCCGCTGGCTTCAGCACATTATTTTCTCACCGACCTCCCCATGGGTTCCCCTTGCCCTGGCACAAATCTCCGACCTTGCCCCAGAATCCCCGCCCGAAATTGACCCCTGTATATGGTTGGAGGACAGGTACTGGAGGTTAACCAGGAAATACAAAAATGGGGACCCCACAGACAAATTCTGGATACGTCTTATACGTACATGGAGGAAACTCCCCCCTCCCGACAGGCCGGCACAAAAAAGATGGGAGGAAATATACCGACAACCCCTATTTGGCAACCGTCTAATAACGGACTCCGGGGGGCGGGTGCAGAATGCCTCGGACTCACCATGGAAGGGATGGGTGAAACACAGTGTACGAAGGGTGGGGGATCTCTGGGACACAGAGGAAAGGGAATGGAAGAGTACCGAAAGGATACGAGCAACACTACGGTACTGCCACTTCACCGAGAGGGTATTGGAGGAGCTGATCGACAATTTTCCCCTTCATTGGTACACCACCCTTAGAAAAGGACCCTGCGTAAAGGAAGGCAACCGGGTGGGGCTACCCGACCGTGAACAGGAAGTGGGTTACATACACCTCGCTGACCAGTCACACGTACTTATAGAAGTCTTTTCCGTTCTGAAGGACGAGGAACTGGGATGTAAACAACAACCCTTTATATGGAAGAATAAAAAAGAGGTGTATCGCATCAGGGTTACAGAGAACGGAGGGCGCCAGAAGGTGTTTCGCCCACGAGTTTCAATCGAGGGCCTCCCCCTGGACCCGGATGAGTGGTGTTGGACCCTGAACCCACAGTCCGGGACGAGGGAAGCAAAAGCACTAACACTACAAAACTTAAAGTCCAAGTCGGTGTATTGAATGCTCGGACCAAACTGTAATCTGCGGGATCGTGTAGAGGATAGATGGTATCGCCATCTTAACATTAACCGCAGGCTTCTGAAACCCATACGATGGTTTGCACAGTATAGCGACAGACCAGCTAACATCTCTGCCCTTCAGTGGCAAATAGAGCACAGGTGCTTACCGACTAATGACTGGCTAATAGACCATACGCACCTGGAACAACAAGGGAAGGCACTGCCATGGTGCCATAAATGTCTCTCAAGCTACCCTGGGCGGAGGCGGGTCGAGACCATCGAGCACATCTTCCTCCAATGCCCCGCGTCGGTATTATTATGGAGAAGCTGGGATAGGATATGGCGCCACATAGTTCCCGGCGCAGCATGGCCATGGGACTGGAGGGCCCTTTTGTTAGGATATTACCCCCCAATCCGAGGGCAAACATTTGAGGAAAATATGTTCAACCTTTTTTTTTTTTTTTTTTTTTTTAACTGTTGGAGACTTGGTCCAGCGTCCCGTAACATTAAAAATAATGCACCTGCTGGAAACCGGGTCTAGCATCCCTTAACATCATCAGTAGTGAACAAAACTCAGAATTGAAGCTGAAAGGAACGAAACTGCTGGGGACAGTTTTGCCTCTTCACCCAATTGGGCGCCAGATCTGCTATTATGCCTAGCACTAAATAATGGTGACTTCTGCGCCTCTTCACCCTGAAGGGGTGCCAAATGGACATAATCAATCGAGGACTGAAATTTTCGCCCAAAGAGTGTAGACGCCGGGCACACAGACTATCATCTAATCCTTTTTTTTAAATGAGGGACTGAGAATTTTGTGCCTCTTCACCCTAATCGGGCGCCAGCTCTACGAATTCAGCAAGCACTTCCAGTCTCTTTCCTAAGCTGTTGCCTTGATGGGACACTCAGATGAGTGAGATTCAACAACCTTCCTTTCATTTCTGAGACTGATACATACTTTGGGTAGCAAGCATAAAAGAATTATTGATAGATTGATAGATTCAAACAACATCTTGCGCAAACCATGAGATTGGAACCAGTGGCATACCAAACTGGGGAAAGGGGTCTGGGAAATCGGCTAGAAGACTCATTGGGATGCTGGGATCAATATCACACCAGTTGTGAGAGGTGAGACGAAAATTCCAAGACTCCTTCTCTGAACCATTTCCCTACTTTCTCTCCCATTCCACCTTCCCCACTCTCCTTCCCTGTTCCCCTCCAAGCCAGTCTTGATTAAATGTTCCGATGTGATGTTTGATGTCTCTTTCTTGGGGAAAAAAAAATAATTTTTCGTTCAGTACTTCCCATTTGGTTGTAATGTCCATCTGGATTTGTTGTTTGATGGAATCCGTGAATTCCGGACCATCAAGTCGCGCCCCCTCCATCTCATAGGTACATCTGCGAACCCACAATGCCCGTAAAACCGCTCTCCTAGCAATCTTGAAAAAATTCAATGTGAAATTGTCTACGTGTGTCGGATTCCAAGATTCGAGTAATAAGGCTTTCCAATTCCATGACCACGGGAGAGACACTCCAATCTGATTCCAAATTTTATCCCACCAGCGCCATAGCCACACCGATCCTGGACATTGTAGGAATATGTGTTCTATTGTTTCATGGATCAATTTGGAGGGAAAAGCAGATTTACAGAATTTACACCAGGGGGATGTTTTTCCTTTCTGTTCCAAATAAGTTCTATCAATAAGCCAGTCGTTAGTAGGAAGACAACGATGGGCTATTTGTCATTGAAGAGAGACAATTTTTGCAGGTTTGATATTGGACAGTTGAAACCACTTAATTGCACGTACTTCTTCTATACCTACGCTTAAGTGATTCATCCACCGGTACTGCACTCTGTCCTTGAGGCCTACCTTAGGCCTCGACATCCTATAAGCGGATTTTACCGATAGACTGTGAAGCATCCTAATATGCATTGGTCCAGTGGGGTTGTGACATGACCAAGACCAGCTGATTGGGTCAAGTGGAAGGTGGGAGATGGGAGTGTCTGGCATAAAAGCAAGCAATTTCTCTTTAATTAAAAGCACCCTAATTCGAAAGAGTGTGTCCTGTATGAACCATCCTGTCTGGTGGTGAGATTTTGGCATGAGAAACCCATTTTCCCCTAGTATGAAGACTTTTAACAGGACGTTCCCAGAGGTAGAGATTTTCAAAACGTTTCCCACAGTTTCTGGTTGAAACAAGATGAACACCCAGTCTTTTGTAGTCAGAGTCGGTCCTTTCTTGAGAATTCTAATCCAATCCAACGGTAATATATCTATTATTTTTTCCAGAGCTTGCACTGGAAAGTGACAATATCTCAACATGTCATGGAGCATCTGTGGACTAATCCAATCTTTTTCTACTGTATTCCAAATATCTTTAACCCTAGTAATTCCTTTTTTTATCCAACCTTTCCAGGGTGATGTAGCACAATCGAGGGTGCAGCCTTGGGAATCCCTGATCAAATAATTATTAAATAGTGGTTGTTGGCAAACTTCTTCCCATCTTTCTGGTAGTACTTTATCAAGTAGAGGGAGCTTTATCCAAACCTTTAGTAAATCAATCCAGAAAGAGTCATTAGCCAAGTCTGCCCTAGCCACATGACGATCTGAGGGATCGGGAATGGGAGCCGCCGATGAGGATTTTTTAGGGAGAGGCCATGCTCTATTTTCCAACCACATAAGAGGGTCCACTTCTTCTGCAGTGGGTGGTGCTAGCCTCCTGATTTGCTCACCAGCCAGTTTGTTCCAGGGATTTGAGTGTTAAAGAGTAACCGCTTAATCCATTGGATTGAAAGGGTCATGGCTTGAGTGGTGGGATCAATGATCCCAATGCCACCTTTCCCTTTGGGTTGGATTATGGATAATCATGCCACTCTACTAATCACATTAACACTTTCATGATTACGGCGCCATAGGAAGGCGGCAAGCTGTCGTTGAAATGTCTTTTTTTTTATTATTATTTTTTTTTTAACAGCCCATGATGTACTACGGGTGCTGGTAGGAGTAGGCACCACTAGCATTCTCGGGAAGGCTCCATCTATTGGTGGGGAGCAACACCTGTTGGAAACCGGGTCCAGCGTCCCTGAACATTTTGGGTTGCCTGAATTATATTTTGACAGAGATGATAGTAATAAGGCATTGAGCATACAACTATTCTGCTGAGATTTTGTACTAGTCTATCCCTTGCAGAACAGCACACTCTGCTAACTTGATTCCCCACATAACCGTATTTGTAAATGGACCTCTGCTCTATCAGTTTGAACTTGTTTGCAAACATGGTTTTACCTATGATTGAGCTTGACCTGTAGCTACTCTCCGTATATGCAGGTAAGCGTACCTTGCTACCTATAATTCCCACCTGGCATAGCTTATGTTTGTCCTATCTATCTGTCAATTTTCGACACATGCAGACAAGCATTCTTCCCATTCTCCTACCTCCACCCTTAGGAACTCGATATATTGATGTGCTCGCTTTTCGAGATTTGCACTACGTGTCTCCTTCTCGTGTAACTTCAGACTCTTATCTTTCAACCATCTTCCTCCTGCAGACATAGAGGGTCGCCACATAGGCTTTCGAAACGCGCAAAATCGTGGCCGTGTCTTCGCCACACAACCTTTCGAAACCAGTTCTTTCGAAAAAGTTTCGAAAGGTGTCAGATGGGCCGGCGTCGAAAGTCCTTACGAAGAGATGAGCTCCTCCCGCCTGTCACGAGCCTTTCCTCGAAAGACCTCGAGTGGTCTTTTGAAAAGGCACACCCGAAATGGTTGATCGGTCGGCAAAAAAAAAAAAAAAAAAAAGGACTATTCCAAGGGCGTGGCTCCACTACTTGCAAACGACAAAAATTATGGCGAGGTATCTTTCCATGTTCTAGGCAAAGATTCAGACTCTCGTTTTTAAGCAATGAGCCAGACCCTAATGTGCATTTATCGAAAGGCCTGGGTGTTTCGAAAGTCTGTGTGGCGAGGGGGGGCGTTCCTTTCGACGAGCAGACTTTCGAAAAAAGTCTGACACCTTTCGAAAAATGCCTTCGTTCGAAAACCTGTGTGGCGAGCCCCATACGAAGTTAGACCTGGCAGGGTTCAACCTGGGAAAGGCAGGAGAGGCAGGAGATCTTGTACATATAGCAGGTTTATCCAAGGCCCATATAGCTGATTTGTACCAAATCGAAGCTAACACCACATTGTTGATAGCAAGAGTTCTTCCAAATAAAGAAGTATGTTTGTCGTTTCATAACTCCAACTTGGAAAGTGCTTTATCCATAATCATTGCGTTGTTAGTGGTTGGTTTTCCTTTAGCAGAAAGGGAGATTCCCAGGACCCTTATTGGGGTCTCTGGTGGAATCCATTTGATATTGGGTTTATCCGGTGGTCTACCCCCTTGAGTGGAGTCACCATCCCAACGTTTTATTCCCCCAATTAACTCTCATATCAGACAACTCACAAAATTTATCCATCACTCTTTAGATGGCCTCTAGATTTTTTTTTAGAGGCATCAACCATTATCGATAGGTCATCTGCAAATAAGGAACAAAAAGGAATGGCCTCCTCTGGGATGGTAGTGACCCTGATTCTCTTGATGTCCTTATGTTGACGGATGTTGGCAGCTAGGGCTTACATAATAATTGTAAATAGTAAGGGAGCAATGGGGTCTCCCTGTCTGATCGAACGCTGTAACGAAATGGGAGGGGCAACGTTACCATTCAACATTACCTTTGTCGTTGTTTAGGAAGACGGAGTGTTCTATGGACCATATGGTGGAAAATATGTTGTTTTGAGATAGAAGGGGCGCAGGTAGAGGATGGTGAAGCCTTAGAACAAATCCGAACATTGGTTCAGCACGAGGTTGCGACCCAATGGAAGACAGCCAAAAACAAGCTTGACCAAATGCATTCCTGGGGGGATATGAACAGAATCATTTCTACATTTAGCAAGAATCGGTTGGGGGGAGAAAGGGAGGGATGGGTGGCTGAGGTGAAATGGACTGGTTGTCAGCTAGAAAGGGAATCACAGGAGGACCCCCAGGCAGGGATAGCAAGAGATTATCAACTGATCTTTCATGACTGGACTAAGATTGATCCCGGCTCCCCGCTACGGCCTGCTCAAGACTTCTCCGACCCTTTCCCGCCTCACCCGCTGTCCTTAGCAGAAATCCTTCCGGCTGCGTGAGTGGGTCTGAGGACCTGTCTGAGGATCTGTTTGGTCTCTACTTATCTGTTCGCATCTGTTCTGTTCACATTCGGATTATACTCAATCTCCGTCTCAACGTTTTCTCTAAGAAGAGTCAGGTGGATGGGAGTAGATGGCAGTGGATGGCTGTGGTAAGGGGAGATGGGGAGACTTCACTGGGCCAGGGGATTTCTTGGTGGACGGGTTGGTGCCACCCATGCAGTGTTTTGTAAAGATGTATTTAAGGGACGCTGGACCCGGTTTCCAGCAGGTGTAGCTCCCCACCAAAAAAAGAGAGACATGTATCTTCTCTAATGAATCTCAAATTCTGTCACTATAAGACTGGTGCCCCCTAGTGTTCCCCCCCCCAATACCCGACCCCGCTGCAGGATAAGGGTGGAATAGTAAGAATTGGACAAGGATATATGGGACGCTGAACCCGGTTTCCAACACAAAAAGATTAAAAAAGGGACGTTGAGCCCGGTTCCCAGCAGGTGAGGCTCCCCACATAATTCTCAGAAACTTTCAGTATTCTTCAGTATCCTGCTGTATTTCCCAAAAAGATCTCAGTTGACTTCAACTGATTTCACTTCAGCCTGTTTCTGTTGCTTCAATGGGCGCCATGAGGATAGTGGGTGGATGCCAGAGGCTAGGGGATGGAGGGAGACTCCACTGGTGCCCCCCGGTGGTCTCCCCCCCATTACCCGACCCTGTTGCAGGTCAGGTATGGAAGAGTAGAGTGGAAATGGGACCCTGGACCCGGTTTCCAGCACTTTTGCGTCACTCTCATTGATGTACTGCGTGACAAAGATGCAATTATGGGACGCTGGACCCGGTTTCCAGCAGGTGTTGCTCCCCACCAATAGATGGAGTGGCCCGCTAGGCAAAGCCTCAATCCCGGTGGTTCTCTTACCMCCACCAGGATAGAGGTCTTGCAAAAGGGCCTTTCAAAAAAAAAAAAAAAAAGAGGATCGTCAGAAATAGAATAAATAAGTAATTCGGGGTTAGATCCGATCGCAAATAATTTGAGCAAAACTTAATCAATCATTTAATAATCGTAGGTTTTCTTGAAATTTCTTCCCTTTTGTCATTTTTAGTTATTTTTCTTAGATCTTAATCCTATTATCAAAAACAATGAAAATAAAGGTAATTTGCCAATTTCATCAAAAATGAATTCCGATGGAATTCAATTAAATAACAAAATTCCTCGTTGTTGTTGTTGTTGTTTTTTTTTTTTTTTTTTTTTTTTTTGTTATATAAATTAATTCTCTTACCGGAAATACCAAATAATGGGGACGACTCCATTAAAATTAAATGCCAAAGAAATTTAATAAAATAAAAAATAAATTTGTTTTTCTCCCTTTTTCTACTGTTTTTAATTCTCCTTTCGATTTTTAATTTTGATATTAAAATTAATAAAATTTGTGGGGTCATTCCGACACCAATTGCCTGATGCAAAAGAGTCCCGCCAAGGCCCATGTTCGTATTTCCGTCCCGAGACTACCTGCTCCGGAATTAGCCTCGGAACATACGAGATCCATGGGAACTAGGCGCGACAACCGTGGCCGTTCGTTTCCTCGATTTCAAGGATCAATGTTAATATTAGGGGTCCGTTTTCTACCCCTAATTTCTCCCGACGGCTCCGACAAAAGTCGCGGTCAATCCTTCTATAGGCAGATAAACTAAGGGTCAATGCATCGGATTTCGGGTGGCCGACTGACCGTCAGCCGCCCGACAACCTACGCGCACCTCCCACCGCACGAGCAACCTCTACCCGACTCGTCGGACGGGGAGGCGGACAAAGCTCGGTCACGGACAGTCCCGCTGGGTAGCGGGTCCACCCAGGACTGGGCGAGCAGCCAGTCGTTCGGTCGGCGTGGTAACACCTACAGGCAGCCATACACCGAACTCTTGGAGGAAGGCATCCGCGAAGACGACGTTGATGGCGCCCTTAATTTGTCGTTCGGGCTAGGTAGCGAGAGCTCATCGGCGGCCACACGGACAGTCCCCGTGAACTCTCACCCTGACAACGACGCAGGGCAGGTGACATTGGTCGTCCAAACTGCGAAGGATGCGTCCGTGGGATGGGAGGCGTCGGATAACAGGAGGGAGCGACCGAGAGTGCAATCGTCGACGACATCAGTAGCACGTGGTGGCATCGGTCGTCCACAGTGGATGCGGTTCCCGTCTCCATTGTCGGGAGGTTGTGGAGGCGGTCGACGTGCATCCGAGTGCGGGCCGACGGACGAAGACTTCGCAAGCGGGGGTGTCGAACGAGATGGGAGGCGCGTGTGGAAGGAACTCCGGCAGGAGATGCGTCGACAGCAAGAGGAATCGATAAGCAGGGGGTGCAGCGATTGCGTGTGGAGGAGCGGGCATCGGAGGCTGACAGGTCAGTTAGGGGAGGCGACGAGTATGACGACGACGACGAAGGCGAGTGTGAAGCACGGGACGACGACACAGGCGACGTGTTCCCGTTGCGGATGACTAGCATGGGCGGTCGGGGCGGCAAGAGTTGACAGGTCGGCGGGGAAAGAAGGCAGTAGTAGGGGGTGGCGAGGCCGAAGGCGACGGGGAGGCGGAGGGTGAGCGGACCTTCTGGTCGGTGGAGCATATGGTCGTCCTCATCAGGGCGAAGCGGGACCAAGATGCGCAACTGCAGGCGTCGGGCCACGCGTTAGCTCGTATGCGGGGGAGGGAACGGAAGTGGGCGGGAACGGAAGTGGTCGGCGTCGACAGGCCAGCAGAGAAATGCAGGAAGAAGTGAGATAATTTGATGCAGTAGTTCAAGAAGGTACACTTGTTCCAGGGCGAGTCGGGGAAGGAGGACTTCTTCCGGTTGTCGGCAAAGGAGAGGCTGGTGAGGGGGTTCAATTTCACCATGGATCGGGCTGTCAACGATGAGATCAAGGGATCGACCGCTAAGAGTCACAAAATACACCCACAGAATGTCGCCGACACCGGCGGAGCAGGAGGTGTGCAACTTCCATCCGGGTCTTCGGGCGGTCCTGAATCTGTCGGTGATGGAGATGCGGGTGGCGATGGCAATGACGAAGACTACAACTCAACGAGGGGTTGTTCACAGACCACGGCAGCCCCGGCGGATTCAGGAAGAGGAAGAACATGAGGCAGCAGACTTTCGAAGCCCTCACCGAGTGCATGGAGAAGCACGGGACGCTGATGGCGTCGACCTTGGAGAGCGCTAGCAAGAGGCAGTGCTCCATCCAAATTCGATAGTGCGAAGCTTTGGAAGCGGAGGTGGAGGTGCATAAGAACCATTATGAGGCGTCGGACGAAGTGAGCAAGATGATGTGCCACACGCTGATGGAGATAGCGAAGGCCATACGAGACTGGTAGATGCGGCTGCTTGGAAGAGAGTGCCTAGGCGAAGGCGTGGACCTTTGTCCCGGTTTCGGTCCGCCATGCCAGGAATGCTGAGTGCCCCCTTCTGTAGTTTCTCGTTTGTGCTTGCTTTGTGCCCGTTTGTGGGTACACAAGGACCGACATTCGCCCTGTGCCACGTATCTGTAGTTGGGTGATAGTTTTGGATAGGTTGTGTGTTGCTTTCCTTTACAGCATCGGCGAAGGCAAATGAAATATTTTTTGGTGATTTTTTTTGTGGTTCTTTTTCCTGCTTTCGTAGTGTTTCGTCGTCATGGGACGAAGGTGAGACGATCTCACCTTCCGTGTATTTATATCAGAAGGCTTCGTAGTTCACGGGTGACCTTTTTTTTCTTTTTTCGGCCGCTCAACATTCAATTTCATACTATGAATTTTATGACGTATTGTGACTTGTGCTTGCTCCTCTCTCTCTCTCTCTCTCTCTCTCTCTCTCTCTCTCTCTCTCTCTCTCTCTCTCTCTCTCTCTCTCTCTCCCCCTCTCTCTCTTTCTTTCTCTCTCTTTCTTTTAGTGTATGGTTTCCATTTTGTGTTTGTCGCTCTCCCTGCCAATGGCTGTGTCAACTCCTCTCCCCGTCCAATGTAAGGAAGGGCAAGCGCCGAAGGTACATTTCGGGGTTGCTACTTCTCATCACGAAGATGTGCATGTAGAAAGTTTGCGTGTTAAATGTTGTCTTTGTGTGTTTAATGGATGTCCACAAAACGTGTAAACAAAAGTAAATGGAATTGGTCGACAGCTCGAATGACAAACACATCCCGAGTATGAAACTTTGTTTATAAACAGAGAGGAGGGGATTCGGTTGCTGGAATGCTTAACCAAACCACATCAAAGTGTTTTCTGTTGGCGATGCACACACACACCTACACACACACACACACACACACACACACACACACACACACACACACACACACACACACTGCAGGAGCGACATTGTGTGATTTGGGTGCTTGCCAGCATTGTAGGGTTGTGGTTGTGGGGGCGGGGGGCAGGGGGTGGACAAGTGTTTAACGGGCGAAACGATTTCGAGTCCACTCTTGTTTTTGTGTTTTTTTTTTTTTTTTTTGTTAATCGAATTTTGATTCGTGTTTTTTGARGTSGGKGRGGGGGGGGGRGGRTGRGGGGKGGTGTTTGRGGGGRGGGGGTTGGGTTGCCCTGGGGGGTGTGCGTGGCATTGGTTGAGGGTACTTTCAACCAATTACACGGGTTTGGGTGGGTGGCATTCGCGCCTGCGAGCTTCCACGGCTGTCTCCGTTGGACTTTCACAAATGCTGGGTAGGAGGACGACAACGACAGGTGAGGCTGCAACGCCTGCGGTCCGGTGAACAGGTGGGGCCGAAAACGAGAGGGCCTGGTCGATGGCACACGAGGTGTGATTGTTGTCTTCCCTTTTAGATCTTGCGCACACAGTGGGCAAACACTTCGGCACATCAGTGTCTTCTCGCTGGATCATTTACTGCTTTGACGTCTTCAACCTCCAATCGCCATTGTCCGGCAATGCGCCTTCGTATTTTCACCATCCGCAAGTGTCTCCAGACAGGTGGCGTCGCCCAAAACGTTTTGTTCTCGGGTGACAAAACCGCCACCAGTGAGGGTGGCGCACACATCCGTGGAGGCAGCCATCGCCTCGCAAGGACCATTGCGCGCACATCGCCAGGTAGTCTTCTCCCCGACAACTGACGCACGTGGATCACCTTTTTCAGCGCCAAAGATCAGTCCTCTGTGATGAATATTGCATCGTCGTGTGTTTCTTATGCGGCGATTTCTGCATCGTGCCTGCAACGTGGGCGCCTTTTCTCCGTCCACGATGACAAACTCTCACAGTGGCGGACAGATGAAAAGGGGGAGGGGTGGTGTTCCGAAGGATGCGCCTGTCATCGAGAAGAAGGGAAGGCATGCTCCGAAGAGACGTAAGGCTGTCGCGGCAGCTCCTTCGCATACCGGAAAAAGCGTGAGAGACGACTAGGTGAGCGACGCCGAGAGCACCGAAGAAGATAGCATCGTCGGAGAGGAGGAAGAGGAGGGCACCTTGCAGAAACGATCATTGCACGCCCACGCTCCTTTGAAGATCAACGATACGCCTGCAGCGCAGGCTGCTTAACCACCCCGTGGTGGGGCGGCACGCGCGAGGGAGGAGGTGGTCACCGTCGTCGACGTCACTGCTGCGCCGATTGAGGTGCGCGCAAGGGGGGGCTGTGACGAGGACACGTATGATGGCGCCCCCAGAGGGCCAGCATTCTGTTCGGCCACCTTCGACACCAGCGACGCCACATCAACAGCCCGTTAAGGACAGTGGGGGGGAATTGAATGCGGCAGTAGTTGGGGATGGTGCGCAGGCAGCACAACGCACGCCCCCGATGGAGGCGCAAGGTGGCGGTGCGGCGGGGGAGTCTTCCAGGGCTGGTGGAGGCGCTGGGGCAGGGGAAGGCCGTGGGGATGGCGATAACGACGATCCTTTGGTGAACAGGCAGCGACGAGGGTATGTGAAAGAGGGCATCGAGGAGGAAACGAGGTTGTGGGTCGATGAGTCGATGACCTCTGATTCTGGAACGAGACGGAGGGACACGACTTCTTCAAGATGATCCAAGAGGCGCGGTTGTACCTTCTCGCCATCGCCAGGGGTGTACAAGCGCCAGACATACGATGGAGCATTGCCCTCCCACATAGCAGCATCCCCCAACACAAAGTGGAAGACGAATCCGAGCTGAAGGCGACAAAAGAGAGGGCGACGAGAGTGCAGAGCATCGCCTTGCGAGTTATCCATGGGTGGATCTTCAAGTCCGTCAGTCGGGCGCGTGGCTACCATACGGCGCACGGTTACTTTTTGAAGCACGTCGCCACGGACATCGCCCGGGCCATGTGGTGTGGAGAGGACTGGCGGACTTGCGTAAGCCTTGCTGTTATCCACAACACGCTGGAGCTGGACATGGGACTCCCCGTGTGGTTCGTCGGCACCAACATACAGGACAGGCACGAGGACGACGAGCTGGCGTCCTATCAAGAGGCGAGCGTGCAGCGACTGGTCGGTGCTTTCACAAGCGCGGTCAGTTTGGTTGAGTCCATCGACGGAGGGCGAATCTCGTATGAGAGGCTAAAAAACGTCGCCGATTGCATGAGGCTTCTGCTCGCAGCTGCGATGTGGCCCATGCAAATGACCGGGGATGATCTTCGTGCCCACTTCGACGCCTCCCTGTTCGTCCAGCTCATCTCCAAGCCTACACGCGTTGTGTCAATGCATCGGCTGTTCGACGCGCGCCGTCACATCATTCAAGCAGCCACCGTCGTCACTGAGCGAATGGGAAAGCCTGCCATGACGTTGGTGGACCCTCCTCGATACATCCCTGACTGGGCATCATGAGGCGTCTCCTTCCAACATGATGCCACTTTACCATCGCCTACACACGCGAAACGCCTGGACTGGTTGGGGACTGGACCCCCGGAAGACGAAGAAGAAAACGCGACGAAGGCAGATGAAGGTGCGGATGGAGATTGATTTGGAGTGCACATCGAGAGAGGTCGGAGGTGAAGGATGGCGGGAAATAATGGCGGCGGGCTTGTAGGAAGACGTCTCGACACAGACGCCTGCCTGTGGGTGGGGAGTGGTTGGACGGTGATGGGCCACTCCCTTAGGAATCGCATATGTTCGGCTGGGGAGGCGTACGGTGGGGAGGGGGTGGCTGTGGGCTAGGGGGTTGCTTGTGCAGGTTGCTCATGGATCATCGTCTACCCTCAGCGGGAGCGTAGAGCGCATCGGGGGCAGGTAGCTTGTGGATCGTCATCGTGGTGGCGACGTCATAGTGCAGACAGTTTGTGGATCATCGTCTCAGTGGCCGGGAGGTGCGAGATTGTGTAGGGCGCGCTGATGGAGATAGCTTGTGGATCGTTGTCTACTTGGCGATGGCTGTGCATTTCGTGTCCTCGTTTTGTACTGCGTCGTTGTTGATTGCCCGGTGACGTGATGGTTTTGGAGTGTCGGGGGGGGGGGGGTGGGGG
>BFEA01000495.1:866620-880348 GCA_003427395.1 Chara braunii | reverse complement strand
AGAGCCCTAAATTTTGAGGTTTTTCTCTCGAGGTCTTTGTCACAAGGCCCCGGCACTTGTTAAACCAAACTTGTCACCAATCCATAGAACCGACAGGCCCGACACCAAATAAACGAACAGCCAAAAAAAAAAAAAAAAAAAAAAGGAGCCTAAAAGGCACAAACTGTGGCGGATCCGCCTGGGATAGAGATGGAGATGGAGGAAGAAGGGGAAGCGAGATGGGACAGTGCAGCTCCCACGCTAGACTCCAACGCACGTACGCCAAAGTGTGCGAATGTAGAATGATTCGGAAAACAGACAACAGCTGGGGTATACCCCAGCGGAGTGACGGGACTGGACTGGACTGGCTGGTACCGACAGAGGTACCGGCCTGGACTGGACTACCCTGAGTACAACACAGGCCTGTGAGAACAGGCCAAGGGGCTGGTCTCACAGGCCAACCAGAGGTCCGCTACACGATCCTTGGCTTGTGATGGATCGCCTAGATACAAGCACGCTTCCGCCAAGAAGCGGAGCTCTACCAAAGAAAAGAAAACCTGAGTAGTCTAGGATGCGGAGCAAGCTCCTTGCTGAGTCCATGCGATGCAACCTAGGATAGAAAATGTCACAAAAACAGCAATGTCACAGCTAACAGCCTAAGTGAAAGCAGAAAGTAATGACAACTAGATCCTAGAATGTTGGAGGCAGTAGCCCCAGTCTGGAAACAACTGACTAGAGTACAAGTCCTAAGAACAACAAAAGCAGAACAACTAAATCCTAGAAATGTCAGAGGCAGTAGCCTCAGTCTGAGAGCAACAAAGCAACAACAAGACAACCATATGGCACAGGAGGAGTGTGTCGCAAACCAAAGGGTGGGATGGTCTTTGAGGGTGGCGAATGCAGCCTAGGGGTCAATAACTCCTAAGGGCATCCAGACATAATGATAGGGGGACACATGTCATCAGGCTCAATGAGGGTAGGGAACTGGGAGCGAACAGAACCAATGACCCTAACAGATAGACCATCAGGGCGGGTAATGCTCGACTAAAAGGGTGACCGTATGGAGGGTCGACCATGCAAGGGAACAAGGGAGCCTGGTATACTGGGCACACCTAGATGAAGCATGCGAGACTGCCTAACTACGGCGTGAGGGCCGGCAGAGAGTAGAAAAAATGATGGGTAAGGGAATCATGCAAATGACTCCTAAGGTGGGGAAGTCAGAGCTGGATCCATAACCTGGAAAGCCAAGGCAACGCTACGGTCCCGATGCCTATGTGTATACCAAGGGAGAGCCCAACTCAAAGGAACCCGCCGAAGGGAGACCATCATGCGATACAACCAGGGTACTGTACAGGGTAAAGCGGTAAGAGAGTGACGACGTCTGAAGTAGGCAGAGCTAATCGTGACGAAGTCCATGAAGCTGTCGATGACGTCCATGATAAGAAGTCCGGAATGTCATTGAGGAAGAACCGCAACGTTGACGAGCTGAAGTGGCAAAACTGGAGTGGATGGAGTACTGAGAAGTCGAAGACGTGGGAAGATAAGTCAGAGTCAATTGTCGTATCGAGCAGGATGACGACGAGTGCGTTGTGGACGCTCAGAAGCATCCGGCTGTTGCTGAAGGTCTGCCTCAGATGGAGCAGGCTCGACTTCAGCGGTCTCCTCAGCCGAGGGAGAAGGAGGAAGGTCAGTGGGTTGAGGAGGGGCAGTCAACCCAGCACGACGAGCACGGTCATAGGCACGCACCGACATGCGAGCGTGCCGCAAGTGCTCGAGGGGCTCCCAAGTAGCCTCCTCATCAAGGTAACCCTTCCAGCGTTAGATACTCGACGCGGGGAGGGTTGTCGTCGGTGACTCGGTGACCTATGATGTCTGAAACGAGGAACTCCTCGTAGCTGTCCAGCAGGATGGGTGGAGGGCGCTCGTATGGACGTCCAACGAAACGCTCAGACGGTCTGTGGTAGGGACGCAGTAACGAGACGTGGCAGACATCGTGCACACAAGCCTCGCGTAGGTAGTCGGGCAACTTCACATGGAAGTTCACCAGGCCAGAAACCGTATCCGAACCAGCGGCCTGGAGAATGTGGCATGGACCAAAGAAGAGACGCTGAAACTTGCGAAGCGTGTCCGCTTCGAGCTGTAAGTGGCGGGTGTCGATAAGCACATCATCACCGACTTTGAAAGGATGATCCATCCTCGATCGCGCACGTGCTGCCATGCGAGTCTGGGAAGCGGCTATGTGCTTATGCGCGTTCTTCATGATCCACGTCATGTGTGCAACCCAATCATCCAGCGCGGGATAACTCGCGTCGGGGCGCATCTGTGACGGTCGAAGGAAGTCCGCGGGAACACGAGGGTGATAGCCGAGGTCGCAATAGTAAGGCGACATCCCCGTGGCTGGCGAGACGGCGTGGTTGTAGGCTATCTCCGCGTGGGCAAGATGAAGATCCCACTTCTGGTCGTCACGAACAATCTTTCAGAGAATATCTCCAAGAGTCATGTTCGTAATCTCGGTCTGACCATCAGTCTGGGTATGGTAAGACGAGGAGAAGCAGAGCTGGGTGCCGTACACCTCGTGGAGTCGTCACCAGAATCGGCTGGTAAAGCGCGGGTCACGGTCAGATATGATGCTCAGAGGTAAGCCGTGGTCACGCATAACTCGGTCAAACACGATGTCGGCGACCTCATGTGCACTTATGGCATAGCGGCACGAAAAAAAATGTGCACGCTTCGTGAAGCGGTCGACGACGACTAGGATAACATCATGACCGCGGGGGGTCGGAGGACGAAGAGGACCGATAAAGTCCATCGAGATGGACTGCCAACGACCCTCATGGATAGGAAGAGGCTGGAGCAAACCATAAGGTAGGTGGCTTGCACTGTTTACCTTCTGACAGGTGGGATACTCTGCGACATAGTCCTTCACAAAGTCCTTGCGCTTCGGCCAGAGGTACAAGCGGCTCACACGAGCCAATGTCTGTGGAAGCCCATATGACCGGCGGCTGCCTGGACATGGAACTCTGCTACTACCCGGACATGTAGCTGTCCAGTGGAGGGAACGTAAATACGGGGCTCTCTGGTGCCCTGTGAACCGTGCCAGTACACAAGACCGTTGTCCCTGAGAGAGTAGTTCGGGATGGTCTTGCCAAGGGTCGCATGGATGTCACGATAGTCAGGGCAGTGGCGGTACTGAGTGTGAAACTCGTCGATCACCGAGTGGTGGATGGTGGTGACCGGGATGGTAGCGAGCTGGATTTGCTCCTGATCATGGTCAGGGCGCCGGGATAAGGCATCTGTGACCCGATTAGTCTCACCCTTGATGTGCTCAGTGGTGAAACTAAACTCGGAGAGGTCGCTCCACCAACGAGCCTGTCGAGGAGTGAGCTTCGGTTTTGTCAGAAACGCCTGGACAACAGAGTTGTTCGTGCGCACCATGAATGGTGCCCCATGCAGGTAGTGACGTCAATGCCGAGCGGAATAAACTACTGCGAGAACCTCACGTTCATGAGTAGTGTAGTTTATCTCGGCGGGCAGGAGCTGACGGGAGTAGAAAGCTATCGGACAATCCCCTGAGCGAGAGTCGACAATGCCGTCCTCGGTGATGGTAGGAGAATAGTCAATAGAAGGTTCATCAATAGCTGGACGAGTAGGCGTCAGGCGGGAAGCAGTGGTAGGGGTAGGGGGGGGGAAGCGAGGGATACGTGGATGAGAGGAATCAGGAGAGGAGGGAAAAATATGAGAAAGCACTGCTCCTACAACAAAGTCTGACGCATCGGTGGTAAGGATAAAAGAGCGATAAAAATCGGATAGGTGGAGAACCGGTGGATGTCACCACCTTCTTGAGGGCGCGGAAGATGTCCTCGTGGAAGGGTGTCCAAGCCCATGGCGGGTTCTTCCGGAGGAGGGTGGAGGTAAGGACGTAGGAATACCTAGCGTATCCCTGGATGAAATTACTATAGTAGCTAGTGAGGCCTAGGAAGTTGCGAAGCTGCTTGGCGGATGTGGGGACGAGCCACTCCGCAATAGCAGTGATCTTCGCGTTGTCCATGTGGAGACCCTGGTCAGACACGTAGTGTCCTAAGAAATTCATTTTGTGCTGGCAAAGTGGCACTTGCTCAGCTTGGCGCAGAAGCTATGTCTGCGCAAGCGGTCAAGGACGTCGCGGAGGTGTCTGAGATGCTTCTCAAGGGTACGATTGTAAACCAGGATTTCGTCGAGGTAGGCAAGAACGTACTGCTCCAAGATGTCCCTGAAGATGTCGTTCATCGCCCTCTGGAAGGTAGCGGGTGCATTGGTAAGGCCGAATGACATCACCATAAACTCGTAGTGCCCGAAGCGCGATCGGAAAGCTGTCTTCGGCTGGTCTGCTGCAGCGACGTGGATCTGATGGTAACCGCTACGAAGATCAATCTTCGTAAAGAAGCGGTTGCCTATTAGGCGGTCGAACAGCTCGTCGGAACGTGGCATGGGGTAGTTGTTCTTAACAGTGTAGCGGTTGAGGACGCAATTGTCGATGCAGAGACGGAGAGTTTCATCCGCTTTGCGAGCAAAGAGGACGGGTGCCCCCCACGGGGAGTTGCTGGGTTTAATGAAACCCAGTCTCAGGAGCTCCTCAAGCTGACGCTTGAGTTCAGTGGCCTCGGGGATCGAGAGTCTGTAGGGTGTGTGGTGGTGAACACGATAGTCAAGCACGAGATGGATGGAATGCTCGACGTCGCGCATCGGTGGGATGTCGGCGTACAAGAACGACGATGAGAAAATGTCGTTGTACTCTCGAATGAGGTCACGAACTGCGGGCTCCAGGTCGGCCGTATAGCGTGCGAGTTCCTCAGCGTCAGCGTCAGCGCGCGACAGCGGGGTGAACTCGATGGACGACAGAGGGACAGAAGTAGGGATGAGAGCCGTGGAGATAGAAGGCGGATTTGGATCTAGAGAGATGAGCTCGGCGTCGGGACAGGGTGGATCATAGTGCAACAGATCCGTAATCTTCACCGTAAAGAAGGTGACGTCGTCCCGTTGGATAAAGTGAGCGAACTGCCGAGGCGAGGTGACGGTGATAGTAGGAGATGGTGTGGGCACGGAAGGCTCCGGGGGAGGAGGGTCGGGGCGTGGTGTCGCGGTGGTACCTATGAAAGGTACGCGATACGTCTCTCCACACTTCGTTTTGAGAACGAGAGTGTTGGTTGCCCAATCGGCCTTGGTGCTACGGAACCGACGAGACCACGGAGTGCCGAGAATGAAGTCGTACCCCGTCTCCATCACATCGAAATGTGCAGAGGAGCGGTGGCGACAAGACGCCGGGGGACGATCAGTTGGCTCGAGAGTGAGGAAGAAAGGGAGGTCGGTGACCGTTTGATCGAAGAAGCGTTGAGTCCTGTCATCCCCTAGGGTGACAGAGATGGGAGTCGAAGACCCTGTCGTGGGTAAGCGGGCTTCTTTCACCACACATGGGTGAATGAAGTCGCCCTGAGAACCGGAATCCCACAGCGTTGAGTACACCCTCGTGGAGGTCCCGAGTCGTACTGGAATGATCGGGAGGGTGCGATTAAGGTCAGAGAGGATGGTGAGAAGGCGACGTAGTGCAGCGACATGGAGGGTGAGTCGCTCCTGACGAGCCTGGAGCATGCTCAAGTCCAGAAAAGAGGACACAACGTCCTCGAGAGTCGCGAGCTACTCGCTGCAACAGGCTGAGCGAATGGCTCGACGCGTCGGTAGTCGTGCCGGGGTAGGAGGGGGGACGGTGGTCTGCGGAGGCGCAGACGGTACTGCGACAGAGGACTGAGTACACTTTGTCGGGTCTTGCAATACCTAAGCTCTAGTAGCGAGAGGGGCGAACCGCGACGGAGATGTCGAGAAGCCAACTACTGAGGAGGGCGCATGTGTACACTGCACCGTGGCTAGGAGGCATCGCGGGGATGCAGTGCGAGGTGCCGGGGGGGGACTGAGCACGACGCTGGCGGGAGAGGTCAGTGTAGTGGCGGTCAAGGGCGGAGGTGTAAGGGCACCGCGAGGAGATATGCATCGCAAACACCCACACCGACCCAAAATGGCCGCGTGCTCCTCAGCGGAGAGGACACCACGAGGAGGGAAAAAGCCCTGAGGGAGGTCCTGATGAGAGACCTCGGGGGGCGACGCGCCAGTGTGACCGGGGCGGCTGCGTGCTCGGGAGAGGGTGGAGAGGATGAGCTGGAGGCACTCGGCCATAGGGAGAGTAAAGTCCTCCAGGTGGTAGTGGACGGCCTCACCGATGTCGAGGTCGTCGCTATGGTCATCCTCACACGATAGTGGGGCAACAACTTCCTGCTCACCATACTCGAGCCCGCTGAGCTGAAGCAGCGTGAGAAGTGGTGGCCTTGCTGCGCGGAACGGCGGGGGCGACCGTGGAAAGGGGAACGACGTCGGGAAGTGTCGTGAGAGGAGGAGGGGGCGTAGCCAGTACACTGAGGATGGGAGGAGGAAGCGGGGTGAAGACGGGCACGCATCCGCTGATGGGTCCTGGCGGCCTCATAGGCCTGCGGGGCCGATGTGAACTCGTACCGCCGTAACTCGGAGCGGTACTCAAGGGGAAGGCTGGCCAAGAAACGATCGATGAGGGCAGCCTCGGGGAGGAACGCCATATCACAAATGAGATGGTGTCGGTGCGAATACCCTTACAAGGGTATCCGCCCTGGTTCTCGGAGGTAACAGGAAATAAGTCTCGTTTAAAGTATAATTATACCGCGCGAGGCGCGACTGTGTCCATGAGTCTTGTTGACTAGACAGTGGACTAAAGCAGAGAGTGTGGGGGCAAACAGACTTAAGGCGCTCGTGATCTGTTTTCGCCCTTGATGATTGTGAAAGTCGGCGTTGATTGGCAGCCAATATTTATATTTATTATTGATAAACTAGGGTTAACGGATGTATTTCTGTTTATTTGGTATGTTTGACAAAGACACGCGCACGTGCGTGGAGATTGGCCCAGACTAAGGTGCGATTTTCGTATGGTAAATAGAGGGCACAAATAGTAGAACAGGTGCCCGGCCTCCACGCGGTAGAGGTGGGAGCTTGGCGGGCGTAGAGAATTGGTGGCAAGGTGTGGCCCTTCGTGGCTTAGGGGTGTGCGGCGTCGCAGGTTGGCGACGCAACAACCCCGGTTCCATTACCTAAATTTTTGCCCTTATTTGGTGATCAATCTCAAGACCCGCAGTGAGATTGACGGGTCTGGCTCAGTGGGTATACCGTTGAGCTGTTGGAATGCAGACCTGTGCTTGATTCTAGATGAAGGGACCCTCCGTGGGGACACCTTCAGCAGCCGCAAGTCTGCCGTGAGGGGGGAGGGTCGAGGGAGATCGGGCCCCGTTGGAAACCGTAAGTAGGTAAACAGGGTCTAGTTCAGTCGGTCAGGGGTACAAGGATGAAGGGGCGGGGGGCAGATCACGCGGAACCCATTTCCGCCTCGGTCCTCAAAAGCGCCAATGTGAATAATTGCTACTACCACTAAGACTAATACGGAGAACCGCTGCATTGGGGCCCACGTTACAGGCTTGTTGCAGACCAGATGAATCCCATGCAGAAACTCGCAGGCTGATGCCTACCCAGGTTGGCCGACGAACACACCAGCGCAGCGCGCTGTGCTGGCGGATTGAGAAAGAGGTCGCGGCTCCGATCAAAGAGCTCGTCTGCAAAAACTGATCAGCATTTTACACGGGTCACTATTCCTCGCCTGTCGGGCGTGACCAATATATTAGCAGGTAACCGCACTCATAGATACTAGCGCCCTTGACGCAGCTAGGCTCTAATGACTTCGTTCGAAAGGCCGACCAGGTGCGTTACTAGTAGCAGCAAGTAGGAGAAGGGGATGGTTATGGCAGCTGAGGAAGAGTGTTGCAGGTTATTGAGGGTCGGCTACTGTCAGGGGCAGCAGTAAAGCGTTGCGGGCAGAGGAGGAAGAAGGAAAGAGAATGGGCGACACTTTACGCGTGGAGCGTTCGGAGCAGGGGAGAGCGGAGCGCTACAGATGAAACTGGGCAGCCAGGTAGTGAGCGACAGACGTTGGCAAGGAGAGTGAACCCGGACGTGAATCCGCGCGGGTGTATGTGTAGAGAAGCACGAAGCTTGAGTATGGCAAGGGAGAAAGTCGATAGCGCGCGGGACTCTCAACAGAAACAGGTGAGGGAAGATGTCATACAGGGGTTTTCGTAGGAGGCGAATCCGCTGGAAGAGTTAGATTTGTAGGAAAGTTAGTATAAATATAGGTTAGTAAGAAGAAGACGTGTGCGAAGGCAGAGGGGACATGACTATGGTGGGAGTGAAGAATGCGTAGTTCACCCGTTTCTTGATGAAAACGGGCGAACTAAGAATCGTCTTGGAGGTTTTGATACGAGGCGAGTTGATGTGTGGTGTTAAATTAGTAGTTAGAGTGTTAGATTTGCGGTAGGAGATTGTAGGTGTTCGCGAGAGTGTCGAGGTGGGATGGCGATGGCAATTTTGGAATCGCTCCTTTCGGCGGGTACCTAGCAAGTTGGACCGGGGAGGGGATGAATTCTAGAGATTGAAGGGTGGGTGAATCCGATGAAGAAGTCGGATTCGAGAGCTACGGAGTGGATACAGTGGTATGAAAGGTATGGGTTGCGAGTGGGAGAGAAAGGACATATAAAGGGGGAGTGTATTTGTCTATCTTTAAGCAGAAGATTCCTTCACTTTTGCCCATCCTATCAACGGTAGTCCTGGGAAGTCGGCTACGGGATCGGAGACTTACCTATCGGCCAGTATGTTGCTCACCCTATTGATGTAGTATTTCATCTATCTCTTCCTGTATGTATGGCGAAAAACCGGCCTATACCTCTGTGACCTTGAGGATGATGCGTCCTCACGATTTCACCTCGGCGGACAAGTGAAGGCTCATAGGCGCTGCAGTTAAGCAACTACTGGGAGCTTTGAATCTGCTAGTGTATGCGTCCACGTTCTAGCTCAAGATTCATTCTGTTGTGGCTCATACTGTTAATAGAAGTAGCGCGGGACCGGGCACGAGTTGGAGGCCTGCCTGGCAGTGCCTGCTGGCTGCATTGCATACCTTGGCGATCGGAGTAACTGAAGGCAAACCATAGATTAAGTACTTACCTGACCAAGGGTGTGCTCGCCTACCGAATCGAAGGAAGTGAGGAGCAAGCTAGGAAACTGCAGAGCCTCCCTGCTAGGCTGAGGGCCGCTCAACCCATTTTGTCAGGGCAACAGGAAAATGAACCACGGAGTACGGGCCTAACTGTTGGCTGGCATGCCGCACTTACGTAGCAAGGCAGGTCGCGACATGGTTTAGCTGCGAGGAAGGGGGGGGGAGCATGACAGAGAACGAGATGGCCGTTTGAGTAAAGAGAGCGGTGATCCCGCGACCTGACAGACTAAGTGTGCAAGTGCTATTCGCGGTAGGCAGAGGTATCAGAATGTAGCGAGTTGTGGAACTTAGCAAAGTTGTTCTTGAACCATAAGCCAACACGCCAATTTCACTGTTGGGGATTGCAGTATGAGCGGTAAATACGATTGTCGGTTAAACCTTCAGATTGATGCATCGGTGATTGTAAGTCCCAATCAGTTGGTACAATGTGGTGACCGCCATATTGTAGTAGTTGTGCCCGGGAGCTTCTGAGTTTCGCAGAGTTCGTTGTGATACGCTGTGTGATTTTGCTGTTGTGGGACTGTGGCACTACAAGCTTCGCTGTACTCCACAACTTTTTCGCTAAGTCGGTGTTAGGCACTACCATTGTATCAAACTGCGACATCACAATAGCCACGTGCGAGGTGTTCGCTTCGTAGGGGCGCGCTTTGTTTCATAGCGACCATTCATTTCGGGCTATTGACCGTCCGATCTAAGGGGGTGGTATCGTAACCTCAAAGGGTGAACACGCGGTAGAAGAAGTTGTTGTTGTGGATTGGAGGCTCGTTAGGAGGGTCAACGACTGGCGGTTTGACATATGCAGCGACATCTTATTGGCCATCATTGCGGGGCCCTCAAGCGAGTGAAGGTTTCAAGGCCTTCTCCTGAGAGTTGAGTTATCACCCTCTTGTATCTAGAGCGTCTGAAACCCCTCTTTCTGCCCTTCTTAATCCAAGTCTAGTCTTGTTCTGAGAGGAAGGCGGCAGGCAGGATTGCAACCCGTAGGACCGCGTCAAGACTCTGTGGGGAGTCATCCCATCGATTGCGGGAGCTCTGTCGGAACTCACGAGGAGTTCTGGAGGAAGGGAACTGAGGGGTAACATTTCATCTCCTTCTATAAACCTAGCTATAAGCTTTACATGTATTCCTTATTATGTTTGACTGAATATATTGCGTGCATCCCTACTTTGACTTTTAGTTTGACTTTCAGGACACAAGACCAGACTAAATAAAAGAATGTATGCTCAATACCAGTTTCAGCTTAATTGTTTGACTGAAAGCAGATTGTGGGTTGCATATGGGGGAAAGGTGGGAGGAAGATTGTATTGCGTGTTTGACTGGGTCAACCAAAGGCTGGGAGGGTCTCCATAAGTTTGGATGGCCCAGTGCTGTGTTTATTTTTGGATTGCTTGAAGGACCAGACAGGTTCCCATAAGTTTGGGTGGTCTGGTTGTTTTGACTTGCGAGGGTTGACTGTGATTGTCTTTTCAGGGACCAGGCATTTTCCCATAAGTTTGGATGGCTTGATCGCCCTGTTTCTTTGGGGTTTTTATATGTTTATTTAGTTTTTGAAGGAGGGCTGCGCATTTTTCCATAAGTTTGGATGACTCTGACCCTCTTTGTTTCATTCTGGGGAGGATTTTGGCAACAGGCCGGACAGGTTCCCATAAGTTTGGGAGGTCAGGTCTGAAACCACGCACATGCTGGAACCAAAAGACTAAAATTATTTATATCCTTTTATTATATTACTTATGAACAGGCTAGTCAGACATTTTTTCATAAGTTTGGATGGTCTAACTATAACTTATCATAACTGAAGAGAGTATCAATTAAGAATAAACATGTGGTAAGAAGAGACAGGCTGGACCTCAATCTAAGTTGATCGGTCTGGTCATATGTTTCCTTATAAGATTAAGGACATAAAATTATATATAATTTGGATACTTAAACAGTTTAGGGCGATTAGGGTGGCCTAGTCATGTGCCCAAAGAAGAGAAAAGTTGTTGTGCCCTGTGTTTGTGTATATTTTGGCTGAGCTAGGCAGATTCCCATAAGTTTGGGTGGCCTAGCTTTATGCCTAATGTAAGCTGGGTATAAGGGCATAAATCATAGAAATATTACAAACTATTGTTTGATAAGGTTGACCTTGGGATGGTGAGAGTACTAACCTTTGTGGTTTGGCCTGCATGTGACTGAGTGAGGCTACTACTTAGTCTGAGTTTTAGTTGATAGGTAGTTTCTTTAGTTGCTCGCCACGTTGTAGGGTCAAACCCCGGTAGACTTTCGAGCCTTAGTCAACCCCTCTGCGGGTCCCAGTTGGCTCAGCCCGCCCACGCTCATGCTCAGGGTGCGGGCCATTTGTCCCAAGGTCACCCCCACCTAGTGCTTTGAGATGGATGGGGGTGGGCCATCGCGCGAGAGAGCTTTGACATTGGGGATGTAGCTCAGCCCTCACGCCGGGTGGTAGTCTCGCTGGTCGTTCCCCAACGCTGATTTTTTTAATATTCTTTATTGTGTTCTCAAGCAATTGCTCCTTCCAATACGCAGGCAGTCCAGGGGTTCTTTGAGCCTTTCTCTTCTTTTGTGCGTAGGCTAAGCGTCATCTTTAGGCCACGCACCATTTCCCTAAGCATTTTGGCTATATGGCGTCATCAGGGTGTGGTGGGGCCGTCCTCCCCCTCGCCTCTACGCATCCATCGGATCTCTCAATTTGCTTCCCACCTTATTGAAGTAGGCCCCTTAGTCTTTTCGGGGTCCTCATATGCATGCACACACAACATCACTTTTTCCTTGGCATGACAGCACTCCCATTTCCACCCCAAGTCTTCAAACGCACAAGTCATATCCGTGGGGTAGTTCTATGTCAAGGATCCCATAGCCCCTACGCCCTCTTCCCTTTCCCTCTTGATGCCCGGTTCCACTTTCCCCTATCCCGCTCAAGGCATCTTTATCCATCACTTACCTGCACAATCCCACACAAACAAGAAAATTCATACAATCCCCCATCGAGGGTCAACACATAGTCCTTCCCACATGCCTATTCTTTCAAGTCCTTTGGCTGCTCATTGTTTCCTCTTGTTGTTCAATCAACCCATTCTCTTCTCATAGTCATGCAGTCAGGAAGATGGTTGAGTCAAACTGACCTCACTTTCAACTTATGCTTTCTTCCGGATTCCGCCTCTCCCACTTCCTTTTTTGGACGTCCTCTCTCTTGCCTTCTTGGTGGCACAAGGGACCGGCTACCCCCCCCCTTGTCCTCTTTCTCCACCAAGTGAGGTCTGATTTCGTTCTCCGCTCGTGCCCTGACAATGTTTTTCAAGTGAGGGGGGAGAAGGGTTAGTCATATGCTAAGTGAGGGGAAGGGAAAGATGGTCAGATGATGATGCGCGAGAGAGAGAGGGGAAGAGAGAGAGAGAGAAAAGGCAAGGGGGGGAAAGGCGAGAGGGGGAAAGAGGGGGGGAGAGGGAGAAGGGAAAGGGATAGGGGGAGAGCGAGAGAGGAAAGGAGAGAGAGAGAGAGAGAGAGAGAGAGAAAGAGAGAGAGAGAGAGAGAGAGAGAGAGAGAGAGACGGCAAGAGTCTTCTAGTCCTAATCAAGTCATCACCCCGTGATAGCAGCCCAATGTCGGTCACTCATGCTTGAACTTTGACAAAAGTGTAGAAGTGAACTAATGGAACACATGCACATGAAGGAAAAATTGACTAAGTAAGAACCGGAACATAAACACATGTTTGAACTCGACAAAAGGAAGAAGTGACCTAGTGGAACACATGCATGTGAAGGAGAGGTTGGCGAAGTAAGAACCCGAACATCAACACATGCTTGAACTTGACAAAAGGAGGAAGTGAACTAGTGGAACACATGCACATGACGGAAAGATTGACTAAGTAAAAACCGGAACATCAACACATGATTGAACTTGACAAACGAAAGAAGTGAACTAATGGAACACATGCACATGAAGGGAAGATTGACTAAATAAGAACCGGAACATCAACTCATGCTTGAACTTGACAAAAGGAAGAAGTGAACTAGTGGAACACATGCATATGATGAGAGATTGACTAAGTACGAACCGGAACATCAACACATGCTTGATCTTGACAAAAGGAAGAAATGAACTAGTGGAACACATGCATACGAAGAAGAGGTTGGCCAAGTAAGATTCGGAACATCAACACATGCTTGAACTTGACAAAAGGAAGAAGTGAACTAGTGGAACACACGCACATGAAGAAAAGATTGACTGAGTAAGAACCGTAATATCAACACTTGCTTGAACTTGGCAAAAGGAAGAAGTGAACTAGTGGAGCACACGTACATGAAGGAAAGATTAACTAAGTAAGA
Source organism: Chara braunii (assembly GCA_003427395.1). Taxonomy (NCBI): domain Eukaryota; kingdom Viridiplantae; phylum Streptophyta; class Charophyceae; order Charales; family Characeae; genus Chara; species Chara braunii. The sequence continues at coordinate 866,893 of BFEA01000495.1, read as the reverse complement.
ACCGGAGCATCAACACATGATTGAACTTGACAAACGGAAGAAGTGAACTAACGGAGCAAATGCACATGAAGGAAAGATTGACTAAGTAAGAACCGGAACATCAACACATGCTTGAACTTGACAAAAGGAAGAAGTGAACTAGTGTTACACATGCACATGAAGGAAAGATGGACTAAGCAAGAACCGGAACATCAACACATGATTGAACTTGACAAACGGAAGAAGTGAACTAATGGAACACATGCACATGAAGGAAAGGTTGACTAAGTAAGA
>BFEA01000495.1:844385-861004 GCA_003427395.1 Chara braunii | reverse complement strand
TTTTTTTTTTTTTTTTTTTTTTTTTTTTTTTTTTTTTTCCTTTTCTCTTTCTCCTCCTTTCTTGGACAGTAGGGACCTGCCAGTCCCTACCTATGGTACTAGTTATGATGAAATAACCGCTATTAATATAATAAAGTCTATCTCTGATCTGATTGACTGTTTGGGTGAGAAAGTCATAAGGAAGGCCCTGTAGGGGGAAATGGGGCTTATTAAAATAAGTCCTGTAGGAATGGAAATAGGGTAGGCATGAGTTATGGGTTAGTTATAGTAGAGGTTTGATGTGGGTTGTCAACAGATCAGACTGCTGAATGAGATGGTGTGCTTTTCTTAAAACAGTGAGAGTCAAGTAAAGACAGTCCGCAACGATGTCAGGCCCTATAGCAGATGGCGAGGGGAAGGTCCTGACGCTCGAGGACCTCATTGAGGCAATGGATAAGCAGGAAAGGACGCCAAGTAATGTCCCCGAGGTCAATACTTTCCACTTCAATGGGGAACGAGTTTCTGATTGGTTGGACTTGGTGGAGCAAGCCTTGGTGGGGTTATCGAATGTGGTGAAGTTTCAGCCCATCCTAAAGTATGTACTTCATGTCCACCATCTGGAGGTGGAGAAGGTTATTAATGCGGCCAACGGTAGCTGGGCCAGATTCAAGGATGGAATGCAGAGAAAGTATAGGTTGGGCGATGGACTGTTAACCACGGTGGACTTGGAAGCCATGAACAGAGACGACTTCACCACGGTGGGGGCGTTCGTGCAGGAATTCAAGAAGAACCCAAGAAAGGTTCATGGCATCTCAGAGGAAGCCCAATGCACTATCTTTTTTAGGCTGCTTCCTGCCGCGGAGGCTGCAGAGCTGATAAGCCATGGAGGAGGAAGCAAGAAACTCACCTGGGCCACTATTGATAAAGGTGTGGCAGAGGGAAGTCTGGACGAGGTAGAACAGTACCAGATGCGCCTACAAAGGCGTAAAAGGAAGGAAAGGGATGCCACAACGTCTGGAACCCAGGAGTAAGAAGGATCGTCACTGACGTACTCGCAGAACTGGGGTACGAAAAATGTGTGGTAATACAGAAGAACGGCGGTCCAAGGGAGAGAAAAGGATCAAGTGGTGGAGGAAGCTGTTCAGGAAGAGTGGGAAGGAGAAGGGTCTGTGCCTCAACACCTTTCGAAAGCGCTACGCAAGCAATGCAACTTAGCTCAAGGGGGGCAAGGTTCAGGAAAAGGGCAGATGCCCCAAACAGTGGTAGTCTCACCACCAAGCGTGTCGGCTCCGTCAAGTAGTGCGGGACCCTCGCAAGTGCCGGTACCACCATTCGGGCAGTGGCCATGACCTATCTACAATACTTTTGTACCATTGGGAAGTCCGGCTCCGCCCGGACAGATGGTACCATATGCTGGGCCCCAAGCAAGTATGCCGCCTCCGAACTACCCCGCCGCTCAGGCCCAGCCCATGGCGCCGCCTCCGCCGCCAGCACCTAGCTCACAAGGTAGTGTGGCAGATGGAGGTGATCAAGGTTAGGGTAATCAGGGGAATGTAGGGAGAGGCGGTGGAAGAGGACGCGACAGAAATGGTGGTGGCCAAGGAGGTCAATGGGATAACCAAGGTTACCAGGGGCAGGGAAATCAAGGTAACCAAGGGAGCCAGGGAGGTGGGAGAACCCGTTTTGATTGGAGAACCGCCATATGCCAACATTGCGACAAGCAGGGTCATACCATACGGTTCTGCAATACAAGGCGGGAAGATGAAAGAGTGAGATTGATCTACTCGAATATTGACGGTGACATATATAATCAGTTCAGGGAATATATTGACAGGAAGGTCCTTGGCGGAGTGAGGGCGGAAGCCCAAAGAAGGGTAGCTGCACGACAAGCGTCGCCTGCCACGTTCAGATTATGGCAGGAGAAAGAAGATCCACCGATTAGGGTGGAAGAAGTGGGAAGTGATGAGGAAGTGACCCAGAGGCTACGGATAGGAGATATAAAGGAAGAGCCCATAGTCGTTGAGTCAGAGGAGGAGAATGAGGAGGAGAAAGTAGAGTCCGCATCAGTCCTGCTGGAAAAAATGGAAGACTTGTTGGGAAAGATGGGGAGGTACCAACAGAAGTTGGTGGACCTGTGCGAAAAAGTGAAGGAATGGAGGGCTAACATCCCCAAGGTCTTTCTCTACGAATCCGGCCCAGAATCGATGTCAGGGGGACCCGGGGTAACTACCGTAGGATCAGGCTCGCGGTCATGAATGATGACTAGACCCCCTACGCCGCAAGGAAGGTTGGCGCAGGCTGCTCGTACCCGAGGCCAGGCTAAGGCCGCTGCAAGCCAAGAGCCTACTCGAAAAAGACCTGAGCCAGAGAAGAGAAAGGAAGTCGTGGAGGTAGAGGATGATGACGAGGAGGAAGAAGAGGACGAAAGGTTGCGCCAAGAGGAAGCCCAGAGGGCGGAGCAAAGGGCCAGAAAGAGAGAAGCCCGAGAGGAAGCCGAGCCGATCCTGCGCGATGTACCACCCAAGAAAAAGAAGTATGCGGTCCGACTCGAAGAAGGGTTCGATGCAGAAAGGGTAATTGATAGGTTGTTGGAGGACCACAACGACCTGATGACCCTAAAGGAGATTTTGGCGCCAGCTCCTAAACTCCGAGATGGACTGAAGGGGAGGTTATCGCGACGCCTGGTGCCAAGTGTCCATCTGAGTACGATTCTGCCAAAAGAGGCGGAATGGGCAGAGACAGGGACAAAGATGGACTGGAAATGTGTAGCTTGTGCTATGGTGGATTTGATGGTGAAGGGCTCTAAGTGTGCAGCAATGGTGGATACGGGAGCGGAGATGAATATCATTCGCGAAGCTGACACACTCAGATTTGGGGTGGAGATAGACCGATCTGATTGCGGCATCCTACATGGATCCAACTGCAAGGCGGTGCTTTGCGGGACAGCCTCGAATGTACTTATCGAGGTTGGAAGAGTAAATGCCAGGGCCTGTTTTTTTGCCATGCCAGATGTGGACCACCGCATCCTCCCGGGAAGGGCGTTCTTATGGAGGACGGAAATGTTGATGTTCAATAAACACAACGGGACTCTGATCCTGATCATGTGTGACCTTGCCTGCGGAAATTATGAAGTGATCACCTGCAGGAATACAGGGCATCGAAGCATAAGGAACCGACCCAATCCGGGCTCGTTCACGATTGAGGAGTCGGAGGGCGAGTGCCGGAGGCTCCTTATGGAGCCAGAGGAGGAAGAAAGGGTCGAGGCATTTTCCCTCAGATTGTCAGACGTGAATAAGGTCATGGACATAGTGGCCACGCACGAGATGGAGGATCCAGACGCCATCGAGGCATTGAGGGAACAGGTCATGGAATGCCCCCAGGCTGGGGAGTTGGAGTTGGTATATCGGCTTCCAGGTGGGAGGATGAACTCGGCACCAATGCAAGCGCAAGCTGTAAGCCGGCCTTTTTTAGGGGACGGTTAAAGCAGGGTTCCCAAAGGCAGTACAAGACGATAAGTAAAAAGTGCCGCCCAGTTCTCGTTCTCATTACCGAAGATGAGGAGGTATACTACGAGCGAGAGCGAGGGTTGATACGGCAGATGAAATAGAACGCCACAACAAGGTCATGCTGTATCAACGTAGGGAACAAAAAAAAGTTGATAATAGGAAAGCCTGACTTCCTACTGCCCCAGGAAAGAGCGTTAATGATAGAATTAATGAAGAAAAAATACCGTGCCTATGCATTTGACGACGAGGAGCGCGGCAGGTTAGATGTGGACAAGATTCATATGATCCGCATCCATACCGTGCCGCATGAGCCATGAAACTTGAGAGGGGCGCGATATCCTAATCCTGACGAAGAGAAGAAGGTGGTAGATTACCTCGACAGTAAGGTACGTACGCATGTCGCCGATTACTCAAGTGGGCCGTACACACCCCTATGGTTTTGTTTCATCAAACCTAATGGAACGCTGCGATGAGTGCAAGATCTGCAGCGGTTGAATGCGGTGACTGTGCGAGACGCAGGAGGGTTGCCAAATGCGGATGCGCTGTTAGAATTCTGTGCTGGAAGGCCTATAATCTCACTCATAGACCTTTACTCCGGATATGACCAATTTCCGGTCTACCCGCCAGACAGGCTACTGACGGCAATGCATACGCCTCGAGGGCTAATCCATATGAATGTGGCTCCACAAGGATGGACCAACGTGGTAGCAATGGTCCGGTGTGCTATGATTCGGGCCATGCAGTCGGTTAGCCCGCATATCACACAGCCATATATCGATGACTTGGAAGGGAAGGGGCCAATGGTGAAAGAGAATGACGAAGTCTTGCCGGGAGTGAGGCGGTTTGTCTGAAGACATATTCAGGACCTTGAGAAAGTCCTGAATTTGTTTGAAGAGCATAACCTCACTGCAAGTGGGGCCAAATCCAGACACTGCATGAGGGAAGCTACTATCTTGGGGTTCGTCTACTATCTTGGGGTTCGTCTATAGTGAGAAATACCGTCGACCGGATATAAAGAAGACGGACAAGATTATTAAGTGGCCTGTACCATTCCACTCAGTAACCGATGTTAGAAGCTTCCTCGACACGTGTGGGTTTTGGAGGACTTTCGTCAAGAACTTCGCCGCCAAGACTGAATACTTGAGAAAGTTGGTTCGTCAGGATCAGGAATGGGTCTGGGGTGAAGAGCAGGAGAGGGTGGTGGCAGAGATGAAGGAAGAGTTCCAAGAAGGGGGCTTGGCATGGGAGCGCGGGACTATGACGCCACGAAAATAGGACCGTTCATTGTCGAGACGGATGCTGGACCGACTGCCTTGGGTGGAGTTTTGATTCAGGCAGATAAAGAAGGGAAGGAGAGGCCGCTGCGATTTGAGAGTCGAACTCTCTGTGCGAGTGAGAGAAACTACTCTCCGTTTAAGAGAGAGACTTTCGCCGTCCTCCACTGTCTGTGGATCTTTCGAAACTATATCTTTGGCAGGAGGTTCATATTGAGAGGAGACCCTACTGCTCTGGCTTATTCCTTGAGGAATTATGTTTCGTCAGATCCGACTGTTGTCAGATGGCTGACTTACATCTGGATGTTTAATTTCGAGTTAGAGCGGATTTTTGGGAACAAGAACAGGGCGGACGGGCTGAGTCGTATCAACTGGGATAAGCAAGAGGGGGAGGCAGTAGCGAACACACCCCCTGTTGATGGCTTCCTGGATCAGGAAGAGGACATCCGTCTTCATATCAATTAGTGGTCCCCGCGGGTGCCTAGCTGCGTCGGTCATCCCATCTGGCAAGCACCAAACGGGTATGAACAGAAAGCCGAGCTCAGGCTGGTGCTCAAGCTTTTCGAAGAGGAAGATCCGTGGGGCAGTAAAGATGTCCATTGGATGATGAAGTTGACATTGGCAGGCTCGCATAGTCTGGTAGAGGAGATGAGGACGATAGAGGAAGGACCGGATCAGGTAGAGAAGCACGAGGAGTTGATGGGAGGGATGTATCTCCTCATCAATACGCTGCTGCAAGGAAACTTTGATGAGATAGGCTCGTTGAATCCGACTGAGAATGAGGATGTGATGCCAGAGAGTCAGAATGACGAGTTTGAGGAGGGGGAGATCAAAGAGGCATTCCGTGCAGAGGAGTATGATGGAATCTACCTAGAACTAAGACTTTTTCTATCATGCGAAATGCGGGATAGGGATGCGAGCGATAGGAACCAAAGGATGAGGCAACGCTATTTGGTAAGAGATGGTCATCTTTTTGTAAAGAGGCAAGTGAGAAATCCCAGGAGGGTCATATGCAGCAGAAACCATCAGATTGATGTTATAGCTGCGCTTCATGGTGGCATTGCGGGAGGACACCGAGGAGTTAGTGCCACATATGCCAAGATAAGTGAGTTATATTATTTGGATGGGATGATGAAGATAATTGGTAAGTTTTGTCGGTCCTGCGTACCTTGTCAAGAGCGATCTCGTCTGAGGTCGGGAGAGCCACTGCATCCGAGGTTGGAAAGGGAAGTAGGGGCTGTAGTACATCTCGACTTACTCTTCATGCCACTTGGGGATCATAGCTACAATTACATCTTCGATGCGCGCGATAACCTTTTTGGCTTTGTAGATGGGAGGGTCATTCATACAAATATCGGGTCAGTCTTGGTTAGCTGCATCGATGAGTACTACATGCGCTATCCCTTTGTCAGAGAGTTCGTACTGGATAGAGGGTCGGAGTTTACCTGCCAGGAAGTGCAAGAATTGTTATCAAGGTACGGCGTGGTAGCCAATTACACCACCCCCTCGCATCCCCAGACAAACGCTCTGGTGGAGAGAGGACACAGTACCATTACGAATCTTCTGGCTAAGTGGACTGAAGGTAGGCCTAATCAGTGGCCACGGTACCTCAGGGCGACATTCTTTGTCGAGAATATTACGGTGAAAAGGACCACCGAATACGAATTGGTCACGCTATGGTACAGGAGACACGCTACCTTCCCAATCGAGAGCTTCCTAAAGACTTGGAGGCGTCAGGATTTGGAGGTCAACCTGTCTTTCAAGGAATTGCTCGATATTCGAGCGCGGCAGGTGGGCGAGAGAAAGAATTCAAGAGGCGTCCAACTAGGTGGAAAAAACCCGTATGGAGGATAAGGCTCGTTGGGACCAGTTGGCACGGATACAAAAGGTATCATTGGCAGTTGGAGACATCGTACTCCTGTATGACTCGTCATTGGAAAAGCAGTGCTCCAGAAAACTTGACAAGAGATGATTAGGTCCCTATTGAATTGTGCGATGTGGAGATTTCAGCGCGTACAAGATTGAAGAACTAGATGGGGCAAAATGGAAAAATTGGGTGTCAGGAACGAGACTAAAGAAGTTTGTGGTCAAAGAAAAGGTGAGATAGACAACGTAACTCCTTTTAGGACGATAGAATATGTAGTCTGAATAGGAGTGCATGATGCATGCCTGCGGTCTGACCCGAGCTTGCTTTATTTACCACCTGTTTGCTTACCCCAATGTGTGTCTGTTGTCTCCTTTGCCTGTTGTGCAGGTCTGACTTTGCGAAGACAGCCATGCCAAGAGGAGGGAGGGGGACATGGCCGCCACGGAGGCCGTTTGGAGCATTAGGAGGTTACGAGCGGCATGGGTCTCGCCACCGAGAGAGTACGCCCGTGTATGATGATGGGGATATAGAGTTATTCCTGGACGATTTTCGAGGGTATGCGGAGCGTATGGGCTCAACCATGACTCGGACGATCGAGAGGCTGAGAGGAGCCGGTAGGTTCGCTGAGCCCATTGCACAGATTTGTACGGAGGCGAGGATGCAGGAGCTACGACCATCACCTGTGGGACCTGATGGCAGACCGATCCGCCTGGAGATCAGGAATGTGGAGGATTTCATCCCCGCCTTCGAGCAGTTCATGCATGGCCAGGGCATATTGAGGGATGAGTGGGTGAGGACGCTGCCCCTATGGACAAGAAAGACAGAGAGACCCTTGGCTAGGCAGGTCAGAGACATGGCTCGGGACTGGGAGAGCTGCAGGGATCATTTGAGAGAGGCATTTCGGCGACCGAAGTCGCCTCACCCCAAAGGTCGAGAGGCGCCAGAGGAGCAACAGGCAGAGGGACCCTGAGCCCAGAGAGGCCAGGCCGTCTCGAGGGGGACGGAAGGCACTTGCCAGACGAGAGAAATTGGTGCCTGAGACTGAGGGGCGAGGGGCATATCCTGAATGAGGGTTGGGGTCGTTGGAGTTCCATCGCTTTACTGAGGGAGGACTGGGAGGATCTCCACAGCTCACACGGGAGGAGATGCCAACATCTGGAGAGCCTTTGCAGGAGTTGAAGGCACATTTGGATGTCTCACAGTGAAACGTACCGCCGATGAACGAGGAGCGTGGCGAGACAGCAGAGGAGGTATCACGAGAGGGGTCCCGGACCCTGAGCGAGAGATGAGGCCGAGTACTGAGAGGGGACATGCTGTAGAGGAGGTGATAGAGGTTGAGGAGGATACTCCCCCTCAGACGCTGGTTGTGGGATTAAGATTGGGGAGTACGCCACAGGGTGCACACGATGGAGAGGAGGGATGACAACGAGAGGAGATCCCACTACCACCACCAGAGATGGTCGCTTCGCCAAGAGGAAGGATGGAGAGGGAGAGAGAGAGAGAGCTGACCGGAGGAGAGAGACCCTTGCCATAATTGACAGACACCTGGCTCCACGCGCCCTTGAGCACCATGACCTGGAGGAGCCCGTACCTAAGGAGCCACCCCAGAAGCGACGCCAGGCAGAGAGAGAGATGGGAGTTGAGATTCCAGGGAGAGCCGACCATCGCACGAGGGAGAGAGTGCCAGCAGGGGAGACAGCTAAGGAAAAGCGGGCCAAAGTAGGGAAGCATTTGGAGGAAATCTAGCAGGAGAGACAGAGATTGGAAAAGGCAGGGGCACTCCCAGATCTGCCAGCACCACCCAAGCCATACGGAATCAAGGAGATGTGGGATGAGTTCCTAGACCTGCATGACGAAGGATTGACGGCTCCAGAAAGGGCAGAAGTTGGGACTTCGAAGAAGGCGGATGAGTACTTGGATCGAAAGATCTGCTTCCTGGCCAAGACATCCTTCGATAGATATATGATGTTGGAAGCTGATATGACAGGGAAGAAGATGAAGGAGATGAGCCATGGAGTACATCTGGAGGCCGTCGAGGCTGAGGTCCAAGAGCTCAGAGCATTGGTGGCTAGTCAAGCTGCCATCATCCAGGATTTGAGGCAGCAACCAAGAGGCGGGGCTGACAGAGTTGATAGGGAGGGGCCAACCGAGGTGGTGGACAGGGCAAAGAGCAGCCAGCGTGGAGAGGAGAGAAGGACAGAGTCTGGCTTATCAGGACGGCCGTCTGCAGCTGAACACCCCCAGGGGCCGCCTATGGGAAGAGTCATCTTGAAGCCTGAGGAGGCGAAAACCAAGAGGGAGGCAGAGAGAGAGGCCTTTGGGTTTAGAGTCCCTACTGAACTCGCCACACTGCCCATAACAGTTGTGGAGCCCACCATCCCACTATCAGTTGAGGAGGGGCGGCAGACAGCCAGCAGCGAGCCTGTTCAAGGCTCAGCAGAGGGATCCATGGACGTGCTTCTCGAGGCGGTTCATACTATGCAAAAGGAGGCGAGTCTATTTTCACCTGAGCAGAGGGTGGAGGGACCTCCTGAGAGAGAGATGGGGATTGCGATAGGGGACGTCATCGAGGGCGGGCCTCAGAGGTTGGATACACCCGAGTACAGGCCAGAGGGGATTGTGATACGACCAGAGCCAAGTACTCAGGAGTTGGGGACAGGACCAGAGGAGCCTTTGGATGTGCCCCGGTGTCATGAGGTGGTCAGGGAAGCAAGCGAAACACCATCATTGTCAGAATCTGAGAAGAAAAAGAAAAGAGGTCGAAGGTCAGGTGATTTGTCTTGTTTCTTCTGCAAGAGCGAGAAGCACAGGGCCTTGCAGTGTCCTAAGTTCTTAAAGGACCTAGCTGAAGGGAAAGTCACGGAGAGCGGTGGAAGGATGTATGATAGACAGGGCAGGGTAGTAGAACGGTCTGCCGATGGGGGTAGGGCCTAGTTGTACATGCAAAACCAGGAGGAGATGAGTGGGTAGGGACTGGTTCGCCTAAGTGGGGGCAGACATTAGACTATGTCTGATGAGGATGAGATGGACCTAGGTCGTAGGTCAAACACATGTTTCTATTTGACTTTTTTGTTATCTTTGCATTATTAGGAGGTTTGAATACCTATGTCGTGGAGTGTACAGATGGGGGATTACAGCATAGGGTGTCCATCGTGATTAGGACCATGTGAGATAGCATGTATATACTGAGGATGGGATAAAGGGATTCTGGATTGTTCTAGTGATTTTCTTGTATTGTTGACCATGTACCATATTGAGGGTGACTTAAATTGTTCTGAGTAATTCATGGGACGAGGTTATTGCGTATATTTTTGGATGAGATACCGCATCCCTGAGTGTGTTTTTGAGTTGAGTACTATTTGAGACTACTCTGGGTATATGACGATCACAATCGCTCTCACCTGTGTGGTTTTGTCCTGGTGTATGATGGTTTTGTGTGAAAGATGTATAAGGAACATCTTGTATGCCTTGTATTTTGTAAATGTGAATGGATGTGAATTGTCTAATCTTCCGTATACTCGTTCGATCTGCCCACGGGCAGGTGATAGGGCTGGGTATAAGGAGAGGAAGCGCAGTCTATTTTTGTGCAAAGAATGAGAATCCTAAGGGGTTTATGAGTCTTTTGAGACTCAACTGCTTGCCATGCTGAACGTTTATTGTTGAGTTGAGGTAGGGGGCCCGCAAGTTGGTCTCTTGACTTGAATGATTAATGGTTGAGACGCCTTTTGTGGGAAAGACAGTCTCCTGTTTGTTGGAAGGCTCATCTTCAGGAAAGGGAGATGTGTTAAAAGGTCGCATGGGAGTTCATCATAGAAAAAGAAGGGATGGCCGGGAGACCTATTGAGAGAGACCTCCTTCATATGAAAAGGGGGTGAATGGATTCAATGGCATGACAGGTTGATTTTGGATGATAAAGCCTGACGAGAAGGACCACGTTTTTGCTTGACCATTATTAGAATTTTGAGAAAGTCGCAAAAGGTTTCATTGAAGATGTCACTGAGAGGTGACCTTCTTGCTCTGATCAAGTAGGGAGGTCACAACCTTGTGAACTTGGCGGTGATTCTGTTTTGTGAAAGAGGAGAGGTTGCCGTGTTTCTCTATGTTGTCCCACAGAGAACTGGTAAATACCTTTTAGGTGTGACAGACCTTTGCGCAGTCCTGCAGTAGGCCTGTATTGTTGCGACACACCATCCAGACTTTTGTGCTAATCTTGGGGCATTTATGAGAATACCAAGTTAATGGTAAAGTTTAGCATCACTAGGGCGCAACTCCTAGTGTCGGCTGCTGGTCGGCGCAACCTGACAGCGGGCTCACGTCTCGCCAAAAGGGGTGTGGCCACCCAGGAGGGTTTTACCTGCCGCGGGATGGTGTGGGATAAAAGTCGAATCTTTTTTAGTCCTGATAGAATGCTTATCAGGAAAAAGTCTATCGTGGCGCAACCTGCGAGGGCACTACCGCTGAAATAACAAACGCGGTGGGCCGTAGTTCTGGCACGATCACCCAGACTATGGTGGGCCACGATGGAGACCTGACCTTCCTGTACTAGACTGCAGGAAGAGTTTATGACGACATTTGTGTATAAATATATGTTTGATTGTGAGAATTATTAAGAGGGAGAAAAAAATGCCTTCGAAGGTCTCAGTTAAGGCCCGCGTCCCTGGTTATGACCCTGCTTACAGGGTAGAGACTAGAGACACCTAACGAGAAGTCGGCGTTTGTTTAGGACAAAGGGGAGGGGACAATTGAGGAATCCATTTAGGACTTATGCTGTAGTAAAGTGATGAGTATCCAATTGTCCTAGTGTCAGGACGATGGAGACCCAAGTTGGAATCCTGACTGCATAAAGTTGTGGTTGGAATGGATTGATGGAGGCCTCAAACATGAGTCTGTCGGCTGATCGGATTGGTTCCTTTCTCGTCAGCATTTGGAGGTTTTGGATGGATTTATAGTTTTTCGAACTTGTGAAGCGACGGGGACGTCGCTTAATATGATCCGGTAAGCTGTCGGTGAGAATACCCTTACAAGGGTATCCGCCCTGGTTCTTGCAGGTAACAGGAAATAAGTCTGGTTTATAGTTTGATTATACCACGCGAGGCGCGACTGCATCCGTGAGTCCTGTTGACTAGACAGTGAACTAAAGCAGAGAGTGTGGGGGCACGCAGACTTAAGGCGCACGTGATCTGTTTTCGCCCTTGATGATTGTGAAAGTCGGCGTTGATTGTCGGCCAATATTTATATTTATAATTGATTAAACTAGGGTTAACGGATGTATTTCTATTTATTTGGTATGTTTGACCAAGACACACGCACGTGCGTGGATATCGGCCCCGACTCAGGTGCGATTTTCGTATTGTAAATAGAGGGCGCAAAGGGTAGAACACGCGGCCCGCCTCCGCGCGGTAGAGGCGGGAGCTTGGCGGGCGTAGAGAATTGGTGGCAAGGTGTGGCCCTTCGTGGCTTAGGGGCGTGCGGCGTCACAGGTTGGCGACACAACAACCCCGGTTCCATCACCTAAATTTTTGCCCCTATTTGGTGATCGATCTCAAGACCCGCAGTGAGATTGACGGGTCTGGCTCAGTGGGTATACCGTTGAGCTATTGGAATATAAACCTGTGCTTGATTCCAGATGAAGGGACCCTCCGTGGGGACACCACCTACCAGCCTCACATCTGCCGTGAGGGGGGGCGTCGAGGGAGATCGGGCCCCGTTGGAATAATTGCTACTACCACTAAGACTAGTACGGAGAACCGTTGTGTCGGGCCCCACGTTACAGGGTTGCTGCGGACCAGATGAATCCCATGTGGAGACTCGCAGGCTGGTGCCTACCCAGGTTGGCCGACGAACACACCGGCGCAGCTCGCTGTGCTGGAGCCTGGCGGATTGAGAAAGAGCTCGTCGACAAAAAATGATCAGCATTTCGCACGGGCCGCTATTCCCCGCCTGCCGGTCGTGACCAACGTATTAGCAGGTATTTCCCCACTCATAGATACTAGCGCCCTTGATACAGCTAGGCTCTAATGACTTCGGCCGAAAGGCCGACCAGGTGCGTTAAAAGTAGCAGCAAGTAGGACAAGGGGATGATTATGGCGGCTGAGGAAAAATGTTGCAGGTTATTGAGGGTCGGTTACTGTCAGGGGCAGCAGTGAAGCGCTGCGGGCAGAGTAGGAAGAAGGAAAGAGAATGGGCGACACTTTACGCGTGGAGCGTTCGGAGCAGGGGAGAGCGGAGCGCTACAGATGATACTGGGCAGCCTGGTAGTGAGCGGCGAACGTTGGCAAGGAGAGTGAACCCGGACGTGAATCCGCGCTGGGTGTATATGTAGAGAAGCACGAAGCTTGAGTATGGCAAGGGAGAAAGTCGATAGCGTGCGGGACTCTCAACAGAAACAGGTGAGGGAAGACATCAGACAGGGTTTTTCGTAGGAGGCGAATCCGCTGGAAGAGTTAGATTTGTGGGAAAGTTAGTATAGATGTAGGTTAGTAAGAAGAAGACGTGCGCGAAGGCAGAGGGGACATAAGTATGGTGGAAGTGAAGAATGCTTAGTTCTTGATGAAAACGGACGAACTAAGAATCGTCTTGGAGGTTTTGATACGAGGCGAGTTGATGTGTGATGTTAAATTAGTAGTTAGAGTGTTAGATTTGCGGTAGGAGATTGTACGTGTTGCGCAAGAGTGTCGAGGTGGAATGGCGATGGCAATTTTGGAATCGCTTGTTTCGGCTGGTACCTAGCAAGTTGGACCGGGGAGGGGATAAATTCTAGAGATTGAAGGATGGGTGAATCCGATGAGGAAGTCGGATTCGAGAGTTACGGAGTGGATACAGTGGTATGAAAGGTATGGGCTGCGCGTGGGAGAGAAAGAACATAAAAAGGGGGAGTGTATTTGTCCATCTTTAAGCAGGAGATTCCTTCACTTTTGCCCATCCTATCAAAGGTAGTAGTGGGAAGCCGGCTACGGGATCGGAGACTTACCTATCGGCCGGTATGTTGCTCACCCTATTGATGTAGTATTCCATCTATCTCTTTGTGTGTGTATGGCGGAAAACCGGCCTATACCTCTGTGACCTTGAAGATGATGCGTCCTCACGATTTCACCTCGGCGGACAAGCGAAGGCTCACATACGTTGCAGTTAAGCAACTACTGGGAGCTTTGAATCTGCCAGTGTATGTGTCCTCGTTCTAGCTGAAGATTCATTCTGTTGTGGCTCATACTGTTAATAGGAGTAGTGCGAGGCCGGACACGAGTTGGAGGCCTGCCTGCTGGCCGCATTGCATGCCTTGGCGATCGGAGTAACTGAAGGCAAACCACAGATTGAGTACTTACCTGGCCGAGGGTCGAAGGAAGTGGGGAGCCGCCCTGCTAGGCTGAGGGCCGCTTAACCCATTTTGCCAGGGCAGCAGGAAAATGAACCACGGAGTACGGGCCTAACTGTTGGATGGCATGCCGCACTTACATAACCAGGCTGGTCGAGACATGGTTTAGTTGTGAGGAAGGGGGGGGGGGGCGTGACAGAGAACGAGATGGTTGTTTGAGTAAAGATAGCGGTGATCCCGCGACCTGACAGACTAAGTGGGCAAGTGTTATTCGCAGTAGGCAGGAGTATGAGAATGTAGCGAGTTGTGGAACTTGGCAAAGTTGCTCCTGGACCAAAAGCCAGCACACCAATTTCACTGTTGGGGATTGCAGTATGAGCGGTACATACGACTGTCGATTAAACCTTCAGATTGCTGCATCGGTGATTGTAAGTCCCAATCGGTTGGTACAGTGTGGTGACCGCCTTATTGTAGTAGCTGTACCTGAGAGTTTATGAGTTCCGCAGCGTTTGTTACAGTACATGTGTGATTCTGCTGCTATGGGACTATGGCACTACAAGCTTCGCCGTACTCTGCAACTCTTTCGCTAAGTCGGTGTTAGGCACTACCGTTGTATCAGACTGCGACATCAGAATAGCCACGTGCGAGGTGTTCGCTGCATAGGGGCGCGCTTTGTTTCATAGCGACCATTCAGTACGGGCTACTGACCGTCTGATCTAAGGGGGTGGTATCGTAATCTCAAAGGGTGAGCACGCGGTAGAAGAAGTCGTTGCTGTGGATTAAAGGCTCGTTAGAAGGGTCAACGACTGGCGGGTTTGACTTATGCAGCGGCATCTTATTGGCCATCATTGCGGGGCCCTCAGGCGAGTGAAGGTTTCAAGGCCTTCTCCTGAGAGTTCAGTTATCCCCCCCTTGTATCTCAAGCATCTGAAACCCCTCTTTCTGCCCTTATTAATCCAAGTCTAGTCCAGTTCTGAAAGGAAGGCGGCAGGCGGGATTGTAACCCATAGGACCGCGTCAAGACTCTGTGGGGAGTCATCCCACCGATTGCGGGAGCTCTGTCGGAACTCACGAGGAGTTCTGGAGGAAGGGAACTGAGGTGTAACATTTCATCTCCTTCTATAAACCCAGCTATAAGCTTTACATGTATTCCTTGTTATGTTTGACTGAATATATTGCGTTCATCCCTACTTTGACTTTTAGTTTGACTTTCAGGACACAAGACCAGACTAGATAAAAGAATGTATGCTCAATGCCAGTTTCAGCTTAATTGTTTGACTGAAAGCAGATTGTGGGTTGCATATGGGGGAAAGGTGGGAGGAAGATTGTATTGCGTGTTTGACTGGGTCAACCAAAGGCTGGGAGGGTCTCCATAAGTTTGGATGACCCAGTGTTGTGTTTATTTTTGGATTACTTGAAGGACGAGACAGGTTCCCATAAGTTTGGGTGGTCTGGTTGCTTTGACTTGCAAGGGTTGACTGTGATTGTTTTTTCAGGGACCAAGCATTTTTCTATAAGTTTGGATGGCTTGATCGCCCTGTTTCTTTGGACTTTTTATATGTTTATTTAGTTTCTGAAGGGGGGCTGAGCATTTTTCTATAAGTTTGGATGACTCTGACCCTCTTTGTTTCATTCTGGGGGAGGATTTTGGCAACAGGCCGGACAGGTTCCCATAAGTTTGGGAGGTCAGGTCTGAAGCCACGCACATGCTGAAACCAAAAGGCTAAAATTGTTTATATCCTTATATTAATAATATTATATTGCTTATGAACAGGCTAATCAAACATTTTTCCATAAGTTTGGATGGTCTAACTATAGCTTATCATAATAGAAGAGAGTATCAATTAAGAATAAACCTGTGGTAAGAAGGGGCAGGCTGGACCTCGATCTAAGTTGATCTGTCCGGTCGTATGCTACCTTATAAGATTAAGGACAGACAATTATATATAATTTAGATACTTAAACAGTTCAGGGCGACTAGGATGGCCTAGTCATGTGCCCAAAGAAGAGAAAAGTTGTAGTGCCCAGTGTTTGTGTATAGCTTTATGCCTTATGTAAGATGGGTATAAGGGCATAAATCATAGAAAGATAACGAACTATTGTTTGATAAGGTGCCCTGCTGACAGTGCACTGGATCAGTTGTGAACGAAGATGAAGGCGGAACTTGGTCAATGACGATAGGTATATAGATACAAATAGAAGGAGACTCAGGGAGAGGATGAAGGCGACTTAACTCCAGACTCGGAAATTTTTGTAATCATCATGACGAGGAAAAGTGAAAGCTGACAGCGAGTCATGACGCTGTCGGGGTCTAGAGGCGAGACTTGCTCGAGGAGTGGTAGAGGCGTAAAACTTGAATTAAGGAGCTTGTGGGGAAGTTGACGTGCTCTCTATGTTTGATGGGATGGGAACTTATGTTTACGTCATTACTAAAGTATCGCGCATTTGGATCCTTTTCAAAAAAAAAAAAGAAAAAAAAAGTGACAAAGATTGGATAGTATGAATGAGCTTGCTAGGAATGAGCAGTACAAAGTATAGTTAAAAATGTGTCTTGATGAGTTAAAAAATATAATTCTGAGATACTTCCTTGATGGGCTACCTTCGAAATGTTACGTACGAGACAATGACAAGGGGTATGGGGATGTGACTGGTTGGTATTGGATGAAACAAAGATTTCACCT
>BFEA01000495.1:811267-825640 GCA_003427395.1 Chara braunii | reverse complement strand
TGACCCACCACACACCTCTCCCGACCCCAAGGAGCGGAGACTAGAAGAGACCCCGAGAAAGGAATAAGAAAAGACAAAAGAGACCCTAGCAAACTTACTGCCTATTACATCCCACCCCCTCTCCTCCATCTATCCCTCCAAACCCTCCTACTGACAGAAGACTGGTGCGTGATGAGGACATCGCGAATGAGTGGGGGGAATGTGTCGGGACCTGTGGGTCCCGAATAACGTCCCGACACTTGAGAGTCTGTATATAGCCAAGTTGTGCACGACAGAGGAATCCGGACAAAAGGAGACGAGAGAGAGAGAGAGAGACAAGACAAAGGACTAGGAAGGGAATAGAGGAAGGAATGATGTCGTGGGCTACATACCGCAGGGTAAAGGACCTGACAATTGCAAGTAAGTAACAAGACAGGGGCTCATAGGGCATAGCAATGGGCCAGGAGGGTCATTCGAATTCGGCATGGCAAGAACCTGAGGGACAAAGAACCAAGCAAGCAGGGCGCGGCAGATGGCAAAAGAATATTGAAGTCGGAAGTTGGACGGCCTTGGTAGTCGCGGGGCACTAGAAGGTAAGGGCCACGACGGGGTGCCAAGGTCATACGAGAAGGTGACCTTGACGACCGGAGGACATTAGAGAAAGACGGGACAAAGTGTCGGGGACCACCGGCGGGACAAAGTGTTGGGGGGCACCGGCGGGACAAAGTGTCGGGGACCACCGGCAGGACAAAGTGTCGGGGGCCACCGGCGGGACAAAATGTCGAGGGCCACCGGCGGGACAAAATATCGAGGACCACCGACGGGACCAAGTGTCGGGAACCACTGGCGGGACAAAGTGTCGGGCACCACCGGCAGGACAAACTGTCGGGGACCACCGGCGGGACAAGCTGTCGGGGGCCACCGGCGGGACAAAGTATCAGGGACCACCGACGGGGACAAGTGGCGGGGACATGTGAAGGTCTCAAGAAGGATTGAGAAGCAACATGAGGAGGAATAATTAAAACAACGTGGCGTCTAGCACCACTAGTTCAAGCATTAGTGAAAGCAAATGAGAAGACCAAAAGAAAAAAAAAAATTAAAAAGACAAGGAGGAGGAGGCATGGGAGCAATCCGAAAAATCTCGGATTGGCCCCCCTAAAGAAAATTGAGTCAAAAGAGACTCCATGTGAAACATAGGCTCCCGAGGGAAATCGGAGTATGGGGGGTCACTGTGTGGAAAAAATGGAGGTAAAAGATAGCTCTCACGGGCATGAGGAAGCCATTATTGCAGTCCGAGATATAACGGACTGCACCATGGGCACAGGGAGGGCCAAAACCACCAGTAAGAGCCTAAAAAATGGCCTTAACAGCCACTTGACACTTGACATGCTAGGAAAAAAAAAAAAAAAAAAAAAAAGAATAGGACAAAAAGAGTGAGAGGGAGTGAGTGAGTTGGCCGTCAGTAGGGACTGCCACAAGTAGGGACTGACAGGTTCGTATTGTCCAGAAAAGAAAAGAAAATAAAAAAGAAAAGAAAAGGAAAAAAAAACTTAACGGTAAAAAACGGTCACTTGGGGAGATACGTCCGTGACCAGATACATTCTGGAATATAGCGGTTGCAAAGGACCTTGATTTTCTCTTGATTTTAAAGAGGAAAAAAAAAATTAAGGCCCCATGCAACCGAGATACCACAGATTGCTTGGGGGAAGAGAAACACATGTTTTAGGTGCATCCGGAGCCAATATTGAGTCCGGATGCACTTGAAAGTTGATCGTTTTTTTTTCCTTCAGTTTTGGGCTAGTTGTGGGGGAATGGGGCTAGGAAATTGACCCCTTTTGCAGTCCGAGTTACAACGAACTGCATCGGGAAGGGAAAACACATGTTTTAAGTGCATCCGGAGTCAAGATGGAACCCCGATGCACTTAAAAATTGAGCATTCCATAATCTTTTAAGGGAATAGGGAAAAGGTCACAGTTGCAGTCCGAGAAATAACGGACTGCATGCTTAGGCCAAGGGAAAAATGAGTCATGGCAAACCCAAGAGGTTAGAAGAAAAAAAAAAATTCGGCATAAGGAAAATAGAGACGGTAAAACGACAACCATGAGATGAGATCTCGCGGCCAAGAATAATCGTCACATATGGGACGCTTGAGGAGGGGATATTGAAACTTACAAGGACAAGGAGGTCCCAAAATAAAAATAGGACGACATTCGGAACGACGCCGTGGACTAAATGGACCCAAATAAAATTAGCCGAAAAATGGGACACGCACCGACGGACTACCGGCGGGACAAAAAAATGAAACTAGTACGGAGAAAGCGGTGGGGACTTGAGTTCTCCCAAGGTAACCATGAGCTAACGTGAGAAATGGCCACGCAAAGCAAACGGCACCGTCAAGATCAAGATCTAGATAGTGAAAAATATTAGCACTACAGTGAGATCAAGTGAGATAGCCGTGAGAGGAAAGAAAGCAAAAATAATGGTGGTAGAAGGGTGGTCCAGCAGTTCGAGATATCCCTGATTAGCTATGCTTGAGAAAATAGAGCCCCAAAGGGCTCAATACAGAAAAAATGCTGTCAAAAGAAAACTGGAGCAAAAAGGGGTCAAAGTTGAGACTAACGGTGACAAAATGGAGCCTCCTTTGAGTATGGGGGTTTCATTATTGTAAACCGAGATATAACGACTTACTGCTGAGTCTGAATCTGACCATAGATGAAAATCCATGGCCTAGAAAAGACTCAACAACCACTTGACACTTGTCACATTAGAAATTAAAAAAAATAAAAAAATAAAAAAAATAGAGGGAGAATGAGACAAAGAGGGAGAAAAAGGTGGAGGAGAATGTGCCGACCAATTGGGACTGGCATATCCCTACTGTGATCTCATCCCTCCAAAATTCAAGGAAGACAATCCAGATTGCAGAGATATGGCCCTTGGGGCATTATCTCTACAATATCTCAATTAAAAAGAGAAAATTAAAAGAAAAAACAAATAGGAAATGACCCGCTTTCTTTTGGGTCATGGATCTGAGATTCAAATCCATGGAGGAGGGAACATGGCCGTTTTTTATAAGGCCTACTCAAACGACCAACTCCGGAATGAGTTGGCAGCCCAAAATGGAAAGAAACAAAAGAAAGGAAAAAACAAAACTGTACATTTGACCCAAAAAGAGAGCCAGATGTACCAAACATTGAAAAAGTAAGCTTAGAGGCTCAAATTTGAAGCAAGGACTACTTGGGGGTGACACAAAATATTATTGGTCTTGGATCTCAGCCAGATCCAAGGTTGCAATAGCACCGAGGCATAAGAAAATGCCTCGACCTACCAAAAATGGATTAAAAACTGAAAAAATCGAAAAAATGACCCTCTAGGCATTTTTCTCTCAAGTAGGGTTGCTCCTTGGGGATTAGGACTCAAGAGGGCAACATTTTGAAAAGGAAAAGGATGATGAAGGAGGTTGAAGAAGGTCAAGAGGCAATTCGAGTTGGTACCAATCACTCGGACTGCATGTACTTGGCCAAAATAAGGCCTAACTACCCCCGGAAGGGCCTAATGGTGAAATTTTGTCTTGGGGGTACCTCGGTTCACCTCAAGGCACACGGGGAGGCCCATGGGCTGGCCGGAGTGCTGGTTTCAGCCTACATAAGTTGAGGATTCAATCCGCCACACTCACATTTGCATGAGGTGTGCCCATGTTGCCCAAGTGAGCTCATAGGAACACTTCTCTCACTTGGAGAGAGGAGAGGGAAACCTCTGTCAGTTTGGGAGCTTTGATGAGACTGTGGACTAGTGTGGGGAGCTCTAGAGGTTAGTGGTAGTGAGGCGAGAGACGGTTAACGGGGGCCCAAATATTCACCGTTTTCGTTGGCAATTACAGTGCGAATTTCATCACAAATTTTAAAAACAAACGATATGAGACCATAGTGCAAACATCAAAAAAGGAAACAGGTCAAAAATAACGAAAAAACAAAACAAAAAAACACTATGAAACCCTGACACAAAGACACCATCTGAGTCAAAATGAAGTGCCTAATGAATTCAACAAAATGCCAACTTTTTAATTATTGATCCAAACATATCAAAACTTCACACATGACATACCCTAATGCACATATATATCACACAAAAAAAAAAACAAGAAAAAAAACAAAAAATCATACTATGACAGTTTCAGTGCAATTCGGTGCAAAATTCGTCGAAAATAACACCGCTGGTTAACCGCATGTGAGTGAGGCTGGCCTAGGGACGTGATCCGCCATAGCCCCCAAACTGTGAGGAAGGAGGAGAGGCTAGAGGGAGTCTCATTAGCCCTCCTAGAGGGAAGGGCTCCATAGTGGATGGAGCTTGCAATAGCTTGAGAGAGGCTAAGAGAGGAATGAGAAAAGGATTTGAGGAATGAAAAAGTCATAGCTAAGGTGACAATTGTGCAAGGAAGGAGAGGGTTTCATCAAGATTGGTACTTCAACTCAAAGATACTAGAAGAGATGAGTGGGAAGGAGGAGACTCACCTTGTTCTTTTTCTTCTTCTTCCTCCTATTCTTTTTCATTCTCATTTTTTTTTTTTTTTTTTTTTTTTTTTTTTTTTTTTTTCTTCCTCTTCCTCCTCCTCTTCTCCATTCTCATTTTTTTCCTTCTAACGACGTTTTCGTTAAAAATGAAATGTTTTACGAAAAGTGAACATACGAAAATGAATCGCTGAACAGACAAAACAGACGTGAACAACATTTATGAGAGGACCGAAGATGATTTTCAATATATGAAAAATATAACAACGACCGACAAAGAACATTACTTTCATGCTGTTAACAAAGGAAAACTTCTTGTCGACAGTAATTACATGTCATTGAAGATCGCGAAAGAGAAATTGTCTTTAAAAGGTTCATAATATGTTGGGCAAAGGGCGACGATCATATGCCTTGCAAAGAGACCTCCGACGCTTACATTACCAGGTTTGCCACTTTAATTTCAAATTTTAAACAAGCTGAGTGCACAAGCAAAAAAAACCTTCGCAATGTCCCCGGACAGATAGCACCCCTGTTTGTTGTGAAAGATTCGAAACTTGTACCGTGATGATCATACTTTCGACCTAGTTAACTTCCAACACACTTATCAGCGACACATGTTGTCCATGACGTACAGGGTTCTCGTACATCTTCAAGCATCATCACTTAAAAAACAACCATGTAACAAAATTTAAAGCAACCCAATCCATAGTATCTGGACTCAGTCTGATAGAATTTATGTATTAAGTAAGTCAATAAACGATCTACTTTGCGGTATTGTCATCATAACAAGCTAACCATCGTCTATTGTAAATTGTCCAGTTTTCTAAAACAGTGGTTTCATTTCGTTCATGATGTGCGGGATCTCTGTATTCCACATGCGCTTCTATGCTCTCATACTCCCGCAAGAGCAGATGTCAGACATATATATTTGTAGTGTCAACAAGGCCATCAAGTAATACTTTCAACGCCGACTGTTCTGTAATTGCTCTCCGAAATTCAGTTGATCGTCGCTCATCAGCATTACATGTGCTTGCACGCGCCGAATAATCGTTATGAACAAGGAATGACACCTTGCAACATCCTTCGATGCATGCTGCTGCCGAGAACAATGTGATGACCCTCCAATTGTTGTAGTGGAATTTTACCGCACAGTAATACAACTGCGAGAATGGCGCGAGCACCTCTCGGGGGTACATTTTGGACCCGCAGCACCGACGACCGCAAATGTAGAGAGACTGTCGGGGACAATGTTCCCAATTGTGTGGTTCAACGTCCAACACCTTGTACACTGACAATACAACTTTGGAAGTGAAAAACACTGCCCCCATCTCACTCCACATATTTCTTCCCCATACATTGCCACTGGGTGGTCAGCCTGTCGTCGTAAATGGTTGCACCATTCTGCGAAACAACAAAATACGCTCTAAACAATATCGGAATGAGAGAACGTTTAGGCTGAACCTCTTCGTCACGAGCTTAAAGAACGCTAACGTTCCTCATCATCAGGAAGAGCAAGGCATGTCGTTTAGGCTGAACCTCTTCGTCATGAGCTTAAAGAACGCTAACGTTCCTCATCATCAGGAAGAGCAAGGCATGCCATAGCTTTTTCTCTAGCTAATTTAGGAATGTGCAATCCATTCTCTAAACGCGTGCTTTTTGACGTCCACCTCCACAAAATACAGTCTGCATGTTGCCATTGCTCAAGTGACGTTTTGTCCTTCTTCCCTGTCTTCTTCCACGCATTAGTATATTGCACAGTGAGAGATTTCACGACTGGTTGTGGCACCCAATATTCAACGAGGATGTGGTTGAAAGTCGGTGATTTGAGGTCGGTGTCAACAGCAGAAACGACTCTCCCCATCCAAAAAGGAACACCTTCGTCAATATCATCTTGTGACGGACGTAACAGAACAAATTGGCCCTTTTCGACGTCTGTGAACGGGTTCAACTCTGGTTTTGGACGCTCATTAGCGGGTCCTAAGAAAAGCGGCTCTGGGTTCTTTTCATTTTTCATGAGGAAAGCAATATCGATATCCTGTAATTCGTTCTTCGCAATTCCTTTCAATGATGGCCAGAAGCCAGCCTGCAGCGACGAACTTCGAGTTTCAGACCCATAATTGTCTTCAACTGTTTCTAGAAACATTTTTCAGTACGACAGTGCACTTTCTTTCGAAAAATTTATCTCAACCTTCATTCCGACCCATTCGTGTCGTTTGTTCTCTAACCTATCAACAAACGTCTTCACGCCTTCAACACCTGAAACAAAATCGTTGTGATTTCGATTAGGTGTGACAACCTTTGGAAAAATTGGTCATTGTGGTCCTGCATATCTTTTGTTCGCATCTTTCTTAAAACAGTAAACTGGCGCCGACCACTCAAGACTCATACAGTACTCCTTCCACTGGAACACCAGGTTATCGCCTTCCATAAAAAATCTAAACGCATGCGGTCGAGTGTGAGTTGTCAACCTCTTCACTAAAAACGGTTTCACAACACTTCTCCAGCCAGCAATTTCGTTCATGAATGTGCATGATGGGTGATCAGTTTGTGAGCGAACAATGATGTTAAAAAGATCAGCCATGGTGTAAGCGTCATGCATTCTCAGCTTGCGAGAAAAGTGACTAAAAGTGGCATCGACATCTGTGTGTGTATGCCCTACAAGCATAAAGCCAAACTCAACCTCCTTGAAAAAACCGGATTTCACCAAAGTTGCGGCCAGATCTAGCACACATCTATTCTTGTTCTCTCTCCAACAATTATCCGCTTGTATCCTGAGTATTGGAGGCAAGCCGCATGACTCCTGAACATCGCGAAGGACCTTCATGATGGACATAACAACAACATTCGAATCGTGAGGGTAGCAAGGAAACCACGTGTGAACGTGGACAGAGGGAGAACGTCCGTGTGCGATGATGGCCGTCAAGTTCGTCTTCAACACTGTGACGTTCGCAAATGCTTTTGATATGTTTTGTCCATCGAAATGTGGAATACTGGTCTTACTTTGGCCCATGCCATCAATGATGATGCATAAACTGTTTGAGGCCAGCCTTTTCGATTCATCCTTCCACACCTCGTAAGCCGCCCGATGCTGGAGTTGAAGGTCCAAATGCTTGTCACGCAAAGACACGAAATGTTCACGCACTCGTGGGTATTTTGCCGAATTGATGGACTCTTTATATTCCACACACTTCTGACATTTCGCAAAATTTTGATCAATCTTATGAAATTTTGCATGCCAGAAGTGTCTTCTCCACATGTTATAAAACACTTGGAGAGAAACAGTCGGAGCCTCCATGATGTCAAACTGTGTCTTCAACAACTTATAAACGTCCACCTTATTGTAACATGCGGACAATCTTAAAACCACCCTCGATTCTCCATTTCTCGTCTTCATATCATTGGGCATGGAATCTCCGTTGTCACGTATAAATGACTTGAGTTTACCATACATTGCCGCATACATAGCAGATGTGCGTGTGAGTCCATTGCTCCCATGCTCTGGCATGACATGACCTTTTGACAAGGTCATCCGTTTCTTTAAAAACGTATTTCTACATACCACCTAACGTGAAGCACCATGCACTAATGCACACCTTTCTCTTTTCCACAATTGGTTGCACAATTTCTTTGTCGTCTTCCACAAATGTAAACCGTTTCAAAGTTTCTATCCACCACGAATCTCTGCTTTTGTGATCCTTGGAGTAATATGCACTCCGGATAACTTTGATGTCATCTAAGGTTATGTGTGCACAACATTCTCGTCTACAACAGTCTTTCCCATGAACGCTTGCTAACGCTTTTCTGGTCAACTTCCGATGAACAAACTGCAAAGTATTGTTTAATCTCGGTATCCTCCTTCGGTAAGTATACGGACGTTTTTCTGACGACAATCTGTGTGGAAAAATGTCATCAAAATTTGAAACAACGTCATGAGTGCCGTCCTCCTAATGCTGACAATGATCAGCGCATGGATGATCGACTGTGTCAGGAGAACTATCGACACTAGAAGGAACTGAAGCACTCGAGCTCCCATCGTCTTCCCTCTCTTCATATAACATGAAATCTCCTCTATCTAGTCGGAAGTCAGCAAAATGGTGGAAAGAATTATGTCCAAGATCCCGGAGTGATTCTCTGGGCACCCACATGATGAGGTCTGCATCAGATGTTGAAGCGTCAGTGTCACGGTCGTCAGCTATACGACATGCAACATCGGATTCATATGTCTGTCGTTGCCGCTGAACGGCAGGGGAGGTTCTCTCGCAAGTAGCAACATCGATTTCCAATTCTCACTTTCTTTTACGAGCAGGCGAGTCGGAAGTGAAGACGTCGTCGGAAATTACATGTTCGGAATCTGGAGAGCGCGTTGTGCATTTCAGCATGACAATTCTCATCCAACAATGTGTTAGACGCCACGCAGTCCGTACTTGTCAGCGCTGGATGTTCTGCTCTCCGATACGAAATGCCGCAAGGTATAATGACTCTGCGAGGACGAATAAGCTCGTCAATGCACTAAAGGCGAGAACTCGCGACGTATATGATGAAGAGTTAATAATCATTCAACGCATGTGTCAGACACGGAATACGGATTACTCAATCGAAGCGCTGTTGTGAAAACGAAGAGACCTGAAAAGAAAACAAAACTCAATATAACATGTCAATAACATCGGTTGAGAAATATGAATGCATTGTTTCGATTACCCAGTACATCACACAGTTTCGATTTACCCAATACATCACACATCCTTTTAACATGATGCCCATTCAGAAAGCCTTGTCACGACAGTGTTCTGCAACGAATTTTATATTCATGAAAATACAGCAAAGGAGGTATGACGACACGCATAATGTGAACGGATTGTTTTCATTTAGGCAGTGGACCATACATCTAGATGATGACCAATCAGAAAGCCTTCCATATCAATTTTAACAAGTCGACAGTTCGAAGTGTGGAACAACAGATGGGCAACAAATAATGACATTGTGTTTGTATAATATATGGAAACAACTGTCTTCCATAACGGACGACAGCCTTGAACGACACACTGCTGCCGGGGAACGTGTAGCCTTACAATAATACTTGACACTGTTATAGAGGACACAGAGCAGAAAGACCACAAGATACACACCAATTCTTCAGACGGTCGAAAAGGCCATTAGTAGAGGTCGTACCACTGCGGACATAACGTGAGTTAGTCTTCACTGGTATCCCGAAGAGCTCGAGGCATCATCACTATTAGTAGACGCCTGACCACTGCGCACATTATGCCCAGTCTGGCCAGGACAGTCTCTAGTACTCTGGAAAACTAACGAACTCGGACACATATGGGCCAAGAGTAGCGATTGTGTCGAACACGTCCAACTTGAGGCAGTCGTTGTTATCGTGTTATCTTGTTGAACACGATGTAACACGATGACGACGGAACGTCCAGTGAGACAACACTGGAGACTACCCACGCAGCTTGGACATGACAGGGCGACGCAGTCCCTATTCTGGACCGGTAATGAACTCTGACACGAGTTGTGCAGACGGTCGAAACAGGCGGCAACAATATGTGAGAACCACCCGTTTGTGCCAAACAGTCGGCAGTCCGAAGTCCGGAACACCAAATGCACTATTGTAGAGGACATTTGACAGGTCAAGGCAGTCCCTATTCTGGACCGGTATTGAACTCGGACACGAGTTGTGCAGACGGTGGTAACAGGCACCAACAACATTTGAGAACCATCGGTTTGTGCCAAACAGCCGGCAGTTCGAAGTTCGGACCACCAAATGCACTATTATGGAGGACAGTAGAAAGAGCACAGGGAAGCCTGACATAGACGCCTACCCACGCTTTTGTTAGAAATAGCACAGGAAAGGCAGTGTCACAGGATAGACATCAGTTGTCGAGACGGCCGAAACAGGCGCCTTGTGATGCCTTGCAAGAAAGCACATGAGACTACCCACACTTTCGTAGATGTTCGGTTTGAGAACCATCAGTTTTTCCAAACAGTCGGCAGCCCAAAGTCCGGAACCAGAATTGCACTATCATAGAAGACAGTAGGAAGAGCACTGGAAAGGCAGTATCATAGGATAAACATCAGTTATCCGGACGGCCGAAACAGACGCCTTGCGACGCCTTGCAAGACAGCACATAAGACTACCCACGCTTGCGCAGCTATTGGGTTTGAGAACCACTAGTTTGTGCCAAACAGTCGGCACTCCAAAGTCCGGTCCACCAAATGCACTATTATAGAGGTCAGTAGAAAGAGCACAGGACAGGCACTATCACAGGACACACACCAGTTGTCCAGACGGCCGAAACGGCGCGATGTAGTCCAACACGGCGAGGAAGGAAAGCGTTGGGTGTGCGTGTTGAGAACCTTCCGTCAGGTGCGGTTATTGTGTTGGATCCGATGACCAGCGTACGGCAGACACAATATCACAGGATAGACATCGGTTGTCCAAACGGCCGAAACAGTGCGATCGAGTCCAACACGGCGAGGAAGGAAAGCCTCGTCCGCGCGTGTTGAGAACCTTCCGTCAGGTGCGGGTATAGTGTTGGATCCGATGACCTAGGTACGACAGACACCATGGCACAACACAAGCAGCAAAAGCTCTTCATGACCAAGGCACAGCGAAAGCACTCCACGCGGTGTGGTTGCCGTGTTGGATCAGGTTCGGTTGTCATGATGGATCCGATGACCAGCTCAGTTCACCTTGATCCGGGCACAACAAAAGCACTCCACAGGGTTTGGTTGTCGTGCTGGATCCGATGACCAGCTTTGGTTACCTTTACCCAGGCACAGCAAAAGCACACCACGGGGTTTGGTTGTCGTGTTGGATCCGATGACCAGCTTTGGTTACCTTGACCCGGGCACAGCAAAACCACTCCACGGGGTGTGGTTGTCGTGTTGGATCCGATGACCAGCTTTGGTTACCATGACCCGGGCACAGCAAAAACACTCCACGGGGTTTGGTTGTCGTATTGGATCCGATGACCAGCTTTGGTTACCTTGACCAGGGCACAACAAAAAGCACTCCATCAGGTTTGGTTGTCGTGTTGGACATAACGGTTACAGTGTGCAGAAGGAGATTCAGGGACCATATCAACCCACGAACATGCTAAATGTTGACGTCACCAAGAAGCAACACAACGACAGACTGATTGTGACCGTCGATTTATAAACATCAACCGTTCGCAGTACAATCTTCAGAGAGAGAGGTGGCGAGATGATTACCTGGGGAAAGGACCACGGTCGAGTCAACCAGATCACCGATTTGCGCAGTAGCAGCTTCGAATGGCGATTCACGCAGTACCAGTTGTGCTTGCCCCGCAGCTTTGCTTGCCCCGCTTGCAGCATCTCGGCCCGCCGCACCGCACAAAAATCGCACGCGCTCCGAAAACACGAGTCGAAGTACCCCCCTGTCAAGAAATGAAGCTACCGGCATCAGTCGGCCTACTTCCCGTCGGGGGACCGAAACGTGGGCGGCCCAATTTTGACGTGGGGAAAAGGTCCCGTGACCAGTTGGTCTACTCCCTGCCGGTTCATCGGAACGCTCAATCGACAACATCAGTCGCTCAGATCTAACGGTCCACGTAGCGCGGGAGGGGACACTTTCCGGTGGAGGGCCGACGACCCGGTACCGATTTTTTGATTCAGGGTCATCGGCACCGTCGGCTCGACACGATCGGACCGCCGACGGAGCGCGTGGAAGTAGACGCTGCAGTGTATATAAAGAGTTGCGGGTCCCTCCCACACTTCTCATTTCATCCTCTCCGACTTTCACGCGGGGCGTTTTCAGCGCAGGGCGATATCGGCGCTGCTTTGCCTTCAGCGCAGGGCTCTTACGTCGCGACCTTGTGTTCACCCCGGGTCCACGTAGCGCGGGCGTAGTGCATGCGAGCGTCGTGCATGTTTCTCCAGGACGAAACGTGCTGTTGGAGCAGACCGTTGGAGCTGGGCCAGCGAGCGAGAGTGAGACTTTGCACCGACGAGCACGAAGCGAAGCATAGAGTACGGACGGTGAGGATCTGCCCAGATCCATGAGATTCAACGGGGGCTCGCCACGTGGCACCTTCAAGCTGTGTTCGCCGTTCATTGTCGTGCTGAACACGATGATCACATGCCAAGCACCACAGGTGATCGTCGTGTTGAACACGACGATGAACGGCGGGACGGGGTTCATTGAGGGCGAGCGCTGGACTGCCCTGAGGATGATCGTCGTGTTGAACACGACGATCACCCGTCGGGCAGTCCTGCGCTTGCCACATGGGTCGCCCAGGTCATTGTCGTGTTCGACACGATGATCACCTGCCAAGCACGACAGGTGATCATCGTGTTGAACGGGACGATGAACGGGGGGGGCGGGGTTCATGAGGGCGAGCGCAGGCTTGCCCTGCGGGTGATCATTGTGTTGAACTCGATGATCACCCGTGGGGCAGTCCTGCCCTAAGCACGACAACTGATCGTCGTGTTGAACACGACGATGAACGGCGGGGAGGGATTCATGAGGACGAGTGCAGGCTTGCCCTGCGGGTGATCATCATGTTGAACACGACGATCACCCGTGGGGCAGTCCTGCCCTCGCCCACGTCATCGTCTTGTTGAAACCGTCGGGCTGTTGTGGTTTTCTTTCCTGCCCCGCAGCTCATCGTTGTGTTGAACACGACGATGAGCTGCGGGCCGGACATCATTCATTGTGTTGAACACAACAATTAGTTGCGGGCTGTGTGTGTGCATTTGCTGATTTGTCTTAATTTGGCGTGCAGGGCGTTTGCCGATCGCGATGGGAATCTCGGATTGGATGACCCCCGGGCTTTGGCGCGAACGCATTGCATACCCTTTCCCCCCATGCTCGCTGCGTGTCTCCGGGTGTGGACAGTCCACTGTCATTGACGGTGTGACAAGAGACGATTTAGAAAGTGATCCGTGGATGACGGTCGTTCCATTCTACGACACTCACCTGGACTTGTGGCAGGAATATGTTTGGGAGAAAATGGTCAAGGACTGCCCTTGGGCGGACAACTACAAATTCGCGAATATGTGCGCGTTCGGCAGTTTCATTCTTGTGCCCACTGTTGTGCTTTGTTATGTTCAGTGCTGTCACTTGAGTACCAAGCTGCGGTTCAACCGTCGTTACAATGTGTTGGACTGCAACATCGTGACTACTTTGCCGCGCACCTGGCCCCGTTCGCTGAAACATGAGTTGCTTGCCTGTGCAAAGCATTCCGATTTCATCGACGAGTACCCCTTGCGCTCTCTTGGGTTGTTGCCCCGAACAGTTTCGTATTGATCCGTTAGGCTGCGTCTTGGAAAGTTTCATTGTTGTAGGGTCCTTTGCGTCGCGTGCTCAAACCGGGGTGGGACCTTGACTGACGTTGTGGTGTACGTGTCCAGAAATGAATTGGAGATGGGGAGAGGAGGAATGCGTTTGGTAACAAGAGAATTTGACGGGACATGGGATTTGGTGACCGGGGGCAAGGTGGGCGACGTAGATGCGTGGTGTGAGGTGGAAGCTAAAGCGTCCTCGATACGGGATGCTATAGGCAGGTCGCTCGCCGGTAGGACGGGGTTCGTCCACATGAAATACATTTTCGTGTTCGCCAAAGAGGCTTCGGTGGGTACGCCGGAATGTCTCACTTTCGGGCCCCTTTTAGAACACTGCATGACCGGATGAACACAGCAGCCCATCGTCATCGGCGGACCGTCTAGATATTGGCCAATTTTTTCTACCGCTCGTTTATGCTTTTACAGCCTGGTTTCTGGGACGATCGGTGATCTCTGTTTTCTGAACTGGGTTGTAAATCAATTGTGGACTGGATGAATACTATGGAATGAATGACAAGTTCGACTCCTGGTGGGATTTGTTCTGAAGCACATGTATGTGTACTGGAACGTATGCAGT
>BFEA01000495.1:764211-794742 GCA_003427395.1 Chara braunii | reverse complement strand
CCTCCATCTTCTTCACCCATCCGCCATAGCCATCCACCTCACACCATCTCCCTCCTCCATCTTCTTCACCCATCTACCATGGTCATCGACCATAGCCATCCACCTCACACCCTTTCCCTCCTCCATCTCCTTCACCCATCCGCCATAGCCACCACCTCCCACCATCTCCCTCCTCCATCTTTTTCACCCATCCACCATAGCCATCCACCTCACACCGTCTCGCTCCTCCATCTTCTTCACCCGTCCACCATAGCTATCCATCTCACACCATCCCCCTCCTCCATCTTCTTCACCCGTCCGCCATAACCATCCACCTCACACCATCTCCCTCCTCCATCTTCTTCGCGCATCCACCATAGCCACCCACCTCACACCATCTCCCTCCTCCATTTTCTTCACCCATCCACCATAGTCATCCACCTCACACCATCTCCCTCCTCCATCTTCTTCACCCATCCACCATAGCCATCCACCTCACACCATCGTCTTCACTCATCCACCATAATCATNACACCATCTCCCTCCTCCATCTTCTTCACCCATCCACCATAGCCATCCACCTCACACCATCGTCTTCACTCATCCACCATAATCATCCACCTCACACCATCTCCTCCTCGATCTTCACCCATCCGCCATAGCCATCCACCTTACACCATCTCCCTCCTCCATCTTCTTCACCCGTCCACCATGGTTAGTTACACCACGCCGTCTTCCTCCTCCATCGTCTTTTCAACCCCTTCTCTCTTCATCTCGTTCATCAACCAAAGACCATGACGGAAGGGACGCAAAGAAGCAAGGCATAGAGAGAGAGAACCTTACTTAGAATGGTGGAGATAAATAAGCTGCAAATTGACCAGGAGTAGGAGTTTTCTCTCTCTCTCTCTCTCTCTCTCTCTCTCTCTCTCTCTCTCTCTCTCTCTCACACACACACACATACACACACACATGCCTTTCTTCTCCTTCCGCCGCCTTCCTCTCCCCTTCGTCATCTCTCTCTCACTCTAAACGCCTCGACTTTCCCTCGTCCCCCTCACCCCTTTTGGCATATAACTAACCTTCCCCCGCACACCTATTACATTGTAAGGGAACGAACAGTGAAAGGAATCTGCCCTCACTTGGTGGAGAAAGTGGGCAAGGGGAGGGCTGCCGGTCCCTTGTGCCGACAAGAAGGAAAGGGAAAAAACGCTTGAGTAATTAAAAGGAGGCGAGTCCAAAAGAGGGACTAAAAAAAGTTGGTACTTTTGTCAAGGTCAGATCGACTCACCATCACCCGACTGCATGACTAAGGGAAGAGATTGACTTGGATTGAGAAAAGGAAAAGGAAAGCACAAAGGGCTAAGGGAAACGAACTTAGGTTTGTGGGAGGGATTATGTGTTGACTCCATATCGGGGATGCCTTGCATAAATTGTCTTGAATGTGTAGGTAAGTAGATTAAAGAGACGTTGAGCGAGAGTGGGTCCCGGGAATGCCGGGCAGCAAAGAGAAAGTTGGGATAAGGACGGACGGGTTGTGGACTTAACCTTTGCCCTTGAACAATTGCTTGAGCATGTTTGTGTAAAGCAAAGTCAACTATAGCAAATGACAAAGACATAAGGCGGCCGAGGAGGTCGCCTAGGCTAAAATGAGAAATCCAGGCATGCCCCGAAAAGACTAAGGGGTGTATAGAAAATTGCAAGGCTGAACGAAGGAAGAACATGCATGATGTATGCGATAACAAAAGTCACGTATAGGTTGGCCGAGCAATAAAGACTCTCCACTTAATGAATGGATGCGTGGCCCAAGGATGACGCTTGGCCTACACATAAAAGAAGAGAAACTCTCAATGAACTCCCTACACTGTTTGTGTATTGGAAGGAGCTATTGTATGACAACACCTCAAGGTAAAAAAAAAAACTGCGTTTAACGAAAAGTTTGGCGAGTCTACCATCAGGAGAGAGGGCGGAGCTACATCCCCAACGTCAAAGCTCTCTCGCAAAACGACCCATCCCCATCCATTGCAAACACTAGGTGGGGCTGCCCCTGTGACGAATGCTCCGCGCCCTGAGCATGAGATCGGGAGGAACAGAGCCAACTGGGCCTCGCTGCAGGTTGACTTAGGCCTTACCCTACACCGGTGCTGCGGGTTGTGGAGTCTTCGGGTGGTGGGAGGCAGGGGTCGAGAAAATGAAGGGAAAGGGGAAATAAAATTTTAAAATATCTTCCTCCTTGTTCTCCTCATCGTCCCGACTGCTACCTCTTCCTTCCGAATTGTCTGACTCTCCTTCCGATGGGGAATAAAAAATTAGATTGTCTTTATCCCCATTCTCCTCCCAGAGGAGGGGGGCAAAACTTAATGTTTTGTTGTGACTAACGTCACTTTGTCGTTAACTACCGCCGATAGCACCCACATTTTGTTCATAATTTCCAATTCATTGTCTGAAGAGGGAACATTATATGTTCCGATAGTGTAGATAGAGCATTCTGCAGATACCCCATGGTAGGGTGAACCAGCGTTAAGATCGCTCTTGCCTTAAAGTCTGTCATTTGACCGTTTGACTTCTGACAGTTAGAGTCTGGAGGACTCAAGACAGGGTCAAGGGGGGTGGTTCCCCCCTCATTTCCCACATTTCCCAAAGGTTTCTCCCTTGATTGCATTGGGGAGGGTAGTTTTCCCCCATAGACCCTATCTCCCCAAGGAGAGGGTTGACGAATCGGCGACCGAGATTCGGAATCCTTAGCCCCCTTAGTTGTTTCCTTCCTACCAACCCTTTGACCACCTTGCTTCCCCACTCCATCCTTCTCCTTCCCCTGCATCCCATCTCCATTACTCGGGACTTCGGTCTGCGAGGTAGGCTCCCCCCCTTGATTCTCCCCATTGGTCTTAGAGGAAGAGGCCTTTCGGGAGTCACTGCGTTTCCATTCTTTAACGACCTTCAAACCCTTTTTGTGGCCATTGTTTTTTAAAACCGCTTTGTTTTTATTTTGTTCTTCTTTTTCTTGGCTATAAGGGGTCATCTGTGCAAAATTTCTTTGTAGGAGGGCGGTGGGTTTGACTTCTCTGTCCCCTTTTCTCCCTGGTTTTCCTTTATCTTTTGCTTTGTAACGTCCACCTCCTCCCCCTCCATCATTGCCTTGTCATCCTTATTAAGGACTCCCTCTCCTTCCTTTTCCTCTCGACTCGTGGACTTCTGGCCTTCGACCAACTTCTCATTTGCTTTCTCATCGGCTTTCCCACCGGTCTTTTCCTGATTAGCGTCATCATTTTTCTTTTCAGGCTTCTCGTTCCCCTTCTCCGTTTCCTTCACCTTCCCTTTATCCTTTTTTCCCCCCTTCCCCATCCCCTTTCCCAAGTCATCTGACGAATTATCTTTCCTCGGGCCCTTCCTCTTCTTCTGAAGGATCTGGGCTCTCTGGACATTATTTGCAGGGCAATTGTCGTCCTTTTCAGAGTGAAAATGCTGACGACATACCCTGCACCAGGGGGTCTGGGCGCGGACCACTTCTAGCTCCACATACCCCTACTTCTTCATATCAATCACCAGATATGGTTTATATCGGTTACGTGCACGTGGTTATAAAAATCGAAGCGAACATTGACGAGCTCAGGGGACGTTGGATCGGGGTAGGTGTCATGTTTCTTCATAATTTTTCCGAAAGCTTTTTTGACCGTTGTAGCCAGGTAAGGCAGGGCAGCCACCGAAACGTACATGCACCTGACCCAAAAGAACATGTACCTGTGAGCTTCCCTCCACTCAAAAAGCTCGTTTTCAAACATCCAGGGGCGAAAGGAGACTCTAGATTTTCCCGTCCAACTCAATTTTATCTTCTTTCTTTCTCCGCATCCATTCAGCAATCGCTTTTGCAGACGTCACATAAGTGATTAAGTTAAAACCTTCATTGTGAAATACCCCCCGTTTGGGGGCCGCCTGGATTTCTTTACTATTAGCCCAACCATTTTCATAAATACGAATAAGTCGGATTTTAACTGAGACTGGTAGGGATTTCGAATCATCCCCAAAAGGGGCAGGCACATCATTCTCGTTCAACCATTCTTCCTGACTACCGTCCAGGGTGGGGTTGACCACAACTTTAACAAAATCTTCCCCAACCTCAACGTGCTCAGGGTTGAGTGAGTCAGGGAGGAGTCCCTCATTGTAACAGTCAGAGAGGATTTCTTTGAACCTCTCCTTCTCCTGCTGACTCATCAGAGGAGCAGGCAGCGTCTGCCCGGGTTGAACTTCCCCCATGGTGACGAGCGCAAATGTCAGCAAAACACCCATAACCAAAAAAAAAAGGGTACAAGCAACTCGTATGGTTATAGTAATACGGCCTCAATAGATAGGGATAAAACCAGTGTATCTAAAAAGTCCCACCCCAGAGTTGCGAGAGAGAGAATTACCAAACATCTTCGAGGTTACCCAGCCTTTGCCGAGCAGAGAGCAGCTCTATCTCCCTCCTGTCAAACCTGCCCGTAAAACCACTCCATGGCCTTCGACAGAGGGTGCCCACCACCCCACCCCAGTACTAGCCCTGGAGCGTTGACTTTCCAAGGATCCGGAGAAACTCCAAGCTACCCTGGAAACTCCGATAGTTACCGCCATGGCTAGAATATCGGGACGACGAAGGCACGACAAACCGGGCGACATTTAATCAAAACCCTAATCGCACTTCGATTCTCACTATTTTCGGTGCTTGCCCAAACAGCCATCTTGAAGGCTCCAACGAACGTCAAACTTGACACACATGGAAAAAAAAAAGGGTCAAAAGAAAAGAAATCCCAAACACCCTTTTCACTGCTTTCAGTGCTTGGGGGGGTGTTTAGCCTCTGTGCCCAAGAGGGGGCGGGGGGGGGCATTCAACCATTTTTGTCCTGGGAATATCCAAATATCTCTCAACCCCCCCGGGTGGGTGTTTCTCTGCTAACAGAATGGTTTGCAGTCTTACTTCTTCTTTTTTTCCGTGGGTTTTACTTCATTAGTATCACTACAAGTTAGTACCTCGATAATTAACATTGTTAAAAAAAAAAAAAAAAAGTGCCCTCTAGGAGCGGGTTAGCAGCCATATTGAAGGCCCTCCGAGCGGGTTGCTGTATAGAAACCAATTCGCTGAATTGCTGTAGAAATCCGGATCAAGTGCCCTCTAGAATCCTAGTCGAAGATTTTAATGTTTTCCCCAACAACGATATGGATAGATGGGCCATGTGTGAATCTACAGCCTATGCACTATTAGAGGATCATGAAAGGATGATAGCAAAGATGGAGGTCTCAGTGGGTCTATTTTGAGGCTTGTAGGCATATAGTCCTGACTAAGGAGGAGTTGACATGCCTCGAGCATACAACAAACGAAGGGGTATCTAGATCTCACATCGATTCAGTTCTTCTTTCCTAGAGGGGACACTTCAACCCATCATGATCTTGCCATCAGGCTCGCATAGATGTCTGGACCATAGAATGAGCACGACAACATTATTATCCATTGGCAAGAAACTGGATCAAGGAAGAAAAAAACACTACGATAAGTTAAACAAAATTTATTTTATATATTATTAAATGTACAACAATGCAAAGTATTTGGATTGATTCGAACGTTCTGGGAACTTCTGGCAACTTGGCAAGGTCTTAGGGCCTTGTTCAACACCACTTGAACACAAGGGTTGAAGGAAAATTCTTCGTTCGACCCCACCCAACGTCGCTGCGGAGTTGTTTCTACTTTCCCGCTCTCAAGTGCCCGCCCTCGAAACTCAAGTGCGTTTGGGGAAAAATCACACTTGAACTCGAGCTACTCTCTGGGGAGCCTCGAGTTCCAGTGCCAGCGGATACCACCAGCACTCCCAAGTGGGCCTTTCTTTTTTTTCCTTTTTTTTTCCAACAGGCGATCCCAGTCCACGATTGGTCAAGTCGTGGAGTACTGTTTCAAGTGCAGCCTGTTCAAGGGTTTCCTCAAGAGTACATGGAACCATAAATCGAGTAAGTGTAAATTAATCACAATTTCTCGTTTAAGGTGCACTTGAAAATAAAGTGTTGTCGAACGAGGCCCTTACAGGTAGGATTTGAATCAACTATAACGTGCTTCAACGATGGTTTATTCTTTTTTTTGTCTGGCAAGAAAATGCAAGGATACCTCTATCAGATACGCTGCTTATAAAAATCAACAAGGAATGACATTGACCACTACCACTAAAAAAAAAACGAAGAAGCAAAACACGTAATAATGAAACTTGAGGACATTCGATCTATGACGCTGGAACTGCAAGAAAATCTCTCAAAATAGACGGTAGGGAAGAAGAGTTGGAAGTAAGCTCAAGGAACATAAATGGGAGGGTATTCTGTAATACCAACTCCACTTTTTTGAAATAGCCAAAGTTAAACCACCAGCACTTGGCCCAGCTATCGGCCGCAGCGCTTCCCCGTTAACGCGCCACGCCTTTAGGGTTTCGGGATCCCGGACCACAATGGCTGGAACTACAAAAATTGAAATTGTACCCCGGCGCTTCGCCAAAAATTGGCGCGCATGGGCATTCCAGGCTCGACATCGATAACTGGGCCAAGTACTGGTGGTTTAAGATCATGCGCTCAACACACACAAGTTTTCAGTGATCCATTACACCCATCTCTTCCTTCCTTTAGCCACAACCACACGTCAATGTATGAAGCTCGCGAGAGATTTCTAAATATTTTGTTACATCTTTATATATTTCTACGCTAGACAATTCTGACAAGGATAATCGACACAGGATTTCACAAAATTTAGCTCCCTTATCACAATGCACCACAACTGAACAAAAGGATCTATAAGTTACTTCTCCAGCTGGAGGACAACAAATATCCTGGTAAGCTCAAGAGTTGTAATAAGATAAAGAGTTGGAATACCCTCCAGTTTATCATCCTTCCATTTATGATCGCTGATAATGCTCCACTAACCAAAATCGAGGTATGGACAACCCTTGTCCAACTGAAGGGTGACAAATCTTTTGGTCTAGACTCCTCAAAAGAATTATGGGAGGTTGGCTCTTAGAGTTGATCTCTTAGAGAGACTGAGGAAGTACTACAAAGTAGTTTGGGATAATGCCAACTTGTGAGAAATGGTAGGGCAAGGGATCCTCTCATTCCAATACAAAAAAAAGAAGAAGGAAAAAATGAATGTCAGGACCTATCACCTTACCGCTCTCTTGATTGTGGTTTACAAGATGCTTTGAGAGTACTTATAAGAGCTGATAAGGTAGCACATCCTAACCAGACAAGATACATGGAAAAGTTCAGGAAACACTGATCCAACATTAAGGAAGAAGAAGAAGAAGAAGAAGAAGAAGCAGAAGCAGAAGAAGAAGAAGAAGAAGAAGAAGAAGAAGAAGAAGAAGAAAAAGAAGAAGGAGGAGGAGGAGGAGGAGGAGGAAGAAGAGGAGGAAGACGAAGATGAAGAGGAAGACAAAGAGGAAGACGAAGAAGACGAAGAAGAAGTCAAAGAAGACGACAAAGAAGACGACGACGAAGAAGAAGACGACGAAGAAGAAGACGACGAAGAAGACGAAGAAAAATAAGAAAGAGACGAAGAAGACGAAGATGAAGACGAAGACGAAGACGAAGAAGAAGACGAAGAAGACGAANAGACGAAGACGAAGAAGAAGACGAAGAAGACGAAAAAGAAGAAGAAGAAGAAGAAGAAGAATAAAGGAAGGAAGGAAGGAAGGAAAAAAAAAAAAAAAATAATAATAATAACATAATATTTCATTACCGAATAAAGGTTTAAAAAAATAGTAGGAAGTAACAAGTTAAACACTGCAATAACTTTCATCGATTTCCATGTAGCATACACTCATGTGGACTGTTTGCCTGTGAAAAGCAAATGTGGGAAAAGGGTCTCAGGTGTTGGGTTTCTATTGTAAATCATAATGCAACAACAAAGGTTTAAATCAATGGAGGTTTGACTGCAGAAATATTTCAACTTCACCGTTCTGTAGACAAGGAGATTCACTCGCTCCTTGCTTGTTTGTCGTAATCATCGAGGCTTCGGCTGCAAACCTGAGAGCAAATAAGGAATAAGGGTAGCAGCACTCCTCGAGGAAGCTATTCATGTTTACTCTTTGGTTGCAGATGATAAAAGGGCCTTTACCCGATGCAGGCCTCAGGCCTTGTAAAAGTAAAGTAGCGTGAAAGGGTATCTCGCCAGGACTCAGAAACGTGAAAGCAGGTCAAAGGTCAAGTTCTCTATCAACGAGCACTTCCAAATCTAAAACAAAGGGGCATTGTCAAAAGACTTACCTGTTCACCAGGAGATGTGCATGTCATGTCTGTTCGTGCATGCAGTCAGTGCACCTGTTTGTGCAAAGAAGAGTGTTTATTCACACCTTGGGACTGTCTGTTCAGGCAGTGAGTGTGTCTGTTCTTCTAAAGATGTGCCTGACCGAAAGTAAGTTAATAGATAAAGTCCCAGTTCTGGTCTAGGTCAAGGGGACAGTCCAGATCCAGACTTTCAAGTCCAAATCTAGGCCGAGAGGCTTCAGCAGCAGTTGAACTTCATTGGGACTGTACTGGGACACATGCAATGCAGGGTCTGGGACGAAGGAAAGTCTGAACTGAGCCAATGTAGACCCAGCGAGGAGAGGCCAGCACTATAAAGGCAGCAGCCAGCCTCATTCCTCGCCAGATCTCCACTGACCATTCCTGCGTGGAAGTGCTGGTGCACTTGTGCGCTAAGTCAGGAGGAGCAGCGCTGGAGGATGAAGATGCGCTGAGTGAGTGAAGAAGCCTGTGCACTGGAAGTGATGCAGCCATAGCTGCCCAGCAAGTTAGTACTAGCATTAGAGGGTTAGTAGTAGATAGTTATGAGTAGCATCCAGAGTAGATCCTCGGGAGAGAAGAGTGTGTATGCATCGTAGGAGGATGGGACTGAGACAGAGAGTGTTCAATCAAGGTTTGGGCTATGGAAGATACTTACTTGAGTTGGATGAGAGCTGCAGAGGTGGCGCTGACGAGTGGTGATCACATTGGTGACTTGCGTACAAACTACAGAAGTAGCGCTGAGGTGTTGAAGCCATGTTGATAAGTTGACGAGGGATTTACATTGCGCTGATAAGCGCTGGACTCAGGGGGCATTGAAACTCTTTGTAATAATATATTTGATAATATAAGTTGTGCAACTCGGTTCTCTTCTCATCTTCCTTTGTCTAATGCATGAGAATCATGTTCATTGTGTGCAAGGATGATGCGTGACATGTACACACTTGCGTGAGATGGTCTTCAGGACCCATGCAAATTTGGTATCGGAGCAGATGCTCGCTATACTCATAGCGCTGGCATGATCAAGGCCGGCGAGAAGTGGTGATGGAGAATAAGTGAAGGAGGGAGGAAGAGAAGAGGTGTTGGATGGTGGGGGAAGCAGGCCGAAGAAGAAGAGGCGAAGTATACTTACCTGGAGCGTGCGGAGCGTCGTGGAGCATCATCGACGGTATCTTCAAGAAGAGAGAAGCACCTCCTTTCCCTGAACCTGCATGTATGTGTGTATCCCCTACCTTTTCTCTCTCTGACCCTCTAAAGGTGACTGCTGCTGGTCTGGTCTGGAGTCGAAGCCTGGATCTGGATCGTCCTAGCGAGTTAGAGTCTGAGGTCATCAGAGTCTGGATGGTCCAAGAGCAATGAGTCAGGGCCTGGTCACGTTAGAGTAGATGGTCCAGTGCTCTGTGAGTAGGAGTAGACTTCTCTCCTACCCCTCTCGATAGGCAGGCTATATATCGACCTCAGGAACTAAGGATCGAAGTAAGAAGTGGCTATGGGCCACGTCAGATTGCAACCCCCAGGCAGCCCAAGAATGATGATGAGCCTCTATAGGGCCTGTTAAGCCGCAAGAAAGCAAAGGTTGAGAGTATTTCTGCCTGGTTGATTAAGGGAACCATCTGCATCTGACCTTTCTGCGCTATACTCCATACCTGCACCCAAACAGCCAGCCCGTTAGTAATAAACCAAGCATTAAAGGGGAGCAAGACATTAAAAACACATTACCAAGAATCTGATCCAGGGGGCCAGACATCATATCAATGAAAAAAAAAAAAAAAAGTATACATATCCAAACAGTAAGCATTGTTTCAATTTGATCTATTGTTTATTGTACGCAGCACCTTCTACAGTCAAAAAAAAAAAAAAAAAAAAAGTGTAGCACTCCGCAAGTCAAGACTGAGTCTGGAGTGGGATAGTACTCTGGTGATCCAGCGGAGGACCCCCTGTGCCGGTCGTCATCATGGATGACTATCCCATCCACGGCCTGTTGGCCCTTTCTGTCCTATTGGGCCCAATATTCCGGTTAATGTTCCCGTTGGGATTCGGACGCATCTGTGTATCCCATATGTTATTGAAATCCGGAACAGTAAAGCCTGGGCCCACACCTGCGGAGCAAGCAGAGATTGATCGCAGGCTGGCAGAAAAGAAGAAGGAAAAGGAAGCCAAAAAGAAACAAAAGGAAGAGGAAGCAAAGAGAAAAATGAAAGAGAAGACGGATAAGGAATTGGAAGAAGATTTGAAGAGTAAACGAGAGGAAGAAGATGAAGCAGAACAAGAAGAAGGAGAAGTTTTGGAAAGACGTCGTCGCCTGGACTTACCTGAGAGTAGCGATACTGCAGCGGCCAGACTTCCAGTTGAACCATTGGATTGGGCTGGTCAGTACTATTACTCCAGCGAACTGCTAAGGGAAACTGAAGAAGAAAAACATACATTCATCGCAAAGTTGGCCACTGTGACAGACCCAATCGAACAGAATTTGCTAATGGAGGAAAAGAGGGCTGAGCTAAACAATAGAATACTAGCAGCCAGAAGGCAAGAAGTGGAAGAAAGAAAAAGGTTGCACGTAGAAACGGAAAAACTGCAGAAAGCTTTAGAAGCTCAAAAGGATAAACCCTCCACGACCGAAAAACGACTTGCTCTCCTCAGTGAAACTGTGCTCAACACAAGGCAGGACATGGCTTTAATGCGGCAGACCATACAAAAAGTGGAAACCCATCGGGTTGAATTCGAAAATGTTTGGAACAACTTCCTAGAAAAGTCAGCCAAAGATGTTGACCAACATGTCCAAACGTACATCAGGGCCTTAGATGAACATGTCACTAAGACCTTCACTCCGCAGGTTATAGAGGAGGAGATGGCGATGACGATGGCAATGATGACAAGAAGGGGAAAGGAATGGGGGATCCAAAGGAGAAACCTTCACAGGAAACCGGGCATGTTAACAAGATAAAACTCAAACTGCCATAGACCTATAATGGAAAGAAGGAAGAAAGTGTTTTGCATTGGGCGGCAGCAGTCGAAACATATGTGTACGGACAGCGTATTCCATACTGGGACACGGTATTGATGGCAACTTCATGCATGGGAGGCGACGTCATGAGTTTCGCCATCTCGCTGCAAAAGGAGGCGGGATGCAGCTGCATGGTAGAATATTCGCATCAAACACGAATCGAAGATTTCCTCAAAGCCGTAAGAGAAAGATTCGAGGATAAAAATTTGACACGACGCACTGAGATGCTGATCCTCAGCCTCCTTGATAGAAAATGGAAAAGTACCGGAAAAGTACCTCTGCCTTAAAGGCAACTATGGATGAACTATTGCAATGCCCTGATCATGGGTTAACGTCGGCCCAAATCTTAAACAGTTTTGCACGAGCACTCCCGGATCCCCTAAGGACGCAACTCTATCC
Organism: Chara braunii; assembly: GCA_003427395.1. Taxonomy (NCBI): domain Eukaryota; kingdom Viridiplantae; phylum Streptophyta; class Charophyceae; order Charales; family Characeae; genus Chara; species Chara braunii. The sequence goes on along the minus strand of BFEA01000495.1, from coordinate 783,080 downwards.
CCGCACCAAAGAAGAGGAGATGACATATGAGAAGTTCGGCAAGATCGCAATAGATCACGTCGGCTTCCTCGTCGAAGCGAACTATTGTCATTATTGGAAGGATCTGCAAGCGGGAAAGAGGTGGCAAAACCGCACGATCTCGGGGTCTATACCTGGGAAAGACAGTCTCCTTCTAACCTTTGAGGAAGGAGGCGCCGATACCATCTCCTGGGATCAGGTAGACTATGGTCTCGCTGAACCAAATAGACCGGTACCTCAAGAGGGAAGTTACGCGGTTGTTGCAGCCCGCGGGGGAGGGCGTCAAGGAAGAGGACGTGGCCGAGGAAGAGGTGGAGGCCGTGGTGGACGAGGATTCGGCACCCAGAGGGGTGATGGTGAAGGAAGCCACTACGTGGGAGGAAGGGGAAATGGTCCCTCACAAGGTGGCCGTGGTTCTTACTCCACCTGGGGAAGAGGAAGGGGCATGTGGTACAATAAGTGGGACAAACCATACCCACCACATCCAGGCCTACCCGAGGGAGAGCCTTGGAAAGACTTGGGAATAACCAAAAAAGTCTGGGCCGAAAGAAAGAAGGCAGACCAATGCCTCAAGTGTGGGGACCCCGACCACATTATCCCCTATTGCCCTGATTATAGGCGGGCAAAAGGGAACAGCCAGTAGAGGTGCCAGTTGCCTCTACCGGAGCTTCGAATGTTGAAAAACCAGAATCCTCCCATTGGAAGGCTCCAGTGGTAGAAACTAAAGAGGAAGACAGTCCCCATCTAGTGCACTGTTCAAAGGTGGCAAACGTATGCATCTCTCTAGATAGATCCCTCGCTGGCGTGGGTGACGAGTTGTCCGCTCGTCGCCAAGCCTGGACTGAAATGCGAAAAAAGAAAGGACAACTAATAATTGCAGATCTAGAAATAAATCGAGTAAGAGTAGGAGGTATGATAGATAGCGATCTACACGCAGTTGTATTAGTAAGAAAGGTTTGCAAAAATTGCATTTTGGGCTTAAAGCTAAGAAGTTAAATGAGCCCATTGTAAGTAAATGAGCTAATAGCAGTGAAACTGTCATGGATCGATACATTGAGGGGGTTCAAGTATACTTTCGGCTAGAGGCAGACGGGAAGGTGGAACGTGTTCTCCACTCTCTAACCTTCTTGGTGGAGGATAACTTGCCCTTTGATGTGTTGCTAGAAATTGATTGGGGTGAGGCTGCGCATGCGGATCTAAAATTGAGAGAGCATGAATGTTGGCTCCCAAGTCCGCAAGGAGGTAAAGAGAAAAATTGCCTCTATCATGAGTCTAGAAAGGAAAGCAGCCTAGCTCACTGTTGCATGAGTGCCCCAGCGTTCGCTCGCCGTGTAAAGAAACACAACTTGTATGACCAAGTCTTTGTTGCATGTGTGCGCCCAGTAAAGGAAGGAAAAACTACGGAAGAATTCAGGTCTCAAGAGATTGAAAGCATCCTGAAAGAGTTCGCAGATGTGGCTGAAGTCCCAAGTGGTGTGATGAAAAAAACAATCCGATACTGCATTGATATCATTCCATGGAGCGTGGCCCCGATGGGGCCTATCTATCGTATGTCGCCCCAGAAATTGGATGAATTGCGAACCCAACTTGATGAGTTGTTGAAGAATGGATGTATAAGACCTAGCTCCTCGCCCTATGGTGCGCCTGTGCTCTTTGTACCTAAGAAGGATGGCTGCGTTCGCATGTGTATAGACTATAGACGATTAAATGATATAACAATAAAGAATGTCGAACCATTACCGCAAATAGATGATTTGTTGGACCGCGTGCAGGGTAGCAAAATATTTTCAAAGATTGATTTGAAACCCGGCTACCATCAGATTGAGGTTGAGCCGAAAGACCAACATAAGACTGCCTTTAGGACAAGGTATGGGCATTATGAGTTTATAGTTTTGCCCTTTGGTCTCACGAATGCCCCTGCCACTTTCCAAAGAACGATGAACGAACTCTTTCGTGAATGGCTTGACAAATTTGTTGTTATCTATTTAGACGATATTTTGATTTTCTACAAAGATGAAAAAGAGCATGCTGAGCACCTTCGACTTGTACTAAATAAGCTAAGGGAAGCAAAACTCAAATTAAACCCAAAGAAGTGCAAATGGGTTAAGCGTCAGGTTCTATACCTAGGACATGTGATTGATGGAGATGGGGTCAAACCAGAAGATGCCAAAATAGCAGCACTCAGAGATTGGCCGAACCCCCGCACCTCGACTGAGTTGCGGTCGTTCCTTGGGTTAGCCAACTATTATCGCAAGTTTGTAAGACACTTTACGATAATAGCTGCTCCCTTTCGCAGGTTACTTAAGAAAGAGGTAATTTGGAAGGGGGATTCAAACTTCACGATGTCTTTCAAGCGTCTGAAGAAGTGTTTGATCAATTACCCGGTTTTGAAAGTGGCAGCCCCTTCATTACGTTTCGTAGTCACGACCGACGCTAGTCAATATGGTATAGGTGTTGTACTCCAGCAAGACGATGGGCATGGGTGCAGACCTGTGGAGTTTATGTCTTGCCGATTGCCTAATGAGAAAGTGGCCGCCTCGACGTATGAAAGAGTTGTATGCTCTTCGTGAGGCTCTCAATCATTGGCGACACTATCTCCTAGGAAGGCATTTTAAGGTATACTCTGACCATGAAACACTTCGCTGGCTCATAATGCAAGCTCGAATGACACCTAAGTTGACAAGGTGGGCTGCGGAGATTCATATGTTTGATTTTGACCTAAAGCCAGTAAAGGGTAAGTATAACGTTGTTGCTAATGCACTAAGTCGTAGATCAAACTTTTTCGGTGCTATTGCGACTTATTTAGATATGGGTGCTGACCTACAAGAGAAGATTAGGAAGGCGTATTCCTCTGATTCTATTTATGGGACCATGATTAAGCAAGTACAAGAGAAACCAGTAGAGTCTCCTGATCATATTTTACTCAAGGGCTATTGTTCGAACGAACTGATGTGAATGATAGGCTGTGTATACCAAATAATGAAGAGATCAAGAGTATGATCTTGGGGGAATGCCATGATACAGAAGACCATTTTGGGTGGAAGAAGACCTATGGAATTTTGTTACGTTCCTACACCTGGCCTCGAATGAAGACAAATTGTATCGCGTATGTGCAAGGTTGTCAAGTATGCCCTGGAGACTCTGTCTCTATAGATTTCATGGATACTAAGGTGAAAAGCAGAAATGAAAAAATGTAAGTAATGGTCATAGTGGATAGATTCACTAAATATGCTGTTTTTGTAGCTTTGCTTTCGGAAGCAAAGACTGATTTGGTAATTCGAGAATTCTTTAACCATTGGGTAAAAGACTTTGGGCATCCCTTGACTATTGTAAGTGACAAAGATACTAGGTTCACAAGTGAACAATGGCAGCAACTGATGAATGTATATGGCTCGAAGTTGACTATGTCATCAGGTAGACATCCTAAGACTAATGGCCAGACTGAGCAGATGAACAAGATACTGCAACAAACTTTGCGCATGTACATCTGTCCCGATCAAATTGACTGGGATGAACATCTTCCTAAAGTTGCTAGTGCCTACAATAACTTTGTACACCTATCTACATGTAAGACTCCTATGGAGTTACATTTAGGATGGCGTCCACGCAGACCCATTGATCGATTGAACCCGGATCAAGTACATAAGCTTCCTATAAGAACTAGTGAACTTGCAATCCAGTATCAGAAAGACCTTGAGAAGGTAAAGGAAAACATACTCAAAGCACAACATCAGATGATTGAACAAGCAAATAAACACAGACGACCGTCTCAATTCGCTGTAGGGGATTTGGTTTGGGTGAAATCTAAAGAGTTTGCTCCTGAAGAAAACATCTCTCAGAAGCTTTTACCCGCCTACAGAGGACCTTGGCAAGTTTTAGATGTAATTGGAGACGTGGATGATCCTTCGTATGTCATTGAGATTCCTCTACATCTACGTACATATCCAGTGTTTCATGCGTCCAAGCTCTTACCTTGTGTAACAAATGAGCTCTTTCCAAATCGCCGATCAGCAATACCTCCAAGTATGGATGGGAGGTATGACGTGGATAAAATTGTTGCAGAAAGTACTTGCCACACTGGACGTAGAGGCAGACCACAACGACAATATAAGGTGAGGTTTGCATACCAAGATCCTAATGAAGATCGGTGGTTCACACGAGAAGAGTTATTAGACTCTGCACCTCATATTGTGTCTACATATGAAAGCGCAAAGAGGGAGATTCATATCCTTATAGGTAAATGATTCTCAGAGGACTTCGAAACTAGGCCGGCGAGAGTAAAAAGGCCTTTACCCGATGCAGGCCTCAGGCCTTGTAAAAGTAAAGCAGCGTGAAGGAGTATCTCGCGAGGGCTCAGAAACGTGAAAGCAGGTCAAAGGTCAAATTCTTTATCAACGAGCACTTCCAAATCTAAAACAAAGGGGCATTGTCAAAAGACTTACCTGTTCACCAGGAGATGTGCATGTCATGTCTGCTCGTGCGTGCAGTCAGTGCACCTGTTCGTGCAAAGAAGAGTGTCTATTCACACCTTGGGAGTGTCTGTTCAGGCAACGAGTGTGTCTGTTCGTCTAAAGATGTGCCTGTCCGAAAGTAAGTCAATAGATAAAGTCCCAGTTCTGGTCTGGGTCAAGGGAACAGTCCAGATGCAGACTTTCAAGTCCAAATCTAGGCCGAGAGGCTTCAACAGCAGTTGAACTTCATTGGGACTGTACTGGGACACATGCAATGCAGGGTCTGGGACGAAGGAAAGGCTGAACTGAGCCAATGTAGACCCAGCGAGGAGAGGCCAGCACTATAAAGGCAGCAGCCTGCCTCATTCCTCACTAGATCTCCACTGGCCATTTCTACGTGGAAGTGCTGGTGCACTTGTGCGCTAAGTCAGGAGGAGCAGCGCTGGAGGATGAAGATGCGCTGAGTGAGGGAAGAAGCCTGTGCGCTGGAAGTGATGCAGCCATAGCTGCCCAGCAAGTTAGTACTAGCATTAGAGGGTTAGTAGTAGATAGCTATGAGTAGCATCCAGAGTAGATCCTTTAGAGAGAAGAGTATGTATGCATCGTAGGAGGAAGGGACTGAGACAGAGAGTGTTCAATCAAGGTTTGGGCTATGGAAGATACTTACCTGAGTTGGATGAGAGCTGCAAAGGTGGCGTTGATGAGTGGTGATCACATTGGTGTACTACAGAAGTAGCGCTGAGGTGTTGAAGCCATGTTGATGAGTTGATAACGGATTTACATTGCGTTGATAAGCGTTGGACTCAGGGGGCATTGAAACTCTTTGTAATAATATATTTGATAATATAAGTTGTGCAACTCGGTTCTCTTCTCATCTACCTTTGTCTAATGCGTGAGAATCGTGTTCATTGTGTGCAAGGATGATGCGTGATATTTACACACTTGTGTGAGATGGTCTTCAAGACCCATGCAATGACCTCACATTGATGTCAGAATCCAAGTACCGTCTTCACCCGAATAGAACGCCGGGCCTGTACATTATAGCCGTATTTGAGCCAATTTTCAGTCTAAATACAGTGATAGTGACTGGGCGTTCTATTCGGTTGAAAACGGTAGTCTTATAAAAAGAGATCCATAAACGTTTTTTTTTTTTTTTTTTTTTTTTTTTCCCTTCGCTCTCTTATACATGACAACTGGTTTGAAAGTAGAAAGCATGAGTATACATGCACAAAATCACACGTACTGAAGTACACAAGTGCACCAAGACGTACAAAATATGTACGATGATTGCATGAAGTCAGCGGGTGATGGCACCCCGACCGATTTCGACCGCCTCCACACGGTCTTCTTCACGGGGAAGACCACCTTACTAACCACCATAGCCCCGACTCGTCGAGCCTCACCTACATCTTCCACTAACCCACCTCCGCCGCCGTCCCGCAAGCATCTACGGAATGTTCACGAGTAAGTTGGCGTAGGACCTGGAAAGACCCAATGCTTCGCAATCATATGGATATAGCCCTAACCTTACAAGTATCCCGCTCGAACAAGAACAACTACTAATCGCACCGTTGGCCCTAGGTCCGGGGTCCGCCGTCGAAAAGACAGTCGGACTACCCCAGGTTCAAGTCCTGCAGGTGTCCGACCAAACCAAAGCCTAAGCATCTCAAAATACCAGAAAGCCCGGTCCCAGGTTCCAAGCCTGCTGGTTTCGGGCCCCTACCACTAATACCTGAACTAAGTCCTACCGGATTCCAACAACATAGTATGACTGATCGAATCCTCAAGGTTACCTGTAAAAAATATAAAGTCGAAAAAAGACAAATAAACAAAATGTCATAAATAAGCAGAGTAAAAACAACAAAGCGAAAACGAACATCAATCAGGTTCAGAATAGACGCCCTATCCCTACATCCATCACACCAATCAACTGGTAGTGAACAATCACACGTACCAACCACCCATATTGTAAGCCTATCCTGATGACGTTAGCTGCTCCCTTTTTCTATACCCATTGCACCAATCGACTGGCAGCAAGCAAACACACGAACCAACCGCCGATATGTAAGCCTATCCTGGGTGTGTTAGCAGCTCCCTTTCCCTATCTCAACCACGGTAACCTACAAGTCATACAACCACACCACAGTGTCTATCCAAACGTGATCTCTACATCTCTACATTTGGCAAAACGCCTCAGAACATCCTCAACAAACTGCGAGGGAAAGTCGTTCATGTGAAGTTCCCATATCAGGCTCAGAACTCTCAAACGGATCTGCGAACGAATGTTAGTGTTTCTGTTGATCCTGTGTAGATGGCTGGCCCATGTGCCAGAACCGTCATCTGTTCGCTTCAGCTGGAGATTGCAAGGATAGCAGTGCTCAAATCTTTCCCGAATCTCCTCCACTGTCAGCACACATCGAGCCTGTTTCACAATAACAATACTGACATCATCCATCAGCCTAATCCCAAACACATCCAATTTCGCACGCCTCAGGCTTCTTAAAAAACGGAATTCCGCATATGCGCACATAATACATGCAAGCGGCGGACTAGTACTCTTGCCCATAGGGATGCCCACCACTTGCATCAGTATCACACTTGTGGCACGAGTGTATGTGTGTCTGAGTTCAAACTGTACGAACTGCTTAACCTGTTGCAGGTCCATTAACCGCCAGTGATCGCCACCCGTAGTCCGACCAAACGTGGTACCCCTTCCACGGGTGTTTACTCGTACGAATTCCCACCCCTTACTCAGATGATACTCGATGATCCAATCAACGGCGTCCAAAATTTCGTCATGAGGTAACTTACTAAACATGTCTTTGATGTTGCAGGACATCGCTACGAGTTCCGAGTTACCCAATGCCAACCGAGGAACCAGTGATGATATGGACTTGAGGTTAAAGTGCCACTCGCCTGGTAGATTGAAAAGCAGATGATTCAGCGTCTTGGCCACGCTTTTGCATGTCCTTACCATCAGCTCCGAGAAAGTGGGGCAAATCGGTCGATATCAGGACAGGTCCTTATGTTTCGACATAACATAAGCCTCCCCGATATGACCCTTGCGATCCCGTTTCGCAAACTGCAACAATCCCAACGCTGTCACCTCCATACAGTCAAGTACCTCTGTCTCACACTTACACACCGCAACATAACCTGGACTGCTCACAAAAAGCTGTGTCATGGCTTCGTAATAAACTTGGGGACATAGTACCAAAGCTTCCCCTGGATTACGATCCAGGGGGGTCAGAACCAAACCGTCCAAGTTGGACTTCAACCAATGTACTTCGGCAATATCGAGGACATTCCCCAAATTTTCCGAAGTAGCTGTCATACATCGTGCTGCTTCCATCTGACAAACCACTGGAGCCGCACCGCCGAAATTCGCCCATGTTAGCAGGCCATCGCAAATCTCCTGCCTAAGTAACTCCCTCTGTCACGGTGAGAGTGCTTCGGTTCGTTATTAGCATTACCGATCAAGGGGTCAACCCCTTCCAAATCCTGCAGGCGAACAAGCACGTGCCCACCTAACCTGGGGTAGGGAAAACTTTTAGGATGGCAGCTTAACCATCAAGGGATTGAACCTCCTGAATTTCCGAAGATCATTTGGCTGCCCCAAGTCACCCCTACTGAAGTATTAGGTCCATGGATATCCATAGAAGGGACTCAAGGGAGATAGGTAATGACCAACAACTTACTTAACCTGTTTTTGGAAAATAAAGTTTGCCGATTGGAATAACAATGCACGTTAATCATGGGCAGGGCGTTAATGATAAATATGTTGCATTAGGTTCCCTGTGGGTTAGGTCAACAGTCCGGCCCCCCGACAGAAGTAAAGTGACCTCCTGGACAAGGCGTATTGCTGCCAACCTATATAAGGAATGACTCAGAAATCTCATGTTTTATCGACAGTGGCATGGGAATCTGTCACTCAAGTGAGGTGGAAAGGCGCGATATCCATCCTAGCCCCAGATACTCAAGTAACAGCTCTGTCTCTCAGATGGCTGCTTAGATTGACCTGTGATCCAGAGGTAGCATGGGCTCCCACTGTTCTACAACAGATTAGAAGACAGCCCCCGAGGCCCCAGATAATGATAACTCACTCCTTTGGTTTGAGGGCAGATACTGATAGGGACAACCTCTATCATCTAACAGTTTCATTGCTGGAGCTAGAGCTAGAAGGGACCTGCACAGTGATCTGTTATGGCTCTCTCCCATGGAGCTATGACGACAACTGCCACTGCCAAATAAGGCTGTCCCTCATAGATGGGAGAAAGAAAGTATTGTGACAACCTTTGTTCAGCGATAGGCTGATAACTGATTCTTTCAGCCAGCCCTTCTGTAGGGCAGCTAACCCATGGAAAACTTGGGAAAAGCATGGGGATAGTAAGTATAAAATATATCTGGCAGATAAAGGAAAACAGATGGACGACAAAGAATGAGCTGAGAACAATGTTGCCATACTGTCATATCTACGAGCGAACTTGGATGTGATTACAACAACTATTCCGGTGAGCATGTGTAAAATTCTGAAAGAGGGACCTACCTTTGAAATCGATGATTGGGCTGAATGGAAAATTCCTGCTGCAATTGGTACCACCTGCAAAGATCGAGGTGCCATTGCAGGATTGTCGGCAGAACTACCGTCTTTCCCTGAACACAACACACCCTCAATATCACTGCATTGGACCAGATTTCTGACTTGTATACTTTGGGGGAGACCGCAGCAGTTTGTACCACAGACAGCTGGTGCCACTGGTGCCATCTACAAAGACCCCGGTCCCACCAGTACCAAATGTGCATCCCTAGGATCGGAGACAGAAGCAGTTGGTACCTGACGTGTGGTTAATCTTGGTCTTGGTACCACCTTCTGCAAGCATCCAGCTCCCACTTGACACCAACTGCCTGCTAGGTTCCAGGATTGCAGCCACACAGCCCGTTTGTAGCGGAAACAGTTGATACTGGTCAACCACCTGCAAGCGGCCCGCAGTTGTAACGAGACCCAACTCCAATTTTGTGACCCTAATGCGCAATCTTGACCTCATCTGCAAATTGCCCTTGCAGGGGTTCAAATTGCCCTCGCAGGGGTTAAAATTACCCTTGCAGGGGTTCACAGTTTGCAATTTGAACTAGACCGACCTAAGTATTATCCTGTCAGTTACAGATCCCACTATCACAGGTCCGCAAAGTAGACCCCACCAGAGGCCCACTCAGTCGACCATGGTCCGTTTGTTGTCATCATTGGACCGCCTATTGTCTGCTTCACTAATGGTTGGACCACTGGTAGTCAACTTCCCCATGGGCTGGACCACTGCTGGTCTACTTTACCATGGGTTGGACCACTGGAAGACTAGTTTACCATGCGCTGGACCACTGATGGTCTACTTCACCGTGGGTTGGACCACTGGTGGTACATGCAATCATGGTTGGACCACTTGTGGTCTACCATCTTTCGGACCACTGTTAGACCACCAGATCTGGTTGTAACCATGCGTCCAAGGTACATTTGTGGACCGGACCCTGAGATCTGCACCTGGTAGGAGATGTTAGACTTGGAAAAACCGGTATGAATCATTCCACTCTACCAAAGAGTGACAAATACAGGAAGGCGACATTGTCAACAGAGGAGAGGCAGGAGACCTGTCTACAGCTGGTAGTGCTGCATCACAACAGCTGACTCGAAGCTGGTGCAGCTTTGACAGGGTTTATTTATAGGCTGTGCTGGAGTCAGAAAAGCAGAGAACAATGTTCCATTACGGAAGACAATGGCAAGCTATCAGTCTTTTATAAACCCTCTCTCTCTCTCTCTCTCTCTCTCTCTCTCTCTCTCTCTCTCTCTCTCTCTCTCTCTCTCACGGAGACCTTCCCTTGGCCCTTGGCTTGCTGCCTTGCTTCATTGCTGCTGCCAACTCGCCTCGTTGTCTTGCTGTTTGTAGTACTGTCCTGCTGGTTGCCTTGCGTTGCGGCTTGTTGTTCTGTACCCTAGTCCATGCCTGCCTGCCCGCTTGCCTTGCGGCCTGCCTGTTTAACTGTGCTATATGTTGCCTTGTCAATGTTGCACTGCATGATTCCCTGTGTTTGCCCATTGCAACAGAGTTTGACGCTTGATTATGACTCAAAGCACTGCGAGGGGATCCTGCAAACTGCTAAGGCGTCAGCTTCCTGATGACTCGGTGCAAGCCCGACGAAACAGTCCATTCGTTTCTTCCGTGTTGTATTCTTAAGTGTTGTCTGTTTCTGTCCTATCGATCTCCATATGTGTGGGGATATTTGGGAAGAGTCCTGCCAGCCTATGTATGTCCAATAGCAGACATCTTCTCCATAGTCAATGGGATGAAGAGTGCGGGCCCGTGGTTATGCCTGGAATTGGAGCACCACAGAGTATGTGGGGCAGTGAAGTGGGTTCTGCTATGGATTGCGTGAACGAAAACAATTTATCACCAGAAAGGTTGTACCACAGGATTCTATCACCTTTTCTAAGTGTTTTGCACTGTGGGTGAGGTAACACACACACACACACACACACACACACACACAATCTTTTTTTTGTATGTCTTTCTTCCTGTTTTTCCTGTCTGTCTTCCTTGTTTTTTTATTTATTTAAGAAAACAAAAATGCAGGCTTGTCTTCTCCTCATATGGGGGACAGCCACATTTTTTACTATGCTATCATTGCTATGATCTTATCCGAGTATTGTACCTCGCACCACCTACCCTGGACAAGCAAGGGATCAGCCATATTTTTACCTCGAATTACCTACCCTGGACAAACAAGAGCCCATCCACACACCCAGGGGATCTACGGTCTAAGACTAGAGTCTAAGGCTAGGGCCTAAGCCTACGGCAGGGGTCTAAGGCTATGGCAGGCGACCAGCCTTACTGACCAGGCCTAAGCTATCCTACGGTTATGAGTCTACGCCTACCTAGCTCTGCTCGGTGCGGGGAGCAGCACCCAGGCTCCTAACACCTGGTGCGGGCTGGAAGGAAAGACAACTTCCACAACCAGCCAGGAGGGACACTCCGACTTCTCAGTCAGTGAAGCCGAAGTGTGCCACACAGGAGGTCATGGGGAATCGAGCCTGCGACCTCCTGCGTACGACTTATGCGCTCAACCAACTGAGCTAGGCTGCTGTCTTCCTTGTATTTTATCTCCTGAGCACTTTTTGTCTGTCTATGCACGCACCTCTAAGCAGTGCCAAACAGTCGGTCAATTCTAGTCTGGAGTGCCTGCAACACTCTTACGGGGGTTCGCTCAATTCGGGATGTCTGTGTTTCCTACGGGGGATGATGTACGTTCGCCGTAGTGACTCTTTGGCTCAGCAGGTGGTGGGAACCAAAAGTCTGTGGGGTTAACTTGTGGTGTAACTTGTCTATGCTCCGTGCCTGCCTTGCTGCCCATCCCACTTGCTACCCGTGTCACTCTTTGCAGCTGGTGTGTTGCCATGTAAGTTTGGCTGCATTGTTGGTGATGCCTTGTGCTTCGCGGCACTGTTGCCTTACTGGCCATCCCGTGTGCCTCGTCTTCCTTTGTCAGTGTGGCATTGTGCTTCACTGGGTTTCTGCGATGCTGTCCGACAACTCGTGCCGTCATTCCAGCTTTGATGTCATGGAGTCGGGTTGCCCTGGCAGCATTGTGCAAGGAATATGAGCGAGAGCAATAGACAGAAAGCCAAATTGCAAAATCACCAAGTAGCCCAGATAGTCATGTACCAAGCAGAGAGCACAATGCACCAAGTTACCATCCAAATAAAAGCAATACAAACACTACTCAGCCTATCTAGCTAGCCTATCTACATTCATGCAACAGGATCACATCAATGTTGAAGACCAATGTGCGTGAAGTCTTCACCAATGCAGACCGCCAGCATACACCAGGTACGTTTCTCTCTCCTCCCCTCAGCATGCGCCTCCTACTCGAAGACCGCCGTCGCCATCACCTGCCACCGCATGCGCAGCTCGGCTATGGCCGCCGTGAGCCCGCTGCCACTGCAGCGCCCTCTCACCTCTAAGCGCCCATGTGTGCCCCAGCCTGCATGCTTAGCGCAGCATCGAAGCAAAGCAGCAGAGTGGCCGCATTGCCTGAGCAGGCCAGAATGACGTGCCCCTGGGCGCTCACTTTGAGAAAGTGAGCCTGCTTCGGTCTGCCCTGGCCCTGGCATGTAGGGGCCCAGTAGCTTCAGGTTGGCCCAAAGTGTCTGCGCCCAGGCCCAGCTTCTGATACTGGCCCGGGCCCCGTGCAGGTAGGTTCTCATTGACTCGTGGCATGTGTGTGACGCAGGAGCTGCTTTCTCATTGGTCCACGGCTGCTAAGTGACATGTTGGCCTCTGGATGCATGTGCCCAGGGCCTCAACCGAATGAGCCCGGGGCTCAAATGTACGACGCAGCTGCTGCTTCTGGAAAGAGCCAGAGGAGGCTCACGTTGCTCTGTAACCAACTGGCGTGCTGCAACTGTCTGGTACCCCACATACAAGAAATGTTGACAATAGGCCTCTCGTGAATGTACAGGCCCTCCTTCACTTTGGGCGGGCACGAGGCTTGCTGGGGGCCGCAGCCCAGAACATTTGCATGCCCGAGAAGGGCCTCGCGAGGGCTCAACCCTCGCATTCCATCCCCCTTAGCTTCAAAAGTCCACTGAGATGTTTCTACGCAGGTGCTATCCCCTCTAATTTTCGTTCATACTCTGTCACGATCTGAGGTGCTGTTCTGACGATCTCATCTCTTGTGAACCAACGATCTTCCTTCGGATCTGTATGATGCCCGAACCTGACCCAGTACTCCCTCATGGGTTTTGGCAGTCTTCCCCTGCCCACAGGCTTGGGAACAGGCAAGTCTCTATGTTCCAATATGTCGTCCATGTCCACATGGCCATCCATGGTTGGGGGCAGCATTGACCTTCTTGATGGAAACTGATCAGTCTCAGGGAAAGGTGCAAGCTTGGAAGCATGGAATACAGGGTAGTGCACAGATGACCAGGGATTCTTATTACATATGAGGGTCCATCCAAATGACTACCCACAATATCTAGAACTGCCCTCAGGACCGAAAAGTACACTGACATTAGCTTCCTAGAGATACCAAATTCCGGACCCAGTTCACTAGCCTTTACCCAGACATGTTCCCCTACCTGAAATGTGGACTTTCGTCTGTGTTTGTTCTCAGAGGAGATCATTGCCTCCTGAGATTTTCTAATGTGCTCCACAGCCTGCTGCAACAACTTCTCATACCGGACACCAAGCTCTATGGTTCCCGGCGTTGCAGTTGGTCCGTTTTCAGGAAGGAGGAAGTCTGGTGCAGATCTAGACTTCCACCCCAAATGCAGCTCATTTGGACTGACGCCGGTGGTGCTGTGTACAGCGTTGTTGTAGAGGCTGGTGATGAAAGGCAACTTCTCATACCAATCATCCTGGCTGGGCTTAATGTAATGCCTCAGCAGACGCTGCACCACACGGTTCATCTGTTCCGCTTGGCCGTTGGCTTTGGGATGATTCCCCAAAGTCATTTGGAGTTGGCTGCCCATCTGTTCAGCAGCCTTCTTCCACATTTCACTGGTGAACCGGACATCTCTGTCACTGACAATGGTCTTGGGCAGTCCAAAGTCACGCACCCAGTTATCCATGAACAACTTGATGACGTGCTCGGTCTTAGCAGTCTCTGGCATGGGGATTAGTCTAGCGTACGAAGATGTGCCTCTTGCCACTCTTGCTGGTCACGTGGGTATCCATGAAGTCCATGGAGACACTCATGTCCCAGACCTGCAGGAATGGGCAATGACTTGAGTAACCGAAGCGGTGCATGAGTTCGCGGCTTATCCCGCTGACAGACTTGACAAGTCTGGATGTACTTCTTCGCATCGTCAAGCATACTAGGCCACCAGAACTGCTGTACTAAGTTAGCACTGGTCTTTTTGTAGCCAAAGTGCCCTGTCGCATCATGACACTCACCTAAAAATAAACTACGCAAAATCTCACTAGATGGTACACACAATCATTTTATTCCTGTCTTCTCAAGAAAGCGTAACCCATCCACCATTACAAACCCATCCGATGCGGCCTTGTCTTGGGCCTCTAGCCCGTGTATGATGTCCATCATGATGGGATCTTCCTTGTAGGCATCCACCAAAGATTCAGTTACACATTTAGATAAGCCAAACTCGGTAATTAGCACACATAGGTAGTCTTCCCTACGCGACAGCGCATCAACAACCTTTTTGTACTCTCCCTTTACATAGTCTAGCTTGAAGTCATACTGATCTATCACCTCAATCCAACATTTAAGTGTGTCAAAGAAACAGGCTGCGTCTTGATGCACTTGAGGGTCTGATGGTCAATTCTCAAATAGAAGAACCTTCCCAATAGATAATGTCTCCAGTGGACAAGGGTTTTGAAAAGGGCATAGAGTTCTCTTTCATAGGTGAGCTTTGCTAAATTCTTCGATGAGATCTTGCTCATGTATTCGATCGCCTCAACTTTTTACCTTACTGCTGAGCCAACACTGCGCCTATGCTGTATTGGCTTCCACATTGGGAACCATGAGAGCCTCATAATGCATGAGGGCATACTTCAGCCTTTTGAAGGCACCCTGACATTTGTCTATCCATGCCCGCGGAGTGTCAAGGCGTGTTAGATCGATCAAGGAGGCTGCCACATAGGTTTTCACAAAATTGCAGCAGCAGCTTGTCATTCCAAAGAACGATCTGAACTCGGTCGCAACTGAGGTCGTGGTCAATCACGAATGCTAGCCACCTTCGCATCTTCGGGACTAATCTCATCTGTGGATATCTCATAACCCAAATACAAGATTTTCATGAGACCGAACTCACCTTTCTCTAAATTGATCTTATACTTGTGTAGCCACAATAGTGAAAGTGCAAATTTTACATGTTGCACATGCTCCTTGACTGTTTTATTGAAGGTAAGAATATCGTCAAGGTACACGACAACAAACTTGTCCAAGTACTCATGAAACACCCTGTTCATGCCATGCTGGAATGTACCCGGCGCATTGCAAAGGCTAAAGGCATCACTACAAACTCGTACATACCGTACTTGGTCTAAAATGCGGTTTTGTGTTGATCTTCTTGTCAAATGGCAATCTGATGGTAGTCGAACTTTAAATCTATCTTTGCAAGTACTTATATCCCTGCACCCTTTCCAATAAGCCGTCGATGCGTGGTAGACGGCTCAAACCTCTATAATCAATGCACATCCTCAATAATCCCATCTTCTTCGAAACAAATAGAACTGGTGACCCGAAGGGGGAAGTACTAGGGGAAGTATCCATCCCTTTTCTATCAGCTCTTTCAGTTGCCGACGAATCTCATCCAACTCGGTTGGAGCCATCCTATATATCCTCCCCTTTGGTGTCTTGCTACTCGGGATGATTTCTATATGGACAACCTCCCTGTCGACTCCTCCTCCTCAAACAGATCAAGGTGAAGCATCTTTCGGTCTTTGTCCAACCGGGGTTTGGCAACTTCGAGGTAGTACACACCTAACAACATGTCGAATGGCAAGTCGTTGCTAACTAGGAATAAAACCACCATAATAGAAGATGCAGACCACAGCCTTGACAACCATGCGCTCTTTGTTGGCCAAGGTAGATGCTACAGACCTATCCAAGCGTTGCACCTGGTCCCCTAGGCGCAGTCTTTCAACGCAGTCGCGACTTATGAAATTTCGCGTCAAGCCAATGTCTACGAAGGCACCACACTTGCGGCCACCTACATTGATTTCCACAACGAAATGCTCCCCTCTCGGACCTCTAGAAAGTGCCACCTATAACTCACGAGGGTCCCTAGCCAACCACTCGGTTTCTAAATCTTCCAAGGCCTCAGACACATCTAACGAACTATCGTTTGGTCTAGATGCGTCTGCGAGGTGACAACAAAGTCAGTAGCTTCGACCAACTCTTGAAGCGGTGAGGGTATGCTACCCACTTCGACATGAGTAGAGCAACGACAACTACTGGTCATATGTATTTCTCTGGGTTACGCTCGTAGAAGCACTACCCTGGGCGGAAGATCCCCCAAAACCACCTTTGGGAGGAATCTTATGAGACACCTTCACATTCTTGCATCTAAACTGTTGATGGCCATACTCGCTGCAGTTGATGCAAGTTCCTCGCGAATACAAGCCAACCCTCACCCAAGCCGAAATCTCGTTAAGAGTTCTGGACCTGCCCCAAATTCTTCTGTTGGGTGCCCTTGTCGCGTCAGCTGCCTTTCCTTTATTGACAGCGAGGTTTCCACCCTCTACGTTCTCCTGTCCAACTTTGTGCCCTCCACAAGAACGGAAATGTCATTAATCTTAGTCTAATTCCCATAGGAATCAACCATCATCAATCGACTACCCTTTTTCTTCCACTCTTGCGGAGTCGTCTTCTTTCTTCCATCTACAACTACTTGTTGAGCCCCTCCCAACTTTGCCTCTAAGTCTAAAGTCTTGTTGCTAAAGGACTCAAGAGTGTGATACTCGATGCTGGCCTCACTGACCATCAGATTCTTGTGGGAAGACGTCTCAAGAACATGGTCAAAAGGACTTGGGGATCATAGCGGACTTGGGGATCATAGCGGACTTGGGGATCATAGCGGACTCCTGGGACCACGATCAGTTTCTCTACAAAACTGGTAAGCTCTCGCACAGTCTTGTACTTCTTAGTATCAAGACGGGTCAACACATCAGTGGCTTGCTGAGCCTGTTGTGGGTTGTGCCAACGCGATACTACCAATTTCATAAAGATTTCCAACGTCTGGGTCTGCACCCAATCGTTCATTCTCCCGCCATATCCCTTCGCTGCTATATGCCCATTCAGCCACCTCGCTGCGGACCCTTCTAAGTAAGAGGCGGCAGTGATCACTTCCTCTTCTCGCAGAGTACGCTTCGCCCTTACCCACAATGGAACGGTCCTCAACCAGGTGTCGAGGGCCTCCTCCTCCTTGTCGCTTGTGAAGACACTTGGGGGTTTCATCGGGGTCTTAGGGAGCCGAGCTTGCTGTGGTCCAGACTGTCCCTATTGCTACACAGATGTCTGGACCGGCTGCTGCTGATGAAGCTTTTACGCAGTGAGGATACATTGGCGCTGGCTTGGTTAGCCACTCACGGGTAAAGGGGAGCGTGGCTTGAAGGCTGTCGCGACAGCAAAAGTATGTGGAATGATGAGAGCATGCTGACATTGCATTCTGGCTGATGTGGCACTCCATTGCGTTGTGTGCGCTACCGAGACTATGACCGGTCATCAAAATGCACATTGGCTCAATTGGTGGGAAATCTGCGGTTGGGGGCAGCTATCTCCAAGTACTTTGTTCCCTTACCTTATCTTCCTGGCGTGTAGGGGCCCAGTAGCTTCAGGTTGGCCCAAAGTGTCTGCGCCCAGGCCGAGCTTCCGATACTGGCCTGGGCCCCGTGCAGTTAGGCACATCCAGGTAGCCCCACGAGCCTCCAAGTGTTCGGCGCATTCTGATTGGCTCGTGGCATGTGTGTAACGCAGGAGCTGCTTTCTAATTGGTCCATGGCCGCTAAGTGACATGTCGGCCTCTTGATGCATGTGCCCAGGGCCTCAACCAAATGGTCCCTGGGTTAAACTGTACGACGCAGCTGGTGGAGGAGGCTCACGTTGCTCTCTGACCAACTGGTGTGCTGCAACTGTCTGGTACCCCACATACGAAAAATGTTGAAAATAGGCCTCTCTTGTGAATGTACCCGCCCGCCTTCACTTAGGGAGGGCATGAGGCTTGCTGGGGACCGCAGCCCAAAACATTTGCATGCCCAAGAAGGGCGTCACGAGGGCTCAATCCTCACAATTGCCTGGTGCTTCACTGAGTCGTTGCCTGCTGGCAGTCTGATTTCAACAACGGGCAACAAGTTCAAGAGTCAAAGCATCAATATGGGAATTCGAGGGTTCAACCTGATGAGTCGGTGCAACTCCGACGAAACGATCTTTCATCATCAATTTTTAACCTTCTTTTTTTTTGCTTTTTTTTTTAATAGTACTTGGACTTTTCTTGCCTGCCGCTTGTTGTCTTTTCCTTGCCTTGTTTGTCTGTGTGTTGCCTGCCCTCGTGCCTCCCCTGAACCCTCCAGCCTACGTGTCGCCTCCCTGCTTTTGCCTTGCGGCTTTTTTATGAGCCTGTTTCTTGTCTGCTGCTTGCTGTCTTTTCCCTGCCTTGTGTGCTTGTGTATTGTCTGCCCTCCTGCCTCCTCTGTGCCCTCCTTTGTGTTAAGGAGCGGAATCCCATCAGCTCGTTCGGTTCATGGCCGACATGCCAAAGACCAGCAGTCTATTACATCGCTAGAGGTATATGCTGATGGATGGCGCCGCAGTCTGTGCACGGGGCCATGGCACAGTATGCTATCTGTAATACACACACACACACACACACACACACACACACACGCGCGCGCG
>BFEA01000495.1:741647-756793 GCA_003427395.1 Chara braunii | reverse complement strand
AGAGAGAGAGAGAGAGAGAGAGAGAGAGAGAGAGAGAGAGAGAGAGAGAGAGAGAGTGCAGGCGGGACTAAGCACGTCAAGCAGGTGGGAGTAGGCGAGGGAGTAGTGAGTAGGTGAAAACAAGGTCGTTTGTGGGCCGTTTGAGACCAACCGGTACCCTTTCCTGAGATTGCAGGCCGATCACCACCAGCGGACGGCCCAGATCACAGGCTGATCAGAAACATTTCTTATCGGCCTGCGATCTGGGCCGTCCGTGGGTGGAGATCGGCCCGCAACCTGGGCCGTGCGATATGACGTTAGTGATTTCTATAGTATTGTAGATGTAGATGTAGATAGATGTAGATCATTATTATGATTTTTTGTTGCTACAGATCACAGATATAGACAAAAAGGACTGGGACAGAGAAACTCTGCAAGTGAACATGCGATCATGGCACTACTACTCTCTTCCCCCGATAAAACACTTGGTCATTATTGCTGGATCTAGACTGCAACTTGCCCCAAATACAGATAAAATGACCGGGCGTTCCATTCAGGTGAAGACAGGATTGCTTCAACTTGGGTCCTCTGCTAAATAAAGTACTACTAGGCTACATTCGTACCGGGCTAGAATAGCCTAGACATTATACCAGGCTGACTAAATAAGATTTAGACTGGACTGGAGACGAGAATAGACTAGAGACTCGAATCGAATAGACAAGAAAGGAATAGACTGGGCAGACTAGACAATACTAGACTTAAACCACCAGTACATCGCCCCAGCCATGTTGAGAATCCGATTGCTGGATCTAGACTGCAACTTGCCCCAAACACAGATAGAATGACCGGGCGTTCCAGTCAGGTGAAGACAGTTTTGCTTCAACTTGGGTCCTCTGCTAAATAAAGTACTACTAGGCAACATTCGTACCGGGAATAGCCTAGACGTTATACCAGGCTGACTAAATAAGATTTAGAATGGACTGGAAACGAGAATGGACTAGAGACTCGAAACGAATAGACAAGAGAGTAATAGACTGGGCAGACTAGACAAATACTAGACTTAAACCACCAGTACATCGCCCCAGCCACGTTGAGAATCCGATTGAGCCTCTCCTAAAATTTCGGGGGCTCAGGACAGGGGCGTCCAAAGGGCCGTGAGTGGCACCAGGCCCAGCATTGAACCAAAAAAAAAAATTCCACCCGCCCCCAGCCGGCCATGTCCCACGTCCCCTAACTTTTCAGAGAGGCTCCTTCGAATTCTCCAGATGTACTGGTGGTGTAAAAGTGCACAGAACCAGACCACAACGGGCAATAGAGTATAGCCTAGTCTGGTGGGCTAAACCAGACTAGTCTAGGCTATATGCTACAGGATCGTTTGCTCAACTATAACCCAGACTGCTAGGGTGGAGCGGACTAGATTAGACAAGACCAGAGGAGGCCGTAGGCTAGACTAGACTACACTAGACTAGCCCGCCATGCATGCCATTCATACTCCAGATCATGCGACAATGACTCAACATTGTCCGATTCGTTTTTCTCTTGCTGCAATCACTGGCTGGAACGTATGAAGAGGTGACAAAAGTTGACGTTCATTGTGTGATTCGTTTTTCTCTTGCTGCAATCACTGGCTGGAACGTATGAAGAGGTGACAAAAGTTGAGGTTGTACCAAACACAACAAATCAGGTTATCTCCTGTATCACGGTGCATGAACAAAATCGCCCGAGTAGCCGGGCTACCTTTGAGCCTTACCATACATTCATGTAAAACGTAGCCACATACTCTGCTGCTGCTAGTATGCAGCACTGCCAGATTCTTCTTCAAGCCTCCTTCACTAGCTTTCACGCGTTTCCCCAACCACCAAATCTGACTCTCTCTCTCTCTCTCTCTCTCTCTCTCTCTCTCTCTCTCTCTCTCTCTCTCTCTCTCTCTCTCTCTCTCTCTCTCTCTCTGTGCCCAACCCGGCCTCTCTTGCCCGCTAACTCTCTTTCACGCACACACACACAGAGCCCCATCCAGATAGAACACTGGTCCTCTATACCTTCAGCAGCTCTAAGTCGCAGAAGCTCACCAGTAAAGAAACAGTCAAATACATCTGGTGCTGTCAAACCTGGTCAAGCAAACATGTGGTGCAGCCATTTGCTGCCTGGTAACTTCGCTGCACAATCATTTATGAGCTGGCACGGAATGCCGAGGAGTTACAACCCTTTCTCCATGGTGCTCTCACCATTCCAGCTGATGTGGAAGAGTTCACGATGCACCAACGATGTGGAGTGGAAGAGTTCACGGTTCAGCAATGATGCAGGTCTCACTTAGTGGCCATTTTGTGATGTGCAGTGGGAGAGTTCACGATGCAGCAACGATGTACTTCTTTCAGTCTTCTTGGCTTTTACCCCCTCATTTCGTGCCGAATGAATATGTTTATGGCCTTTGCAACACAGACGCTACTCCTCTTCCTCAACAAGATTATACCTCAGAAAAGCCAGACTTTGCAGTGACGATTCCTTAGGATTTCGAGAATGCCTCTTTGCACGACACATTGACTGACAGGCACTACCACAGCGGTGCTCACAACTTCAGTGGGACGACGACGCTGTCTTTGCCATATGCCAAGCATTCGCAAAAGCACATCCAGTGCGGTTTGTGTCCAAGTCACCTGCTCCACAAAAGCTATGGGTCGTGAGCTTGTACACAGAAATCTCTACTATTGCTAACATAGAGAGCATGGTTGCCCAGGAGGACGGGGGAGGGGGGCGAGGGCCGGAGGGGGGATGGCAAAGAAGAGAACAACTGAGATCACCTGTAATGTAAATGCAAATTTCTCCTATGACACAAAATGCACAGCTTCTTAGTCATCCATTTCGTCATCATCGTTGTGGTCCATTTCTTCCTCCTCCACCTCAACACTGGAGAAGAGAAGAAACGTAAGCATTGATGCAATCTGGCCTATTACGAAGTACTTCGCCCTGCGCCGAAACTTGGCCTCCTTCTCTGATCTCTGCTTCTTCTGCTTCTTCTGACTCTTCGCTTCAGTGGCCGCCCCTTGTTGCTCACCACCAGCAGTTCTCGAAGGGCCCGCTCCACTTCCACGCCCAGCCACTGCTGCTGGAGCGTGGAGAGGCTCCGTTGGATATGTCGCTGAAAACTCCTCCAAACCGAACACTTCCCGCTGCAATCTCTCCGCATATTCGACCAAGTTCCCGTGTGACAGTATTTGTTCCTTCAGCGTATTTTCAACCTGAGAAAGATTGATATAGAAGGCCAAACAAAACAGACGTGCAAGCAAGGGGTAGGCTCGGTTAAAAAAAAAAAAAAAAAAGACTCGAGCAGCAGGAGAACAGGTTTCCTTTTGCATAGCATAGTGGGCCGTACTGGTTAGCACATCCTACATCTTGAAGCAACGACGGCGGAAGTGCTCCAGCTGAGATGTGGACCTGCGGAAGTGCTCCAGCTGAGATCGACGGCGCCCCTACCAAGTCAGATAGGAGGGAGGGGAACGCGCGGCATGCTCGAGCGCCACCGCAGGGTGGTGCCATGTGTCAAGGGAAGAGGGGGACGGATTCAGCGATGAGGCAAATGGCAGGGGGTGCTACGTAATGCGGAGGGCAGTTTTAGAGAAGGAGGGAAAAGCATGAAGGAGCGAGTAAAAAAAAAAAAAGGCATAGGGGGACCCACAGGCAGTTTTTCCCTGCGGACAGACCCTAACAGTCCTGACCTGACTGCAAGAGGAGAGGTTCACAGTGAGCAACATAGATGACGAGTGGTATATAAGGCAAGGGCAGAAGAGGAAAGCAAGACCTAAGGATCTGATAATATTCTCGGATCTACAGATGACTGAACATGGACCAGCGAGCTCAATGGTAGCCAGTCAACTAACAAGCATGAAAGATAGACTAGGAGCTCGGGCCAGCATTTACCCTTCTCTACACAGCAGAGTGTCGCTTCTAAATAGTAAATTCCACCATCTTCGCAATGATTCAGTACGTAGCGGCCTTCTGGGCCGCAGAAGCAAACACCCTGAAAGAACTAAAACAAAAGCAACAGCATATTTGTGGACCTTAGACCCCTCTATGCAAATATTTATTGTTAAGGTAGATTGCAATTACATGACCCATAAGGATCGTCAGAGAGGGCTACCGGTAAGAGTATTGGACCCTACAACCCAGATCGAAGCTCTTCAAACAAATGGATTCTAAAATTAATCACCTTCCGCACTCCCAAGCCTCCCGTGGAGGTCACTTCTATGGAGAGAATACGACAGCTGCCATATTCCTTCCATAGCTGGTCGTATTCCTTTCATAGCTGTCGTATTCCTTCCGTAGCGGTCGTATTCCTTCCATAGCTGGTCGTATGCCTTCCATAGCGGTCGTATTCCTTCCCATGGTCGCATTCCTTCCATGGCTGGTCAATATTCCTTCCCTAGCTGGTCGTATTCCTTCCATAGCTTGTTGTATTCTTTCTATAGCTGGTTGTATTCCTTCCATAGCTGGTTGTATTCCTCTATCATAGACTACTTCTATCAATGTGTCTGGGTCCTTCTCGGTGATGAAGAGCAAATCCTGGCGAACGGAAGGCACAGTAATGCCCCTCCAATTAGAAGGGGTACCGGACTCACTTTCTGGAAGGAATCACTAAACCACCAGTACTTTGACCCTTGCGTGACGAGGCTGGAAACGCCTTGCACCCCAAAGGAAAAACAAACCAGCGCAGGCCACCTTTTGGCTGGCGCCGCCGGCCATTTTGCTCTGGTAGGCTGACCCCCAAAACTTGCGGCCATACGCACGCCGCGTTGGAGAAAAATGGCTGGCAAATGTGCTGGTGGTTTAAACCACCACTCCCCCCGCCACTAAAATATTCAGGGGACCGGTAGCACAAGTTCATGAGGGCTACCGGTAGCATAGTGTGAAGAACAGGTAGAGTGGCGAAAATTGGATTCGCGCCGAATTGTGCGACGATTATTTCACAGCCTAAACATTTTTATTTATTTAAATGAAATTAAATCTGATATCTTTCCTTGAAATATCACGACCAAATCGAATTTTCAGATTTTTCTGTACATTGTTCTGAGCGTGAAAAAGCGCTGCAGTTGGAGTACTTTTCTGTTGGCCCATAAGTGGCAGAGTGGCAAACAAATACACCAAATCGGTGCGACGAGCATTTCACGGTCAAAACCTGTGTAGCATCGTGGTTATTCGCGAGCGAACGCGAACGAGCGCCAAAACCCTCCGAACGCGAATATAGAAATATTTAGAAAAAAAAAATGCAAGGAAAATGATCAATAGCGAGATGACAGAATACAGATTACAGGATCACATTGAAAGCCAGAAAGTCTCACAGTGTGCAGAAAGCAGCATTGCACCAATGTTACACCAATGGAGAATCGAAACACTGAAACCGAATGTCAATGAGAGCTTACTCTCGTCATCACCAACATAAGGGTCCAGGCCCTTCCCCGTACTTGGCGCTCAGCGCCCAGACTACTCCCCACACAGCTACTATCTCCCTATGAATTGACAATGCAACTGTTGACGTCAGCAGCCACCGAAGTACATGAAGATGTCGCCCAATGTAGACCATCGCCAACACCAGGTATGAACCCTCACATCCTCATCCTCATCTCTCTCTCTCTCTCTCTCTCTCCGTCGTCTTTCTCCCTTGTCTTCTCTCTATACACCCGAAGACCACAACTGCGCCTTGCTGTTCGTCCAAGCCCAGCCAGCTATGGAAGCTGGGCTATGGCGCTGCCCTCAGCAGCGCCCTTCTTCCCACACGACCGCACGTGCATAGCACCGTGCCCCAGCGCTAGCAGCGGCCCGTGAGCATCCACTCCAACAGTGCTGCCGCAAACTGGCAAGTGCCCGAATGAATTGCCAGGCAGCGAGCTCTTTCCAATATGGGAAAGTCTGGCCTGGCCTGCGGCCTGGCTGGGCTCGGCCTGCGTCCAGAAGCTTCCGGTAGGCCCCAGGTAGCTGGGCCTCTGTAGCTGCTGCGGGGCCTCATTCGGTTGCACCTCCCAACTCTCTGTGTATATTGCTGCACATGTGGCCAAGGGCCTGCCTTTCAGAAAAGGCCTAGAAGGCCGTGGAAAGTCTTTGCTGCACGGGACCTGGGTTCCCTCAACCAACTGACGCGACACAACTGCCTGAACCCCAAATACGAAATTGACAGCATTGGGCCTCTCGTGATTTGTTAGGCCCGCCTTCACTTAGGGCGGGCTCACTTGTATAAGGGGCCCCTTTGGCCTGCCGAGGAGCCAAATCCTCACATTCCCTCCTTTACTTCGATAGTCCCCTGAGAAGTCCTTGAATCTGCAGGCTCCTTTCCCTTTAGTCCTCTTTCGTAGCCTGCAATCACTTGGGGAGCTGTTTGCTGGAGTTCTTCTCTGGTAAACCACCGATCTTCACTGGGATTAGTGTGGTGTCTGAATCTGACACGACTGCATCCTTGGTTTTGGAGGTCGGCCTCTACCGGGAGGTTTAGGCACTGGCATTACCCGGTGCTCCACGATTTCGTCGATGTTGACTTTGCCATCCATGGTTGGGCTCAGCATTGATCGTCTGGAGGAAAACTATGCAGTCTCTACAAAAGGTGCCAGCTTTGAAGCGTGAAAGCCTGGGTGCGTGCGCAAGTGAGCAGGGATGCGAATCACGTAGGAAGGTCCGTCTATCTGATCCCCAACTATGTCTAGGACCTCCCAGGGGCCGAAATACTGAGGCATGAATTTTCGTGAAATTTTTAACTCCTGACCCAGTTTAGACGACTTAACCCAGACTCTGTCCCCTACCTGAAAATTAGAAGGCCGTCTGTGTTTGTTCTCAGATGCAATCATAGCATCTTGGTACTTCCTAATGTGTTCAACGGCCTGCTGTAGCATCTGTTCATACTTGACAGCAAATTCTATGCTGCCAGGTGTTGCAATTGGCTGCTTCTCAGGTAGCAGAAAGTCAAGCAGTTATGGGCTTCCAACAAGATGCAGTCGGTTGGGAGTCATACCAGTAATGCTGTGCACAACGTTGTTGTATAGGCTGGCGATGAGAGGTAGTTTCCCGTACCAGTCATCCTGACTTGGCTTGATGTAATGCCGAAGCAGGTGCTGCACTACTCGGTTCATTTGTTCTGCCTGGTCGTTTGACTCAGGGTGATTCCCTTTCATTTGAAGTTGGGTGCCCATCTGTTGGGCTGTTGATTGCCACACTTCACTGGTGAATCTCACATCCCTATCGCTTACAATAGACGTAGGGAGTCCAAAATTGCGTACCCAATTGTCCATAAACAACTTGATGACGTAGTCAGTTTTAGTGGTTTCTGGCATAGCGATTAGTCTAGTTGGTGAATCTATCTACAATGACGAAGATGTCTCTTTTCCCGCTCTTGCTGGTCACAAGAGTATCCATGAGGTCCATGGACACACTCTGACTGGGTCCAGTGGGGATAGGCAGGGGCTTGATCAGCCCAAACGGTGCCTGTGTCCTAGGCTTGTAGCGTTGACAAACGTGACAAGTTTCCACATACCATTTTGCATCATTCATCATTGTAGATGTTTTCTTAAAACCAAAATGCCCAGTTGCATCTTGACACTCTCCTAAAAACAAATTATGCAAAGATTCCCTATCTGGAACACAGTCTTTTATTCCCAGCCTTCTCAAGGAACAACGAGCCATTGACCACCATAATTTCTTCAGAAGTTACTTTATCTTTAGCTTCTAAATTACGAATGATTGCTGATATAACTGCGTCTTCCCAATAGGCTTCCACCAAAGATCAAGTTACATCTTCAGATATCTCAAACTCAGTTACTAGCGCGCCCAGATAGTTTGCCCTACACGATAGTGCATCAGCCACCTTATTATACTCTCCCTTGATTGGGTCAAGTTGATAGTCATACATGTCTATCACTTGAATCCACCTTGAGTGCGTCTGAGAGTACAGGCTGTGTCTTGATCGAGCGCAAAGTCTCATCGTCAGATCTCACATAGAAGAATCTGCCTAGGAGATAATGTCTGCAGTGGACCAGCGCTCTATAGAGGGCATAGAGCTCCCGCTCATGCGTGGACTTCGCTAATTTATGAGATGGCATCTTTTTGCTTATATACTCGATGGGCCTCAACTTTTTCCCCTCTTGCGCAAGCACCGCGCCTATGCCGTATTAGTTGGCGTCAGTGGTCACAATAAAGGGTTGCTCACGGTCCGGAAGTTTGAGGACTTCATAGTCTGTCAGGGCATACTTCAATTTCTTGAAGGTTGCTTCACACTCTTTTGTCCACTCCCCCAGGGTGTCAAGGCGTGTGAGATCAGTCAATGGCGAGGCTATTGTGCTGCAATTCTTTACAAACGGTCTATAGTAGCCTGCCATCCCCACGAATGACCTCACCTCAATCACGGACTGAGGTCTGGGCGAGTCACGTATGCTGGCCAGCTTGGCATCATCCGGCCTCAAACCGTTCGCAGAAATTTCATGACCCAGATACAAGATCTTGGTGCGACCAAATTCACATTTTCCAAGTTAACGTTGTACTGGTGCAGTCTTAGGAGACCTAGCACTGTTTTCACGTGCTCAACGTGCTCCTCTACAATCTTACTAAAGATAAGAATATCGTTGAGGTACACGACGATAAACTTGTTTAAGTACTTATCAAAGATCCAGTTCATTGCGTGCAAGAATGTCCCATGAGCATTGCATAGACCAAAGGGCATTACCACAAACTCGTACAGACCATACCTGGTCTGGAATGCGGTTTTGTGCTGGTCCTCAGGTCTAATGGCAATTTGATGGTATCCGGACTTCAGATCCCTCTTTGTGAAGTATCGGCATCCTTGCACTCTATCCACGAGGTCGTCGATGCGGGGTTGAGGCTCCGCGTTCTTAACGGTAATGGCATTGAGGCCACTATAATCAATGCACATCCTTAGGGTACCCCCCTTCTTAGGAACAAATAGGACTGGTGAACCATAAGGGGAGGTACTAGACCGAATCCATCCCTTCTTTGTGAGCTCTTTGAGCTGGCGGTGGAGCTAATCTAACCCCACAGGAGACATCCTATAGATTCATCCTCTAGGTGTTTTTCTACCAAAGACAACTTCTATCGCATGGACAACCTCTCTTCCTACCACACCACTGGGCTCTTAAAAAAGGTCTGGATATTGAGCAACGATTGCTTCTATCTCTGGGGTTGATTTTACGGCCTCCCCTTTCTTATCGCGATTCTGTTTATAAAAGTTATAGAAAGAAGATGCACACATGCGGCCATAGTTCTCCACCAGACTGCTAGCTTTAAACTTCTGCAGTCTAACGGTTCTTCCATCATCATGCCTTGAAACATATCGAATGCCAACTCATCACTAACAAGGCACGAGATCTTGTGTCTTAGTTCTTCTCCTCCATAGGAGGAGGTGCAGACTACATCCTTGACATAGTCTTGGACAACCATACTGTGCTTGTTGGCTAGCGTAGATGCTACATATTTGCTCAGCCACTGCACTTGGTCCCCTAAGCGCAATCTATCCACACAAGCACAACTGATGAAGTTCCATGTAGAGCCTATGTCTGCGAAGGCGCCCACTTTGCGGCCACCTACATCAACCTCTACCACAAAGTGTTCACCCCTAGGACCTTTGCTAATCATCGCCCAAGAGTCCCTGGGGTCCTTCCCTGACCACTCAGTTTGTAACTCTTCTAAGGATTCAGACACATCTCTCGAACATAGCATCGGTGGGTCTAAATGTGTCTGGGGGACGATAACTGGGTTAATAGCCTTGGCCAACACCTGAAGTGGTGAAGGCAACGTTACCACTTCAGCACGAGTAAGAGCGGCTAACACCCCTACTGGCCCAAGGTGTGTCCCTGCGAAGTGCTCGCATAAGCACCACCAGGGTTCAAAGACAGGCCTATCATCGTAGGAGAGGCTGCCTTCGTTGTGACTTTTTTGCCTTGGCACGTTCTAGACGTATGGCCATAGTTGTCACAGTTAAGACACGTGCCCTTAGCTACTTTGTCCCTCCACACCTCGTAATCTAAACCAAGTTTTACCCATGCGGGTTATCTTTGCCAACCCATCTGCAAGGAATACGAGGAAGAGCGATATACAAAAAACCAAGTTGAGAAAAAAAAAATGCACAAATGCACCGAGATTCCATCCAAATAGAGCAACACAATGAACTCGTGAGCCAATGTCCAAGCCCCCAGGCCACACCAACACAGATTTCAATGTTGCTCCTCTCTGAATGGCTCCCAGCGCCCAGCCTACACTACTTGCCTATCTAGCCTATCCACGTTTATGCAATGGGATCACTTTGACATTGAAGACCTATGTACATGACGCCAACACCAATGCCGACCTCCCGACATACACCAAGTACGTATCTCTGTCTCCCCTCATCACCCCTGACTTCCCACAGTGCGCATCCTCAACACCCAAAGACCACCGTCGCCATCCAGACCTGCGCCCAGCAGCCCGGCCATGGCTGCCGTGCGCCCACTGCCCAGCAACGCACCTCCCACCTCAGCGCCCGTGCGTGCGACCCAGCTGGCAGCTTCGTGCAAAACACGAAGTTACAACGCAGCAGCGTGGCCGCATTGCCTGCCTAGGCTGAATGACCTGTCCAGCGATGCTCACTTTCCTAGATGGAAAGTGAGCTCTGCCTCTGCTGCCTCTGGGCCTGGCTGGGCGAGCATCCAGTAGCTTCGAGTCGGGCCTCAATGCCTGCGCCCAGGGCCAGTTGCAGTTACGAGCCTGGGCCCTTTGCGGTTGGGCATGTCCGAGCAGTCCATGGGTCTGCACATGTTCACTGTGATCTCATTGGACCACGGCCACTACGTGCCGACAACGCTGCAATCTCATTGGTCCGTGGCTGTTGTATGATGTGTCGGCCTCTGAAAGCAAACATGCAAGGCCTTAACTGCATGGCGCCCTGGGCTCAACGGCCCGTCGAGGCTGCAACTTCAGGAAAGAGCCTGGCGAGGCTCACATTGCTCTGTAACCAACTGGCGTGCTGCAACTGTCGGATACCCTGCATACAGAAAATGACAAAAGTAGGCCTCGTGTAAATATTCTGGCCCTCCTTCACTTAGGGCAGGCACAGGGCTTGCTGAGGGCCTCATCCCAGAACATGTGCATATCTGATAAAGGCCCCGCGAGGGCTCATTCCCCGCACATATACGGCCCCTTAAGCGTGATCACACTGGCCTGTACCCAGGCCTTGGCACATATTGGCAGGCCCGCCTTCACTTATGGTGGGCAAGGCCTTTTTCCAGCACTGCCTGCCTGCCTACCCACTTGTCCAGAGCATGGGCTGTTCGGATGTTTAGGGGTGGCCACGAGTTCTCTTTGGGGGGAATGTATGTTTTGTGGGTTGACGTGGAAGACTTTCCCAGTTTATTTTGGACCCTTTGCAGGGGGGGCGGGTGTGTTTTTGCTGGGTCGGGGAGGCTCGCAGGGGGGTGCGATTTCAAATTTATTTTTTTTCATTTTGAAGGTGCACAGGCGCAGGGGGCGAACTCCGCAACCCATTCATGAAAAAAAAAAAAAAAAAAAAAAAAACTTTGCTCGAAGCGCACTGCCGGACGCCGCATTCGGGCCGAACGCCACGCCGGCGGGTCCCGAATGTTCGGGCATTCGGGTTCGGGCGTTCAGCCCGTATAATATATATATATACAGGGTAACCGGCGTTCGGGACGGGCCGAACGCCCGAACGTATGGGACCCCTTGGGGATGCGTTCGGCCGTTCGGGCCGAATGCGGACCCAAAAAAAAAAAAAAAAAAAAAAAAAAACTCAAAAAAATCTGAAAAAAAGATATGTTATGAAGAAAAATAAACTAAACAAGATTTGCCTGAGCATTACATCCAAATTCCTTGCCAAATTTGAAATAAAAATAAAATACGAAAAACAAATACTAATAATAAAAATAACAAAAAATAAAAAAAGAATTAAATTTAGTGAGTTCACGAGCACGTTTTCGACACCGCCATCTTTGGCGATTTTTATTTTTTTTTTAAATAGCTAAATGCTTTGAAAATTTACATTTGTGTACTTCACATAATGCAAAACACACTAAAAAAGTTTCAAAAAATAATAAAATTGTTTAGAACCCGAACTAAAGTAAAAACAAAAAGTAAAACGTGAAAAAAAACGTGGGCAAGCACGTTTTGAGACCGCCATCTTTGGCGATTTTTAATTCGTATTTGGCTGAGCCAAATGACTTGAAAATTTACACATGTGTACCTCACGTCGTAGAGCTCATAAAAACAAATTCAGAAAAAAACAAATATTTCGGACGCCGTCAGGTTCGGCCCGTACGTACGGGGGTCTGCCTGGGGACCTCCGTACGTACGGGCTGGTAACCCTGTATATATATATATATTGTCACAGAACTATTCACTAAGACCGCAAGCACGTGAAGTAGAAGGAGAAATAGGATGAGCGAAGAAAAGAAAAATGAAAGGATAGACAGGCAAAGAGACAGACAAACCAGAACGACACAGAACAATGTCCTCTTATTCTCCGTTTCACTGTATCCTGAAGAAAGGATAAAAATAAAAAACAAAAGCAACATTGAAATCATTCAGTTTCTCAGTCTTCTTAACGCCTCCTCCACCGTGCCTCTAACGTACAAGGCTCGCCACGTTGATGAAGTTGAGCGCGAGCTGCCCCCATCCACGTATGCCATAACAGCCCACTTGCACGCTATGGGAAAGAGGCAGAGTGAAGGAAGAGGTGTTAAACACAAGGAAGAGAGGAGCGGACTGGGTAACCAGCAGGCAGAGGGAGAAAAAACAAAAATAAAAATAAAAAACGTTGACACAAACATCTTCTTTCTTTTACTGCATTCTTCTTTCTTGCAGTTTTGGTGAAGAGTCTACCACGTTCGGTTTTCAGTGCACCTGCACTTCCTTCTTCATTTTACAATCTCATTTTCACCCTTTGGACTTTTCTTTTTAGGGTGTTAGGGTGCAGGGTACAAATAAAGTAAAATGACACAGACTTATATTCTTCTTTTACTGCAACATTCTTCACTGTTTTGCAGTTCTAGTGAAGGGTTTCCCACTTTTGCACATTCTTGTRCACTCTTTTCAGCGCACCTGCACATTTTTGTCAAGGTGCAAGGTACGTCTAAGTAAGACCCTCACAACAAATAGGACAACTGTCATAAGGATGCGGGCGATGGTAGCAGCCCTCCCGCTGATCCATAGGACGAAAACCATTATATATATTTGTGACGATATATATATCGTCAAATAGAACTGCCCGGTAAACCGTAGGCAGAGAGGGAGAAGAGGACAACAAACGATATATATTGTCACATCACTACAAACTAGATATATATATATATATATCAATTTTTATACTTTGGATTACCGTTTAAGTTCATGGCTTATGGCTAGGCCGCCCCAACTTAGGGGTACGCCTAGTCCCATGCCGTTGTCCCCCTCAGAAGAAACACACACAAAATTGGGTCTACGCAACTTAGAATATCCCCAGTCCTGCTTCAACAACCCAATAAGAAACATAAGGGATCTAAGCCTCCCAACTTAGGGCACCCGTCCTCCTGTTTAGAAACCCCAAAAAGAAACAAGTGAATGGACCATCCAACTTAGGATAGGCCCAATCTTTCAAAGGTCATGCATGCAGCCCAGCAAACAAAAATAAAACATAGCACTCAACCACTCAACTTAGCGTGACTCTACCTTTGGTTGACCCAGTCAATCGAAAGCAACACACCTTCCTCCCACCTTCGCCCATTCATTCTATCTGAATTCACACAAAGAATTTGGATTATCATACTAAATTGTTAATTTCGCCTTTTCAGATCACGTCCTGAAATGAAAACAAGCACAAATAATAGCTTTCTCAATCATACTTTCAACCAGATAATGGGTAGTATAGTTTTAAGGGATAGGGTCACAAGCGTAAATCGATCGTTATACCTGAGTGTTCCCTGCCTCCAGAACCCCGCCCCGGGCTCCGGTAGAGCTCCTGCAATCGGTTGGCTGACCTCCCACAAGGTCTTGATGCGGATTACGAGTTGCAATCCCGACTGCCGCCTTCCTCTCCGAACCTCAGACTAGACTTGGAGTAAGAAGGACAGAAGGAGGGGTTTCAGACAGTCGAGATACAGAAGGGGGACAAACTCAACTCTCATGAAAGGGCCTTGGTATCTTTGTGCGCCTGAGGGCCCCGCAATGGCAACCAAAATCGCAATGGAAGTGGCCAATTTGCGGTCAATACGCAGAATAACCGGCACTCTGACAGCCTTTCCAGTCACAACAACAACCCCCTTGCCGAGTTTGACCACTTCCTCAAGCCACAGTGCCCCTTCTTCATACCAAACTTCAACTATGCAGTTTAGAAGAGTTGTGTTCAAATAGAGCACACCCCCTGTGCTCAAATCAAGAGGTAAGTTACAACAAACTTAACGAGGCACTGCGCCCAACGCAACCGTGCGCAGCAGCTAAACACCATATTAGCCCACAAAGCTAAATACTATAAGCCACCGTACCACATAGCAAGCCCTGTGATCACAACAATCGTACGCAGCAATACACTGCATAAAGCACAGTAAGCGCGACAATTGTGCTTGCGCAGCAAGCTCAGTAAGGTAGCAAAATGTAGCAGTTCACGGCAGCTAGACACCATATTAGCCCACAAAGCTAAATTGTGATAACCCGTCCAAACACGGACTGAAACACAACTGATTTCTGAGTTTTGCTCATAGACTGAATGCCCTACTGAGTTCCCCGCCTGCTAAGTCTATGTGTGTGTGTGCTTGTTGGACTGCATGTATGTCTGAGTGCTGGTTGGCTTGCGTGTGTGACCATGCCTGTCTGAGTGCTGGTTGTGTACGAGTGTGTGTGTGTGTGGCCCGCCAGGGCACTTGTTCGTTCGTTGGGCCCTCAGGGCCGGTACTTGCCTGTGGCCGTGGCTTCGAAGGGCTGCAGCAGGGAAAAAACACTCAAGTAGCGGGTAGGCCGGTACCGCACCCGGCAGGGGGGTAAATATGCAGGTACCGGAGGCCGAGCAGAAGAAGACAAAAGTGGCATTTCAGGAGGCCGGTAGTGTAGGCTAGGTCTAGCGGGTACCAGTCTGAGTCTAGGGCCTGTAGGGGCAATATCAGAGTCTGCAATGATGTTCCCTCCAAAAGGAGGAAGAGGTACCGGTTGCTTGGGAAGGCCAG
>BFEA01000495.1:712055-724101 GCA_003427395.1 Chara braunii | reverse complement strand
TGCATTTTCAGGCAATTTTGGCATGAAACACGTCATCCAAATTTCAGGATTTTCAGGCCTCCCAACAGCACAAATTCTAATAACCCAAACAATACCAAATTTGGCAGACAGCAACCTTAAACCAAAACAAAAACAAGCAAAAAAACAAAAAACCAAAAAACCAAAAATTTGACCCCCAAACCCTAATTTCAGTTTTGGTCCCATTAGTCAGGAGCTAATGGAGGTCCCCGTTAACCATTTGTGCACTGCGGGGACCAACTAGGACCTTGTCGATTTGACGGGGGAACTTGACCCCTACCTCCCTCTTGGCGGTTCCTTTGGCCGCCAACCCCCTGTGAGCCCGGTCCTCGACCACCCATGGCCTGGCCCCTTTGGCCCTGGCCTCCTCATCTACCTTGCGGCCTCCCTCCAGCCGCCACAACAGCATAGGTGTCCTCCTCCTCTAGCCCCTACTGGGGACTTCTTCAGTACCACCTTCATCCAAAGTAAGGATCAAATGATCCTTGGCCCTGACCTGACTTGAGATGGTACAAAGGATCAAATGATCCTTGGCCCTGACCTGGGCTGAGATGGTACGACCCTTCCACTTTTTACCTTTGTCTAAGTAAGAAAGTGGACACTGACATGGACTTTGCCTCATACAGCACCACCTCTCTACTCAAAACATCGTACGTCATAGTGGGTTGTTGACCCTTGTCAAAGAAATGCCCTCGTAAGGGCTCTGGCATGGCACGATAAAGCAATTGGACCAAATGGGCCTCAGTGACTCCGTGTTCTGGGACGACTACCAAGCCGTCCATAACGGCTTTGAGTGCTCGTGCACTCCTCCACTGTCGTGCGTGGATGGTCTGGAGTTTGTCAGAGGCCTTAACACCACGCCTCAGATCAGCGAATCGCTCTCGCAGGAGCTTGAAGAAATAGGGAAGGGAGGTGACTTTAGAATAGGCAACCGTGTTATTCTCACAACTGGCTGCGTGTGCTAGGGACCTAGCGAAGCTAGCCGCGTCATCTTTTAAAGCGTGGAAGGCTACCAGGACCTGCTCCTCAGGTGCAATGTGTTGTAAATAAACATAGCTTTTGACGCTAGCTTCCCAGTTATCAAAACTCTCTTCGGGCTTCCCGCCATACGCGGCTGGGAACTTGAGCTTGACTGGCTCCTTGCGGGGACGCGCTTCAGCCTCTGCTATGGCCACTACTTTGGCGCCTTCAATGGCACCTGCACAAAACTTCTTTGCGCCTTCCTTTAACCTCTTAACTTCGGTCCCGACGTGGGTCACCACGTCGCGCGCAAACTCTCTAAATCCGGTCCGGATGGCATGAAGGGTCACCTCTTGGCCCTTATTAGCCTGCAACTGCTCAATCCAGGCCTGTTGCAAAATCTCGAGATAACTCAAGATCTTATCTAATTTGGCCGGAACATCCTGTTGTGCTCCCACTTCTTGCTTACACATTTGTATCTTTTCCACTTCTCTAGCCATCCGGTTGGCCTCCTCCCTCCTCTTCTTCTCCCTTGCCAGCCGCAACTTCCACTCCAATCTTTTTCATCCTCCAACGTCTGGCGGTCCAGGGGATCTTCCATGGCTTCCAACTCCCTGGCTACGACTTCTTTTTCGTCTTGAGGCACATACAACATTGCCTCCTCATCTTCTCCCAACGATAAATTAGCAACCCGTTCACTGATCTTCTTCTCCACCCACGCATCTTCTTCCTTTGTGCCACTGCTTTCTCCTCCTCCTCCCCTACGCCTCCTTTCGAGGGGTTCGTCTTCTAATTCTTCCTCCTTTGCTGCTGCTTCTTCTTCAGCAGGCCTCTTTGTCTTCCTCCTCCTGCTGTAATCATCTCCTCCTCCAATTTCTTCTTCTTCGCCGCCTGCTCCTCAGCTATCGCCTTCAACTTCGCCTGTGTGAGGAGCTCCTTCTTCTCCTTCTTCTCCCTTCTCTCTCTCAGGATGGCGGCGATCCGTTCCTGTTTAGCTTCTGACTATGGGGCAGTACTCTTACCACTACATGGGTCAACCATGGTGTCAGATGCACAATCGGGCAACGGTTCCACTCCTCACCAGTTAGACTCTACCCCCCTGACTGACACGACCTACTAACTCAATCTATGGACCACAGAATCCGGACAGGATCCTGTCAACTAGGGTCACTGGCCTCGACCTAAACTAGGGTTGTCACTACAGGACCTATTGTTGATCAAGAGGCATTTTAAGGAGATCCCCTGTAACTCCTCAGAAATTCTTTAACGTCGCAGACATGACGACGCGATCAGCAGGTCCTCTCAACACTTAAACGGCCTGTTGTGCAACCCACAACTCGGATTTTGGGCCTACCGTGCCACGCCGAGCAGCCCGCCGGTCAGTACCGGTCCTTGGGAGGGTTCATGTCCTCCGGGACAGTCGAGTCGTCAGACACAGTTTTTAGCCCTACTCAACCCGTGTGGGTTTGGTCAACAAGGCCCTATCCTTCATCCACAGAGTCTTATCACTTGGACAGAAAAGACTCGATGCAGAAAGAAGAGACAGACAGACTTGACTGAGCAAGTACCACAGGGTGTGTGCACATCCATAGGGCAAGGGGGTAGGCTGAAGGCTTGGCGAGATTATACCGGCTCCAGCTTGGTCAAAATCGTGGTCAAGAATCTTGGTCAACGCCTTGGTCAGCGCTTGGTCAATGCTGCAGTCAACCCCCGGTCAACCCCCAGTCAACTCCCGGTTAACTCTCGGTCAACTCCCAGTCAACTCCCAGTCAACTCCCGGTCAACTCCCGATCAACTCTGGTCAACTCCGCCGGTCAACTCTCCATCCGGCTATGGCGGCCGGCTTCCCCTTTGTTGCCACCCTCCTTCCTTTTACCTGCCTCGGCTCCTTTCTCTTCACCCCGGCTGTCTTCTCTCTCTTTTTTTTTTTGTTTTTTTTTTTGTTCTCGTCTCTCCCTTCTTCTTCCTCCGCTTCAACTTCTCTCCTCGGTCTCTCCCTCTGTCCTCTTTCACCTCCTTCGTTACTATGTGGTGGAGCTCGGCGGCTATGGCCGCCTTCTTCTTCTTCGTTGGAATGCACAACGATCTTCACAGGTACGTGACAACCAATCTTCTCTCTCTCTCTCTCTCTCTCTCTCTCTCTCTCTCTCTCTCTCTCTCTCTCTCCCTCCCTCTTTCTCTCTCTCTCTTCTTCTTCTTCTTTGTCGTTGTCTTCTTTGCAGGTGCGCGCGGCGGGTTCTTCACCCTGCGGATCCCCTCTCCGACGGCGCGTTCGGCTATGGCGCGCGACTCTTCCTGCAGCACACGACAATGGCGCGTGGAATAGCGGGTACCAGCTCCGATACCAATGCAATCAGACTCACTTTCGTTCACACTCCACATGCATGTAAACAGGTTGCACAGCAAACTGGCGACAAGCGCCCACTCAAAACTCAGAGATATAGTAACCAAGAACACAGTTCAGATACGAGCTCACTTCAGATGGCTATGGCGCATCAGAGCCTGTACAACTCCCTGTTCGTCACTGCGCCCCACTCTGTTGTTCACACACCCTCAACTTAGGATCACCCTAGATATCCCACACGCGTCACATTGTACACACACTCAAACACACACGCTACACCCTTCTATCAGCTATAGTGGCTATGGCCGCTACTACCCCTACCGCTATGGCTAAGCTCTCCTTCTCGCCCACTTCGTCTTCGGGCATACTGCAGACCACTTCGCACAAGTCGCTGTGGCAGCGCTTCCGCATGGCTTATGCAGAAATGCATGAATGGCTGGGCGCTGCCTCTTGATTTAAACTTATGTAGCTCGTTGGTTTGCCCCTTTCCCATGCCCCTGGTGCACACAGTCCCACACGGTACTTGCTTGACTGGACTGAGACTGATTGGGACTGGGTACCGCTGACTCAGCACCAGTGGACTTCGCCACTTGCCCACTTGCCTCGGTCTACTGTGGGAAGCACCCGAAAGGCCACTTCCGGACCTTCCGGAAGACTGTGGACTTGGCCTTTCGGTATTGTAGCAGCAACGACCTATACAAAGGGTCGGCCTTGGCGCACAAGTTCGAAGGATGTCACATCCTATGGCGGTCAAGACGGCGAACGCTCGTACGCAACAACTTCTTGATCGCAAAATCGAGTGGTGCTGGTTTATTTCGCACCACATGCATGCGAGCCGATCACGTTTAACGTCTTAGACACTGACTTTGGCATCATTTTGAGGATGCCTTGGCTCCTGAGTGCGGACCACACAGTCAACTTCCATCTGCGGACACATACCGTTCGCGACGTTTTTGGCGGCGAAGCGCCGTGTACCATTCCTCTTCCGCACCCTTCGATTTAGTGCCAAGTTGTGACGCCCAAGTCTTTTCGGGCCACTTGTGCTTACGAGCGGACCGACGAGATCGGCCTATGTTTTCTTCAGACCATCGCGACAACCGAATCTTCACCTATAGAGTTGTCTTCGGCCCCCCACGTGGTGCGATTGCTTGACGAGATCGCCAACGTCTTCGAGTCTTCTACCGGTATGGTGTCGGATCGACCGATCTCCCATGAGATCATCCTTGACACAATTCGTCCCGCCAAAAGGTTACACCTATCGCATGAGCGAGGAAGAGCTCGTGCTTCTCCGCGTGCAACTCGATGATATGTTGGACAAGGGCTGGATCCGCCCTAGTAGCTCATCATATGGTGCGCCTGTTTTCTTCGTACGGAAGAAGAACAAAGATCTTCGCTTGTGCATTGACTATCGCAAGCTCAACGCGCAAACCGTAATGCGGGGCCTCTTCCTCGTATTGACGATCTTCTTGAGCATTTGGGCGGCATGTGTACTTCTCCAAATTGGACTTGAAGTCGGGCTATTCGCAAAGTATTTTCGATACGTCCGCAAGATTGCTACAAATCCGCGTTTAAGATGCGGTACGGGCATTTTGAGTGGATTGTCATGCCTTTCGGCCTCACCAATGCCCCAACGACTTTTCGCGCGGCAATGACCACTGAGTTCCGCACGATGTTGGACCGGTTTGTGCTGGTCTACTTGGACGGCATTTTCGTCTATAGTCGGACCTTGGAGGACCATCTCGAGCATCTTCGACGCGTGTTGGAGACACTTCATCATGCCAACTACAAAGCCAACCACAACAAGTGCGAGTTCGTACATCGCGAGTTGGATTATTTGGGCCATTTCGTCACACCGGAGGACATTAGTCCGTTATCGAACAAGATTCAAGCCGTCCAAGCATGGTCGGAGCCGAAGAACGTCACGGATGCCCGTTCGTTTCTTGGCTTAGCCGGCTACTATCAACGCTTTATCAAAGGCTATTCGAAGATCGCGGCTCACTTGACCAAGCTTCAATGCGAGGACTGG
Source organism: Chara braunii (assembly GCA_003427395.1). Classification (NCBI taxonomy): domain Eukaryota; kingdom Viridiplantae; phylum Streptophyta; class Charophyceae; order Charales; family Characeae; genus Chara; species Chara braunii. The sequence goes on along the minus strand of BFEA01000495.1, from coordinate 718,753 downwards.
CCGTTCGACTTTAATGACGATGTGCGGGCTTCCTTTTTTACCATCAAAGCCGCCTTGCTATGCGCGAAGGTTTTACGCATCTATGACCCGCTTTTGCCGACGCGCGTCACTACCGATGCGTCTGGCTATAGCATTGGTGTCGTCCTCAAGGAACATGATGGCGTAGATTGGCAGCCGGTCGCGTACTTTAGTAAGAAGGTACCCGTCGTGCACTCAATTGATGACGCACGGAAGGAGGAATTATTAGCTTTCATACACACGCTTAAACGGTGGCGTCATTTTCTTCTCGGTCGAAGTCAATTCCGATGGGTAACAAATAACAATCCGTTGGTCTTTTATAACACCCAAGACACGGTCAATAGTACCATCGCTCGTTGGATGACTTTCATCGATCAGTTTGACTTCTTCCCCGATCACGTCCCAGGAAAGTCAAACCGTTTTGCGAAAGCTCTTTCACGGTGCCCGGACCTTTGTACCGCGGTCTACTCGACGTTTGAGATTGACGACGACTTGCAGGACAACTTCATCCGCGGCTACCAAGTTGACCCCAAATTCGTGATAAGTACGCGAATTGCTCCTCTCCAAATCTGACGCTATCATATTATCGGGTCCAAGAGGGCTATCTGCTAGTCCACTTACGGGGGAAGGATCGTCTTTGCGTGTCGAGTATCCACACTTGAGTATGCAGCTTCTTGGCGAGTTGCACGACGCTCCCTCCACCAGACACGTTGGAGTCAATCGTACCATTGGCCGACTTCACGAGCGCTTTTGGTGGCCCGGCCTTCTCGGCGACGTCACACGTTGTTGCGAGTCATGCAAGGTTTGTCGGCGTTGCATATACCACAACCATCGTCCGTTCGGCGAGTTGCGACCATTACCGGTCCCTTTAGGACGATGGGAATTGATTGCCATGGACATCACCAGGCCATTTCCCAAACACAAGACCTGTATGGATGGGTTATCACGGTGGTAGACCGACTCACCAAGTTCGCCATGTTTTTGCCTTGTCGCTATCACGCCAAGGCAAAGGAATTCGCCGAGGTTCTTTATGTCGGTCGCCGGTCGGATCCGTACCAAGGGTTACCCCAAGCAGATCGTTTGCGACCACGACACTCGGTTCATGTCCGACTTCTGGTTGGCTCTCATCAAACGATGGGGCTCATCTCTCAAGCCGAGTTTGGTTGACCACCCGCAAACCGATGGCCAGATGGAGAGCGTGCATCAAACCGCACAGTTTCTTCTTCGCACTCTCATTCGCCCCGACCAAAAGGAATGGGTTGAGCGGCTGCCGGATGTCGAGTTGGCTTATAACTCATCCATTCGTCCGGCTATCGGGATGTCGCCCTTCGAGTTCGAGCATGGCTCGCCGGTCACATGGCCGTTGGACACCATCGTCCCATGGACGACTGAGAGCGACGACCACCTTGTCTTCATTCGACGGATGCAAGAGCTCCTTGTCAAGGCATGTGACCAGATGTCAACGACGCAGCAACGCATGAGCCGTTAGGCCAATCGCCAGCGTCTTCCTTGTCCGTTCCGCGCAGGCGACCTTGTTTGGGTCTCCGCCGTGGAACTCAGCCTCGAACAAGATATCTCTCGCAAGCTCCTTCCGAAATGGATGGGGCCTTGGCGCACCGCTGGTGACGCACCCGAAGGACCTTCATTTGTCATTTAGGTGCCCGCTCACTTACCCGTCCACCTGGTCTTTCATTGTTCGAAGTTGGGTCTTTTTGTTTCAGCAGAATGCAATGACTTTCCCTGGCAACGATCGCAAGACCCACCCTCCATGGACGATTTTCAGGAGCTTAGCAACATCATTTCGCAGCGGCGCTACGACACCAAGCCGACATAGTACATAGTACACTTTTCCTACAGTAGCCATAAGGCTGACCGTTGGCTGACCCGTGTGGAACTTCAGGCTACAGCCCCCCATGTCCTTGCACGTTACGAACGCAAACAATAAGGCAAGTCGGCACCTTCGGTTCCACGCCGTACTCGCATCCAGGTTCCACCATTGGATCGTCAGCTTCGCCCTCGACCCAGATTGACTTCATAAGGAGGGGGGGTGTTACATGCTGAGCTTGCACACAGGCCCCATTTTGGGGGCCCGACGGTTGCTGGGAGCCCCCAAGCCGCACGCCCTTCAGGCATGCACTCTGGAGGCCCCCGGCCGGCCTTGGGGCCGCAGGATTTGATTTGAGGCAGCATTCATTTATTCATTTACTTATTTATTCGATGTCACGGTTGCATCCCTGCCGACCGTCGACCCCGACAGCCGACCGTATTGCAGCGGACCAGTATGGCCGACCGGTCGGCGGTCTGCCGACCAGTCAGAAAAAAAAAGAAAACAACCAACCACTGATTTTTTTTTTCAAATCTGAGTTGGGGGCTGTACTGCGCTTGTTGAGTACAGCCCAAATCCGCTGAGAAACTTTTGGGGATGGGGGGGTTGGGGTTGGAGTATTGGGGGGGTATAGGGGGGTATAGAGGTGATATAGGGGGTATTGGGGGGGTAATGAGGGTGTTGGGGGCGGTTTGGGGGTGTTGGGGGGGTGCATGGGGGTATTGGGAGCCGCTATGGGGGTGTTGGCGGTGTTATTAAGGATTTTGGACCCCCCAAAAAACGACCCCCGACCGGTAGGTGCCGACCAGCCGATCGGTCCGCGGGTCGGAAGCAGACCAGTCAAGGGCCGCCAACCGTCGGGGGGTGCAACCCTGTTTGCTGTCCTATTTTTGTCTGTTCAGGAGTCCTTTTGGACTTGCAGTTCGTCTGAACAGACTTTTGGTCTGCTCAGACAAAGGACACGTTTTGGGCCGCCTTCGTTCGAAATCAGGCCCTTTCAGGTCAGGTTCGTGTTCGTCCAGTAGCGGACACTCCCTGCTGCATCAGCAGGGAGCGCCTGGACGTCCGGTAGGTACCCAGGCAGGCCGTTTCAGGCCAAGAACGTGAGGCCCAGCGCTACTTATAGCTGGGCCAGGCCAGGGCAGACACACAGTTCGAGTACCTCACTTCTTGGGCGACACGCTGCTGGAGAAGCGCGACACAGCACTGAGGTGTGGGTAGGGAGAGAGAGAGGCAGTGGCCATATCTGCAGCGCGGCACTTACCTGGGTGCCATAGCCGGACTTCGTACCAGCGACCTGCATCCGGCGCCAGCAGTACCTTGAGGCAGTTACCTGCAGGTGAGACAGCGAGGAGGGCGACACCTTTTTCTTCCTTGCCCTCCAATTCCGCTGCTTCTTCTTCTCTCCCTCTTCTTGTTCTTCTTCTTTCAGAGAGAGAGAAGGTTTAGAGGCAGAGGTTACATCAGGCCATGAGGCCCGGGATCTGTCTTGGCATTTTTGTGGCAGACATTGATTGGACATTCAGCAGGGATATTATTTTTCGACTTCGCTATCGCGATCTTGATCTTCGCCCTCATCTGCATCTTCATCTCGCCTCTCCCCATCTCCTCATCAGCGGTATCTCCCCGTGTGCACTCAAGGAGGGACCTTTCTTCCATGTGTGCGGTCCCTCCCCTATCTCTCACATGTGTGGTGTATGATGGGGTGTCGTGTCAGTTGGGTCTTCCGCTGCGCTACATTGTGCTATTTTCGTATGTATCTGGATGTACATTGCTTGTTGATGCTTTGCTGACGCTGAATTGTCCATTTGAGTCCTTTTCATCACTTTGCGGATCCTTGGCTCCATATACATCGTTCGATTGAGCATGTATTAGAGAGAGAGAGAGAAAGAGAGCTGCAGGGGAGGATACTTGGGGTACACACCTGATTGAGGTTGTTGTTGCATGTGCTGATGAGCGCTGGCTATCTGAACTCTGTATTCGTATAATATGAGTACTCGTTGAAGTTTCTGAGCTGTGCTGATTTGGTGCCCATCTCTGGTTTTGGTGTGAATCGTCGTGTGAGCTTTCATTGTGCATGTTGTGTGGAGAGTCTGGTAGGCCTAGGTCTAGGTACCAGTCCTGCAAGTCTAAGTCTACGGCCTGTAGCAGCTGATATCAGACCTGCAATGATGATTCCCTCCCGAAGGGAGGAGATACCAGTTGCTTGGAAGCCGCACGGCCTGGAAGTCACCGGCCGTGAGGCTGGTTGGCCGCTACGTCTCCCGGATGAGCAAGTTGCTCCTCCTCATTTGCTGGGTGCAAGTTTAGGCGCCATGCTGCTGGAGCGCCTGGTGGTAGAGCGCTAGTGTGAGTGCTGGGAGCAGGGGCGCCTGGCCATCCACCTTGGCTACGGTGGACTGGTCCAGGTAGGAGGAGGAGGAAGAAGGGGACTAGGGAGGAGAGTGGCCACATGTACTTACCTGGCTATGGTGGACGCCATCTTCATCTCCTTGGTGGGCACTGCATCCGGAAGGCCCCAAGTGGGGTAGCACTGAATCAAGAAGGCTTCAGGGCAGAGTCAGGCATGTCGGCCTGAGGAGTAGAGGACATAGCTGCTTTCGCATTGTCTTTGAACATTGTGCAGGGCCCCCGCAGTGTTCCCCCGAACAAAACTCACTTATCAGAGTTGCCCGCTGAAATCCAACTAGTACGCACATTCAAATAGTACACACGATGTTCTATTCAACTAGTACGCATGTGTGTTCTATTTGAACAGAAGGGTGTTCTATTCGGATAGTACGCACTCGATCGCACCTGCGCCAGTTGAGCTGCTGCTACCTGATCGACCATGTGCCAACGTCTCTATCGCACAGGGGAAGAAGATCAGCAGGAGGACTAGTAGTGTGAGGAGGACGAGGAGGAAATAGCGCACGTGGCGGATCTTGGCGATGGCGATGGTGGATCTTGGCAGCTGATGGCGATGGTTGATCTTGGCAGCGCGTGCAGATCTTGGCATTGTTGGCGACTTCGGACGAAGGCGCGCGCCACGCTGCACCGTTCGAATGCTACCTATGGCTGGTAGCGGGGCCGACAGTTCGAATGCTACCTACAGCCGGTGGCGGGGCTGACAGATCGACTGCTATGAGCGGCTGGTGTCAGACCCTTGTGTGTTTTTTTTTTTTTTTTTTTTTTTTTTTTTTTTTTTAATTTAAACCATGTCTCGTTTTGTGTGTGTCATCCTTGTGCAGGGACCATGCTTATCTTCTCTGTATCCTTCCAACTTTAACGGATGTGCCAAGGACACAGGTAAGGACATATATTCAATTCTTTGGGGGCCCCATTTTCCAAACTTGGTGCCCTATATCCGTAGCATAACGCACGTGCGTTCTATTTGTAAATAGTGAATGTTCGGGGGAAGACTGTAGTAGTCCGCCATAGCCAGTACCTGTCTGAGGTGGAGGAAGATGGATGGAGGTCATGGCTATGGTGGACCTCCTGTTGTGCTGGCAGTAAGAGAGGGATTCGGACATTGGTTCTGGTTCAGCCATTCATTTTTATTTTTATCATTTATTGTTGGAATAAGAGATCGGGAGATTAGGAGGAGGAGATTGGTTGGCAAGAGAAGGGGGATTTGTCATTGGTCTTTTGCTGGTGTAGATCTTCTTCTTCTTTCTATCTTCTGCTTTTTCCTTTGGCTCTCTCTCCTCTCAAGTCCTTTCATTTCTTTTACAATTGGATTGCATTGTCTTTCCTTGTGGATTTTAACATCGGAATTGGCCAGGATTGTAACGTTTTCTAAAACTATTTCCCATTCTATGCATAATTGCAAGTGGGGGCTCGTAGGTGAAAAAACTTAACTGAAAAATCAGATACACAAACTAAGACGAATTCCACTTACCAAGGGGGCTCGTAGGTGAAAAATCAGATGCGCAAACAAAGCCGCATCAAGAGACGAGGGCCTGAACCAATGCCGACATGCAAAAGAAGAGACGCGTGTCAGAAGTTGGAAAATTTTATTCGCAAATTTGCAATTCGGCAAATTACAAACGACAGGAGATGATCATTGTCATAAGACAAGGATGACATGGACAACCAAACAAAGGGAAAACAAATAATGATGAGAAAATAGTTCAAAATACTACTTTTTCTTAAGTAAAGAAATGAAACCCCCCCTGGCATCGTACTAAATGCAGAAAGAAGCTCCTCTTCTTCAGTTTCAAGATGAACTTACGCTTCTAGAATTTCTAATCTGAAATAAAAAAGAAGGGAAGAGTAAGTCATGACATTTTGTTCAAGAGAGGAAGAGAGTGCATGTTCAAGAGAGGAAGAGAGACTACTTGTACGGTACAGCTCACATCACTGCAGAACAGTATCAACAATAGAACTTCCTATTAAGCCGAAGCAGGCCCCCCGCTGCATTAGGCGGCTCAAGCCGCAAGGGTGGGCTGACTTTCTTTTTCTGTCTAATCCACCATTCTGCTTGTTCAAAAAACACATGCTTGCCGGTGATAAGCAACCGGACTGATGCCCCCCAGAACAGAAGGGGCTGTGTTGTTGTTTTTATCCCTATACCCTTAAAAGATACAGCGGTCCCACCGACATACGCCGGCGCGGGCCCACGAGAAACTGTGGCAGGGGCCTGTCGCCGGGTGTGCCGGAGAGGGAAAGGGACAGGACTGACGCGGACCAATACGGATCCAAAAACAGAGCGGCGCGGGATGGACAGGAACGCATGAGGCACGGGAAGGACAGGACCGATGACGGCGAAAAAAAGGGGAGAGGGAAGAGCCAGCACGGGGCTGGGCGTCGAGCGAGGGAGGGTCGGGGGCGGCACCAAGCCGCGCAGACTGCCAGCGGGTGCCGGGGCGAAGCT
>BFEA01000495.1:700589-711203 GCA_003427395.1 Chara braunii | reverse complement strand
ACTTCCATCGATACAAACGAATCTACCGCTAGAACATCGAAGTATACACTATTACACGCGCGCGCTCTCGCCACACTCACAACCTCGTTCCCCAACACAGATACCACTAGCACCCAAGGACCACCCTGCGCCTCACCCAGCTTACAGCAGCGCAGCTCGGCTATGACTGCGTGCTCCTTCCCTGCTCGCCCGTGAGCGGGTAGGCGCCAACCAGCAAATAGCGCAGCAGCACTTGTGCAGCATGCAGCCAGCACCTGAATGCCGAATGTGGAGGCAGGCCCTTTGCTATATCGAAGTGGCCTGCCTGCATCCAGTCCCAGGAAGCTTCAGTAGGCCCCGGTAGCCTGAGGCCCAGCATGACGAGAACAGGCCTTGGGCCTGAGGTGGTTGCATGTGCCCAACTGCCTTTGGCCTGTGTTTGGCCCAGTACTCGTATCCAGCCCAGGGCCGGGCCTGGGTTCACTCAACCAACTGGCGCTGCGCAACTGCCTGAATTTCCCTGAGTTGCGTGGTGGCCAGATTAGGGCCATGAGGGCCTCGTCGAGCCTGCCTTAACTTAGGGCAGCCGATGGGCTGCAAAATGGGGCCTTATGGGGCTCATAGAGGCAGTGGCCTCGCATTCCCTCCTCCTTAGCTTCAACAGTCCTCTGAGAAGCTCAGTCTTCAATCATGGGGCACTTTCCCTTCTGCAGAGATTTCTCATAATGGGCTACAACTTGAGCGGTCTGCATGAGTTTCTCCCTCGTGAACCAACGGTCCTCCTTGGGATCAGTATGATGTCTGAACCGAACGCGGTACTGCAGTTTCGATTTCGGAGGACGTCCCCTTCCTGCAGGTCTCTGAGCTGGCAGCTCCCTGTGATCCACAATGTCATCGATGTCCACTTCTCCGTCCATGGTTGGGGGCAGCATTGAGCGACGAGAAGGAAACTCGTCTGTTTCCATGAAAGGTGCAAGCTTGGAGGCGTGAAAGACAGGGTAAGTTCGAAGATGACCAGGGATCCGGATAACATAGGATGGCCCATCTGGATCTGTCCCAACGATGTCTAAAACTTTCCAAGGTCCAAAGTACTGTGGCATGAGCTTGCGGGAGATCCCGTGCTCCTGTCCCAGTTCTGAGGACTTAACCCAGACTCTGTCCCCAACCTGAAATGAAGACTCACAGCGGTGTTTGTTCGCAGATTCTATCATAGCCGCCTGTGCCTTTTGCATCTGTTCTACAGGTTGCTGCATCTTCTGTTCATAGCGGTAAGCAAACTCTAGCGTACCTGGTGCAGCAGTCGACTGATTCTCAGGAAGGAGAAAATCTAAGGGTAGTCTAGGCTTGAAAGTCAGTAGCAAACTGTTAGGGCTCACCCCGGTGGCACTGTGCACCGCATTGTTATACAGACTGGCGATGAGTAAAAGCTTCTCATCCCAATCCACCTGGTTGGGCTTGATGTAATGCCTTAACAGGTGTTGTACAACGCGGTTCAGTTGCTCGGCCTGGCCATTGGCCTCTGGGTGATTCCCAGAAGTCATTTGCAACTGGGTTCCCTGCTCTGCAACAGCGGCCTTCCACAACTCGGTAGTAAACCGGACATCCCTGTCACTGACAATAGACTTCGGTAAACCAAAGTCTCTAACCCAGTTCTCCTTGAACATTCGGATCACGTACTCCGTCTTAGTTGTTTCCGGCATTGCTACTAACCTAGCATACTTACTAAATCTATCCACGATGACGAAGATGTGACGCATCCCACTCTTAATGGTGATCAGAGTATCCATGAAATCCATGGACAAACTCTCACCAGGCCGTTCCGGAATCGGAAGGGGCTTCAAAAGCCCAAGAGGAGCCTGAGTACGTGGCTTGTCCCTTAGACTGACTTGACAAGTCTCCACGTACAACTGAGCATCTCGCATCATGTGGGCCACCAGAAACCACTGCAACAGATTGGCTGCGGTCTTCTCATACCCAAAATGGTCGGTGGCATCATGGCACTCACCTAAAAACAAACTATGCAAAGACTCGCTATTTGGGACACACAATCGTTTATTCCCTTCCTTCTCAAGGAACAGCAAGCCATTGACCAACTCAAACTCGGGAGAAGTCTTCTTGTCCTTCGCCTCAAGTCTGCGTATGATCTCAGACATGAACTGGTCCTCGTGATAGGGTTCCACCAAAGACTGAGTAACACTGTTCGTCAGATCGAACTCAGTAATCAGCGCACCTGAGAAATCAGGTCTACGAGACAAGGCATCAGCAACCTTGTTGTACTCCCCTTTCAGATACTGAGGGTCAAAGACATATTGCTCAATGACTTCGATCCAACGCTTGAGGGCGTTAGAGAGTACAGGCCGAGTTCTCATCCATCTCAGGGTCTGATGATCAGTCCCGAGGATGAAAAACCTCCCAAGGGTATAGTGTCTCCAATGGGTCAGAGCCTTGTAAACCGCATAGAGTTCCTTCTCATAGGTGGACTTAGCCAACTTCTGAGACGACATTTTCTTGGACATGTACTCTACAGGCCTCAACTTTGGCCCCTCYTGYTGYGCGAGCWYGGCGCCAATGCCATATTGGCTGGCATCCGTGGTGACTATAAACGGCTTATCAGGATCAGGAAGTTTCAAGACCTCGTAGTGCGTCAACGCATGCTTCAGATGTCTGAAGGCAGCCTTGCACTCATCTGTCCACTCCCATGGGGTGTCAAGGCGGGTCCGATCAATCAAAGGAGCGGCCACTATGCTATAGTTATTAAAGAAAGTCCTATAGTAGCCTGTCATTCCTAAGAAAGATCTCATCTCAGTCACAGACTGAGGACATGGCCAATCACGAATGTTGGCCACCTTCGCGTCATCGAGCTTCAACCCTTCCGCGGAAATCTCATGACCCAAGTACAAGACACGGGTGCGGCCAAACTCGCACTTCTCACCGTTGATCTTGAACTTGTGCTGTCGCAGGAGATTGAGGACTTTATCCAAATGTCCAACGTGCTCCTCGACAGTCTTACTAAAAATAAGTATGTCATCGAGGTACACGATGACAAACTTATCCAAGTAGTCATGGAATATCCGATTCATAGCGTGCTGAAAGGTGCCAGGAGCGTTGCAAAGGCCGAAAGGCATCACCACAAACTCGTACAGACCGTACCTGGTCTGGAATGCGGTTTTGTGTTGATCGTCAGGCCGGATTGCAACCTGATGGTACCCGGACTTCAGATCTATCTTACTGAAGTACCAACACCCTTGCACTCTATCTAATAGATCATGGATGCGCGGTAGGGGCTCCCTGTTCTTTACAATGATGGCATTGAGGCCCCTATAGTCAATGCACATCCTAAGTGTACCCTCCTTCCTCTTAAGGTACGAATAGTACTGGAGATCCACAAGGAGAGACACTCGGCCGAAACCAACCCTTCTCTATGAGTTCCTTGAGTTGTCGGCGAAGCTCATCAAGCTCGCCTGGAGACATCCGATAGATCCTACCCTTCGGGATGCTAGACCTTGGGATAATCTCTATCGCGTGGACGACCTCCCTCTCTACAACCCCTGTCGGCTCTTCAAATAGATCAGGGTATTTGGCAACTACTCCCTCTATCTTCGACGACATTTTCACCGGCTCGCCTGCAACAGATACATAAACTAGGTACATACCCTCCTCCTGATTTTGCTTATAATAATTGTAGAACGCAGCCGCACACATGCACCCGTAGGACTCAATCAGACTACTAGCTTTGAACTTATGTAATATGGCGGTCCCTCCACCTGGCAAAGTGTGTTTGACCACTTTTCGGTCCCAGTCAAACTGGGGCTGAGCCACAGAGAGGTAGTACATTCCTAGTAACATATCCATTGGGAGCTCGTCACTCACTAGGAACGAGACGCGATGTCTCAATTCCCCTCCCGCGTACGGGAAGCCTCTCAACGCACGCGCGACTAATAAAGTTCCTTGTCGAGCAAGTGTCATAATAGGCCTCGGCCTCGCGGCCGCCAATGACTACCTCGCTGACGAACATCTCACCCTTCGGGGCTTTGACTAGTGCCGTCCAAGAAGCTAGCGGGTCTGATCTAGACCACTCCACCTCTAGCTCCTCTAAGGACTCAAACACATTCATCGAACAGAGGCTCGATGGGTCTGAACGTGTTTGCGGGACGACGCCGGAGTCAGTAGCTTGGGCCATCTCTCGAAATGGTGAGGGTGTCTCCACCACCTCGACCCTAGCAAGAACAACAACTATTCCTACTGGCCCGACGTGTTTCCCGGAGCAGTGCCAGAAGAACTAGCCACGTTGCTACCAACAGGATGGGAGGATCCCAACACCTGCCCCATCGTAGGAGGGATCTTATCAGTCACCTTCTTATTGCGGCACTTGAACTGGTTATGGCCATATTGGCCACAACGAATACAGGCCTGCCGGGTGTACCGGTCTCTCTACACGTCCTCAGTAAGACCCGCTTTCTCCCATGGAGCATTTGGGTCTACTTGACTCCTTGACCGGGAACCTCCATGGCGTCTACCGGTCGCCTTACCTTTCTGAGCAACGGCAGCGACTACTCCACCCTCTGAAGCTTCAACGCTGCCTGCCTCTGAACCTACTCCTTTCTGGAAGTGTTCGTCTATTTCGATAGTAGAACCATCGTTATCGACAAACATTAAGCGCCCCTTCGCCTTCCAGTTGGGAGGCAGTGTCTTCTTCCTCCCATCCGTAGTGGGTGTCTGTCCATGCCCTATCTTAGCCTCAAGGTCTAGGGCCATCTTGCTGAACGAAGGAAATTTGTGCATATTGATGTTGGCCTGACTTGCCAACTAGTTCCTGAGGGGCAAAGAAAAGCATCTTAGGTAGGAGGTAAGCAGAACCTGGGGGTCATAGCGCACCCCAGGGACACAGATCAGACGCTCAATAGCGTCGGTGGCTTCCCTTACTAACTTAAACTGTCGTGTGTGCAATGTCAGGATCGCATCAGTGGCCCTTTGGGCCTCCTGAGGATCGTGCCACCTTTCCTCCACCATCTTCAGGAAGTCCTCCAATTTCTGGGTGACCGCCCAAGCGCGGAAGCCATGACCATACCCCTGGAGCTGCACTAAACCGCTCAACCATCTTGTTGCACTACCCTCTAGGTAGGAAGCAGCCACAAGCACTTCTTCGTGCGGCAAGGTAAGTTTGCACCTGACATAGACTAGCACTGACCTCAACCATGTGTCGAGGTATTCGCCCCTCTTGTCCCCTGTGAAGGGTTTCGGAGCGGCGATGGCCGTCTTTGGAACCCACTGTGTTTGTCCCGGTCCCTGCATCACTCCGGGTTGTGGACCCTGTGACACAGGTTGCTGTGCTAGCTGTTGGGGTTGTGTGCCCTACGGCTGCACAGGCTGCGAGACAGCAGGCTGCGTGGTGACCGCAACCTGCAACGGAGTTTGGGTGAACACTGTCTGAACAGGAACCTGCAAACTAGTCCCTGCTGATACCCCTCCTGACAGCGGCATGCCCAGGGAAACGATCGCAACCGATGACGGGGCTACATATGGGGATACCCCAGTCACCGGTGGGACATAAGGAGGAGGATGTACAACGGGCCAGGCACCAGGCCCGAACATTGGCGACGTTGCCTGGGTTCGCCCAACCAATAGGGCCAAACTTTGCTGGATGTCCTGAAGGATGGTTGTCTGATGGTCCTGCATCTCAACTACATTCAGCAGGACAGACCGTACGAGTCTCACATCATCAGTCACGTTTGTCAGGTCCATCTCCTCTAACTCACTAACGTTCGCTTGTCTACGTTGCATCCTGGCTCTTCTTCTAATCATTCTGTCTTTCTCCGCTTTTATATCTCCTAACGCCTTCTGTAGTCGTGCCTCCTGCAATGCTGCTTGTTGTATGGCGATCTCATCGGGAGTTAACACTAGTGGTTGGCTCGCCATGACGCCAGTGGACTGACTCTGGGTCTGCGCGACCGTTGACCCAACAAACCCTGAACTACCGGCCTGAGTAGACTGCTGCGCTACGGTGGCCATGGCTTCTGAAGCTGCGGTTTCACTCACAAGTGCCCTGCTAGCCTCTGCTGCTCTAGCCCTCCGCTGCTGCTGCTGCCTCTCCCTAAGTTGGCGGAACAAATGTTTGTCGCCCTTTGGTCCTAATGCCAAGTGGGCAACTGGCGCCTTGCCGATCGCAAGATCCTGTCGTCCGGTGGGTGTTCCTCCCCATCACTCATATGATACAGCCCTGTACACAATCTGCGCTAATGCACTCTAGGTGCCTACCGCAGCGTAGTGCACAGACCAAATAACTGGTGGCTATTTCGAAGACTTTACATTCGGGTCAACAGGTAAGTCAGATTCCTACAAATAAAACTATTTTTAGTTTGACTAGTCCGCAAACAGAAGCATCATGAACAAGAAGCAGTTCTAACTAATGTTGTCTGTCAGATGTCAATGGTTGTACACCTAACTAATCAAAACATAAAAATAGAATTATTTGTGTGGATAGGACAGCATGGAATTTTCTCGAACTTATACCTGGAATTTACCCCTCCCTTAGTTTCCCTGAGTATCACTTGACGTCAGCGTCCCTGAGCAATCTGGAGAGCGTCACGTGTCTAAAGGTGTGTGTCCGGCCCACCCCTGTGCCCCGAGTACCTGCTGAGCTGGCCAGCCCTGCACTGGATTATCCTCGCGTGCAGCGAGCCTTGCAACCATTGGCTGATCCAAAGGCAATTTAACGTCCGCCGCCAAGTGACTCCAGGAATTCTTTTACGTCGCAGCCGAACGGCGATCACAGCCAATGGTTCCCCTTCTGGTGCTTATTTAAAGACGCCCGGTCCCGTCTCCCTTAAGGGCTGGCCTGCCCATCAGTACCCATCTAGCAGCGCAGCAGCCGAACAAAGGACAAGCAGCAAGGCATGCGTGCTCTACTCCCTGTGGGTTGGCATGGTGACCGTGACCCAGTGCTTCGTCCAGGGCCCTTCAGAAAGCTCCGCCCATCTTCTCCCAGATGCTCCACGTGAACATTGCCGACTCTCAAGGTTGAGCGCACTCGACACCTCACAATGAGAGGACTCTCAAGAAGGAACACACAACCTCACGGTAAGAAGTCTCGGAGAGGGTAGATAAGGTTAAGAGCAACGTACCTCAAATAGCTGCCCCCAACCACAGAGATAATCTCACCAGATGAGCAAATGGCAATTGCGATGACCAGTCACTGCACTGGCACAACCAGCATTATCTCGCCGTTCCACCTCAGCATCAATCGCACATTAGATAGTTCTCATCACACTGTCCAGACCACATTACACATTCATAGCCTTCCTGGCGATCCCCTCACCTCCTGGGTCGCCACTCACTCGCCTCCGCCCTCCTCACTACACACCACTTACGGCCAAACTCGCCAAGCAGACCGCATGTATGTACCGTACCAGGCAGAAGAAAAGCGCCAGATGAGCGCATTCGTACCATAGCTCCAATACCAAATTGCAAGGAAGATGAGCAATAGCGAACTTCAGCAATCAAACAGCATCATACATATGAGTCCAGATAGTCGTGACCTCGAACCAACAGCAGAATTGCATCACGAGATTCACCAAATAAGAACACACCAAGAGTTCATAATTGACAATGCTGAAATAGTCCCATCATCATCAACGGAGAACCAGAGTTGATATCCTATCTGGCGCTCGACGCCCAGACTACATGTGGCAGATCCTATCTAGCCTACACTACGATGCCGGAAGATGACGTCAACAGCTTCCCCGAAGTACGAGCATACAGCGACCAATGTCGCACGCTTCCAGCACCAGGTATGTCTCTCGCCACACTCACAACCTCGTTCCCCAACACAGATGCCACTAGCACCCAAGGACCACCCTGCGCCTCACCCAGCTTACAGCGGCACAGCGCGGTTATGGCTGCGTGCTTCTTCCCTGCTCGCCCGTGAGCGCGTGGGCGCCAGCCAGCAGCTTGCGCAGCATGCAGCCAGCACCTGAATGCCGAATGCGGAGGCAGGCCTTTTGCTATATCGAAGTGGCCTGCCTGCGTCCAGTCCCAGGAAGCTTCCAGTAGGCCCCGGTAGCCTGAGGCCCAGCACCACGAGAACAGGCCTTGGGCCTGAGGTGGTTGCATGTGCCCAACTGCCTTTAGCCTGTGTTTGGCCCAGTACTCGTATCCAGTCCAGGGCCTGCTTAACATACATTCACACAGGCGGCCCAGGGCCTGGGTTCACTCAACCAACTGGCGCTGCGCAACTGCCTGAATTTCCCTGAGTTGCGTGGTGGCCAGATTAGGGCCCTGAGGGCCTCGTCGAGCCTGCTTCACTTAAGGGCGGCCGAAGGGCTGCAAAATGGGGCCTTATGGGGCTCATAGAGGCAGTGGCCTCGCACATGTATCATCAAGTCTCAATTCATTTACACTCCGTAAAACCAGAGTCTTGGGCTTCCGGCCAAAAGACGAATTTTCAAATGGACATCACACTCCAAGAACACACTACAGTTTCGACCCATATGAATGGGCCTGGCCCTCTGGTAAGGACAGAACGTACAAAACAAGCATCCACGTAACAGACTATACTGTCAAAATGGGTTACAGAATGCTGCTAAGGAAAAAGGACCCCGAGCCAGTAATCAAAGACAGATGGAACAAATTAATAGGCCCGGAAGTGGATGAAATCACCAAGATACCATCAGGAAAATACCACTCCATATGCCCAGTTAAAATCAGAAGTCTCCAATGGCTCATTACCTATACTGCACTCCCAGTGAACAGCTGGCTACACATCAGAAGAAGGGAAAATGATCCAAGCAGCTCAAATCTGTGTTTAGTGTGCTCAGACAACGAACATGAGGATATCATACACTGCCTGATCACATGTAAGGGGGCCACAGACTACTGGGCTAGAGAATCCGTCCTCTGGGACCATCTATTATCCTCGTCCTTGCCTGAACAACCAAATTACTCCGATGGACTAACATCCCTACTCACTCTTGGAAATTGGAACGCATCTGGTTTGGAATAATTCGTAAGGTGACACTCTAGGTAATATGGAATGGAAGATGCAGCAAAACATTGGATAACTCCTGTACTCTGAGTGTGAAAGGGTGGGCCACGACCAAATCACTAATGGAGGCAGAAATTCTCTGTCAGTGGAAGAAAGTCAAGATCCAAATTCAGAACATTCCGGACAACCAGCAAGAACTCCTGGCCAAATTTACGAGAATCTTGCTGGCTGGAGGAAAGATAGCCGACATTCATGGACTCCATCTCACATGGAAAGACTGGCACAACTCCACCTCTTCTCAGGGACCAAAGGGCACTCACCATCCAGAACCACCATACTTAAGAAGCGCAACATAGTTTGGCTACAAGCTCAGAGGAAATGCCTGTCTACTGCCGGATCAAGGAAGAGGAAGCGTTTGCAGTTTTTTTTCCTCTGTTTTTCTAGCATTCATGTTTTATACGATGGGAGCGCAAGCTGACAGTCAATCCTCCACCAACAGGAGCAATCAATGCTCAGACAGGAATTACAGGGAAGCGCAAGCTGACAGTCAATCCTCCACCAACAGGAGCAATCAATGCTGTTCAGGGATCCTTCGGCCGTACGGAAAGAGGCGTGAGTGGGTATATGTTGTATTACTTTTATAAAATTTATATCGACTTGCCGGCGGAGTAGGAACTGCACTGATGCTCCCCAAAATGGATATGGAGCCAGGACCATAAGGCTCTGTTTTATCAAAATGAAAGGATTTCACACAGTTAGACACCAGAAGACCGGGTCCCAAGGTCCCAGGCTGTCCCGGTAGGATAGGTCTTAGGATCCGTAGACTGAAGCGTCGCAGGTTGGTAGAAGTAGGGTACCGAAGCGTCGCAGTCCGGTAAGGTCTGCTGGTACCAATAGACTCAATAGAGGAAGTCCAGTCCCAAGTCCAAATTTGCAGCAGCATCCCAAGAAAAGTCCGGAGACTTCCAGAAACACCAACTTTGGCAAGGCCGAGGCCGCGGCCGACCCGTACCGGTCCGAATCAGGCACAAACAGTCAACTGCAACTATATTTAGCTGCTACAGTGCCAAGCCAAGGCAGATGTTCATTCTCAAAGTTGTAGAAGCGCTGCTAGCTGCTTGTGCGATAGTGCGACCTGGACGAAGGACCAAGCGCCGGGGGAGGAGCAAGCGCCCTGGCTACGAGAGTCAGCCATAGCTAGAGTAGTAAGGAAGAGAAGATGGTGGCCATAGCCGCCCAGGGCGAAGAGATACACCGCAGTTGTATTCAGGTTTGATCCTAGGCGAGAGACAGAGAGGGATTGAACTGAGAGCAGTGAGACAGAGAGGCTGAAGAGACAGGGAGGGAGAGAGAGAGGCCAGAGGAAAGAGAGACGGGAGTCGGACACCTACCTGAGCGGGATTGCACTGTTAAGTCGCGGCAGTTGCCGCTAGACGCTTGAACTCTCCAACTGTATATTATCCTGAGTGGGGATCCGGGCCGCCCGGGTGACAGGCAGGGGTCCGGGGGAGGTCCTGGGCGGCCTGGCCGGGCAGGGCACCCGGTTGGGGGCCGGGCCCTCCCAGCGCACTCACCTGCCGGGGGATTTCAGACCCCCTTTCGGACCCCCTTTGTGTGTGTGTGTGTGTGTGTGTGTGTGTGTGTGTGTGTGTGTG
>BFEA01000495.1:665473-681346 GCA_003427395.1 Chara braunii | reverse complement strand
GGAAATAGCCCTTAGTTTCAGGCTGAAAAGGCTCAGGCCTTTTTTTGGCTGAAACGATGCAGGGCCTGTGGGCCCCGGATGTCAGGCTTTTGGGCTGAACCGTCATGGGGTCTGCAGGCCATTATTTCCAGGCCTTGAGCCTGAAATTCAGGCTTCCACCCTGAACGACGCAGGGCCTGGAAAATGGCCCTCGTGTGCAGGCGTAGCATGTAACACCCCCCCCTCCTTATGAAGTCAAGCCGGGTCGAGGGCGCAGCCGACGATCTGAAGGTGGAACCTGGACGCGGTTGCGGCGTGGAGCCGAAGATGTCGGCTTGCCTTGCATCTTTCGTTCATACCGTATGAGAACATCTGGAGCTGTCGCTTGGAGTTCCGCACGGGTCAACCAGCGGTCGGCTCGATGGGTGCAATACGCAAAGTGTACCAGATACTCGGTCGGCTTGTTGTCGTAGAGTCGCTGGGAAATGATGTCACCGACCTCCTGAAAGCCGTCCATAGAGGGTGGGTCTTGCGATCGTCACCCGGGAAAGTCATCCTGGTCTGCTGGTGTGTACAACGCCAACTTGGAGCAATGGAAAACCGGGTAGACGGGCAAGTGGGTGGGCACCTGAACTGTGAAGGAAGGTCCCTCAGGTGCATCCCCAGTAGGTGCTACAATCGGCCATGGCCCCATCCATTTCAGGAGGAGTTTGCGAGAGATATCCTGCTCAAGGCTGAATTCCGCGGCGGAAACCCACACGAGGTCGCCGTCGCGGAATGGACAAGGAAGACGGTGGCAATTGGCCTGCTGGCTCATGCGTTGCTGCGTCTTTGCCATCTGATTGCGTGCCTTGACAAGAAGCTCTTGCATCCGACGCAAGAAAAGGAGATGGTCGTCGCTCTCGGTCGTGCGTGGAACGATGGTGTCCAACGGAGAAGTGACCAGAGAGCCATGCTCAAACTCGAAAGGCGACATCCCAATAGCCGGATGGATGTACGAATTGAAGGCCAATTCTACATCCGGCAGCCGCTCAACCCAATCCTTCTGATCAGGACGGATGAGAGTGCGAAGGAGAACCTGTGCCGTCTGGTTCGCCCTCTCCGTCTGGCCATCCGTCTGAGGGTGGCGAGTTGAACTAGGCTCAAGAGATGAGCCCCATCGTTTGGTGAGCGTTGTCGAGCGCATCGGTCCGGCACCGCACGGGGCAGCGCCGGACCCTCCCGGCCGCGTCATGCAGGAGTTGGTTTAAATCCTTCGTCACGAATATACATGGAGCTTCCACAAGCCGCTCCGGCCGAGTGCGCCAGCCATACCTCCCGCGAGCCCCTACGACAAGATAGGGCCTACGCGAGGCACGACTTACCTCCACCTTACGGGAGTTGTCACCTCCCTTCGGTGGGCGTATCCCCGCCGAGCTACCAGTCCACTATACGAAAGCTGATCAGTTGCAATCCCAGAGGTGGACCAGCCGAGGGCGTTTCTCGTTCGCTATAGCATAGGGGGTACGCGCGGTAATACGCCTCTATCGGACCCGCACGCCAACCGACACGGAAAGAGGCTTTGCGGCGAGATGGGGCGTTAAGCGCTGCATCCTGAATGCAGTTGTGGTAAGATGACCTTAGTTATAGGCAGGGGGGGTGGACCCCAATAGAATAACTATATATATGGGGTATGTTAGGTCTGCCTCACATCACATTATGAGAATGTCTCCAGTGGGAAGAGCAAGGAGTGACCCTAAAGGCAGTGTTACGAAGTAGGGGGCTATTCTATCAGGCCTATTGATTGGGAGAAGAAGATATGAGACCTACGTCGTGTCTAGGCCTAAATGGTTATATAGGTGTGAGAGGTAGGAGAGGCTTGGGAAAAAACCTCAGTGTATGGGAGATAGGCTCTCTAGCCTAGGAAGGTAGTTGTAAGACTTGTGTATGAATAACTTCTAGTCTTACTTTTCCTTGGATATCTGGATATGTCTTGAATTACTAGAGTCTCTCTGATTTGAGGGGTGTGATCACATTATGACCAAGACTGCTTTAGTTTTAGCTCTGGTCAGAGAGGGCACAACTTCTGTGTGTGGTACTGATACTAATTCGAGTTGAGATTGTTCAACTCCGGGTGTATATATGTAATTCGAGACCATTTGGTTCGCGTTTGAGTTGGGGTATTGTACCCCGGTACAGATATTGAGTTGGAAAATCTTCTCTAAAGATTATTCTTTATATATGACGATCACTATCACTCTCACATGTGTGGTTTTATCCTGATGTATCATGGTTTTGTGTGTGAGATGTGTGGGATACACCTCATGTGTATTGGATTGCGTGAATGTGAATGTTGTCTACTCTTCAGTATACTCGTGCAATCTACCGACGGGCAGGTGAAAGGGCAAAGTATAAGGAGAGGTAGTGCAATTTGTTGTGTGACCGAAGTGTGAGAATCCTAAGGGATTTTGCGAGTCGCTGAGACTCGAATACTTACCATGCCGGATGTTTTACGGTTGAGTTGCAAAGGGATACCCCCTTTCATTCTTTTGCTTTTTAGAGATTTTTTATAGTCGGACGTTGGTCCTGGGCCGAGATTCAAGGTCCTTGTCTAGGACATCCCAAGCCCTAGACTCTACAGGGAAGGAATCTGCCCCTATGCAGAGCCTATTTGCCTTGCCTACCGAGATGCCCAGACCAAAGGCCGGAGGTCTCGCGGCGGTTGCACGACTATTCCTTCAGTCGTGAAATATCGTGAGGGATTAGACCCTCACGACACTTCGAGTCCGACACTTGAGTGTCATGAGCGGTACTCGGATCCACGAGGGACCGCTTGATTATGGGCACGACATAGTACGCCATCATTGCGACTGCTTGCGTACACTTGGATTGCGAGTCGATATGAGTTATCGCTGTGTCCGCGCGGTTTTATACTAAGTCTCGCGCGCGACGCCTATCCAATTTCCGCATCGGAGAGTTATGGGATGACTACTGAAGGGACTAGGAGTGTTGCCGCGTTGTTCGATGTGTGTGTGTGTGTGTGTGTGTGTGTTTTATTTTTGCGTTCGTAGAGTGGTGTATGCGTGATGAGTGGGATACGTCCTCGTCGACCGATGACGGGCCGCGCCTGGGACTTCAGCCCCCCAAGTTGACGGTTCGCGTGCGGGCTCGATGGAGGCATAATACCGCCCGTACCCCCTATGCTACAGTGAACGAGAAACGCCCTCGGCTGGTCCACCTCTGCGATTGCGACTGATCAGCTTTCGTACTGTGAACTAGTAGCTCAGCGGGGATACGCCCACCGAAGGGAGGTGACAGCTCCCGTAAGGTGGAGGTAAGTCGGGCCTCGCGTAGGCCCTACCCTATCGTAGGGGCTCGCGGGAGGTATGGCTGGCGCACTCGGCTGGAGCGGCTTGCGGAAGCTCCATGTATATTCGCGAAGAGGATTAAGAACCAACTCCTGCGTGACGCGGTCGGGAGGGTCCCGCGCTGCCCTGTGCGGTGCCGGACCGATGCGCTCGACAACGCCAACAAAAAATCAGACATGAACCGAGTGTCGTGGTCGCAAACGATTTCCTTGGGGTAACCCTTGGTTCGAATCCAACCGAGTTCGAGAACCTCGGCCAACTCTGGTGCCTTAGCATGATAGCGACAAGGCAAAAACATGGCAAACTTGGTGAGTCGATCGACTACCGTGAGAATCTCATCCACACCGGTCTTGTGTTTGGGGAATGGCCCAGTGATATCCATGGCAATTGCCTTCTGTCGGCGCAAGGGAACCGGTAGTGGTCGCAACTCGCCATACGGACGATGATTGCGGGATTTGCAACGTCGGCAAATCTCGCATGACTCGCAGTAGCGTGTGACGTCGTCGAGAAGACGGGTCACCCAAATCACTCGCGAAGTCGGCCAATCGTTCGATTGACGCCAAAATGTCCGATGGCGGGGACATCGTGGAACTCGCCAAGAAGTCGTGTACGCAAGTGAGGGTCACTCGGTACGCAAAGAAGATCCTTCCCCCGCGAGTGGACAAGCAAATATCCCTCCTGGATCGGATAGTGAGAAGGTTCCGAATTGGGTGAGGAACAATTCGCGTACTTGTCGCGAAACTCGAGGTCGGCCTGGTAGCCACGGATGAAACTGTCCCGCAAGTCGTCGTCAATCTCGAAAGTCGAGTAGACCGCGGTGCAATGGTCCGGACGCCGTGAGAGAGCATCCGCAAAACGGTTTGACTTGCCCAAAATGTAATCAGGGAAGAAGTCAAACTGGTTAATGAAGGCCATCCAACGGGCAATGGTGCTATTGACTGTGTCCTGGGTCTTGTAAAAGACCAATGGATTGTTGTCCATTACCCATCGGAACTGCCATCTACCAAGAAGGAAATGTCGCCAACGCTTGAGTGCGTGTACAAAGGCCAATAACTCCTTCCGCGCGTCATCAATAGAGTGCACGACGGGCACCTTCTTGCTGAAATACTCGACCGGGTGCCGGTCCACGCCATCGTGTTGCTCGAGGACAGCGTCAATACCATAGCCGGACGCATCAGTCGTGACGCGTGTGGGCAATAGCGGGTCATAGATCCGCAAGACCTCCACTGACAAAAGTGCAGCTTTGAGAGCCAAGAAAGATTCCCGCGCATCCTCGTCGAAGTCAAACGACCGATCCTCGCATTGAAGCTTGGTCAAGTGGGCCGCGAACTTCGAATAGCCCTTGATGAAGCGCTGATAGTAGCCGGCAAGACCAAGAAACGAACGGACATCCGTGATGTTATGCGGCTCCGGCCACTCCTGGATGGCTTGAATTTTCTCCAATGGTGGGCTGATGCCCTCCGGTGTGACAAATGGCCCAAGTTCTCAAGCTCTTGTCGGACAAACTTGCACTTGTCGCGGTTGGCTTTGTACTTGGCACGACGGAGCGTCTCCAACACACGTCGAAGATGCTCAAGTTGGTCCTCCAGAGTTCGGCTGTAGATGAGAATGTCGTCTAGGTAGACCAGCACGAACCGATCCAACATAGCACGAAACTTGTGGGTCATGGCCGCCTGGAAGGTTGTCGGGGCATTTGTGAGGCCAAAAGGCATGACCACCCACTCAAAATGGCCATACCGCGTCTTGAATGCGGTCTTGTATCAATCATTCGGGCGTATCAAAATCTGATGATACCCCGACTTCAAGTCCAACTTAGAAAAGAACTTAGCACTGCACAATCGCTCAAGAAGATCGTCCATACGAGGAAGAGGCCCCACATTTTTCACAGTTTGCGCATTGAGCTTGCGGTAGTCGATGCACAGACGTAGATCCTTGTTCTTCTTCCTTACGAAGAGAACCAGTGCTCCATATGGGGAGCTGCTAGGGCCGATCCAGCCCTTGGCCAACAAGTCGTCGAGTTGTGCGCGAAGGACCTCCAGTTCCTCCTCGCTCATCCGATAGATGCAACCTTTCGGCGGCACGGCACCGGCCTCAAGAATGATCTCGTGAGTGATCAGACAATCCGGCACTACACCGGTAGGTGACTCGAAGATGTCAGCGAACTCGTCAAGCAGTCGTACCACACGGGGGTTCGAAGACAAGTCCGATGGTGAAGAGTCGGCTACCGCGACGGTCCGCAAGAAACATAGGCCTATCTCGTCGGGTTGCTCATATGCACATGTAGCCCGGAACGATTTGGCCGTCACGACTTGGCACCAGATCGAAGGGTGCGGAAGAGGAATAGTACACGGCACCTCGGCGCCGAAGGCGTCACGAACGATGAGAGTCCGCTGGTGAAAGTTGACCGTGTGATCCGCACTTGCGAGCCAAGGCATTCCCAGAATGATATCAAAGTTTGTGTCCAAGACGTCAAACGTGACCAGTTCGCATGCATGAGGTGCGAAGTACACCTGTACGCCCTCCATGTAACGGTCAAGAAGTTGCTGCGTCTTTACATCCGCCAACTTGATCGCCGTCGGGTTTGCCTTCCTCCGAACCTGCGCGCCGAGGCCAGCCCTTTGCATAAAGGCTTGGCTTATGAATTCGCGAGTTGCGCCACTATCCAGCAAAGTGTTGCAGGATGCTTGCCCAACTTGGATGCGGACATACATCAACGGTGCATTATTGTCGTCCTACCGCTGCGT
This sequence comes from Chara braunii, assembly GCA_003427395.1. NCBI lineage: Eukaryota > Viridiplantae > Streptophyta > Charophyceae > Charales > Characeae > Chara > Chara braunii. The sequence continues at coordinate 675,276 of BFEA01000495.1, read as the reverse complement.
GCGAAACTCGCAGGCCACCTTGGTAACATATGCCAAGATGTCCCCCACCGCGACCTCGTCATCCGTCGGCGAAGTTGGTGGTGCATAGAAGGACAAGTACTTGTGACGATGGGCACGGAGTGCTGCGCATTGCGGTCCCGGTAAGCGGCCCGTGGTCGGGAGAAGAAGCCATGCAAAATCCCCAAACTTGAGCGGGTCCAATTCCTCTATGTTGAACCTGCGCGCCGAATCCCGTGAAGAACCACTTGAAGACGAACAAGAACCGTTGCCCGACGGAGAAGATGCCGCACACACGTCTTGTCCTTGAGCAAAAGATCCCAGCGTCGGAACGAGTCGGGCAGCATAGTCCTCAAAAGAATAGAGAAGAGGACTGTCGACTTCCGCATGCGCCCCGAAATGAAGGCCGGTCACTCGCGAAGAAACTGGTTCCGAAGGCGTCGAGAGTGTCGTCGACTCACTCTCGGCGGCGCTCAGTTTCCCTGATTGCCCTTCCCCTTGGTAGGGAAGCCCGTTGTCTCGTGGCAGTCGCTGTTGCACCACAGGCAGTAACGGTACTTCGTGCGTTGCTTATAAGCTTGCTCCGAAAGACCGTAGGGGGTCCAGGGCCCCTGAGCTGTTGCGCCGGGCCCGAAGTTTGATGTGGTGTTTGTCTTCGATTTGCCTCGTCCTCGACCTCGGCCGGGGCGGCCACCATCCCGGGCAGCTGCGAGTCTGTCTCCTTCATTGGCAGACTCCGCCTCGCTAGATTGGCTGCTTGGCGATGCCGCCGCAACCACGGCCACCTTGGGCCGATGCTGGTCCTTGCTCGGGCCTACCGCAGCACGAGTGAGGTTCTTCGCCTCCTTGTTCGTGATGATAATCTGCGCGGCCTTGTCGAACAGTTGTGCCGTCGTTGTCAGTGTGTCCTCGACATGCGTCAAGGCGTTGCTCAACGCCGGGCACGACCTCGAAATGAAGTAGTGCTTGATGGCTTTGAAGCCCATCGGGAAACTTGGGACGGATGTCAAGCGTTGGTACTCGGCAATCCAATCGACGCTTGGCAGCAAGTCTTGCTCGAAGGTCATGAGCTTGTCCATGGCCTTGATCTCCGACGGCTCCACTTGGAACCGCTTGTGCCACGCCGCCTTCAGGTCTTCCCAGCTGATCTTCGTGTGTAACTCGGCAACGACCACCCCGTACTGGGACAAGAGATTGTCCAGCCATGCCTGGCATGCGCCTCCCGACCGGGAGTATATTCGCTCCTGCCTCGGCCTGCAGACGCTGCTGTTCAAGAGCTAGCAGTCGTGCCTGCTCGGCATCCTCCGCCTTCTTCTTCTCTGCGGTTGCTGCTGCATCCGCCCGCTGCTTGGCTTCTATGATCAAAGCCAGCATGCGGTCCTGATATGCCTCTGCCATTTCCCCCGGTTTCTGGTCCATGACGGTTGTCTGCGAGCGCGTCAACATAAACAGGCCCGGGTGGCTGACGTGGCACTCCCTGTTGAAGTGGCCTGCCGACGTGGTCCGCTGATGTGGTCTGCTGACGTGGTCTGCTGACATGGTCCGCTGACGTGGCAACTTACCAATGCCACCACAGGGAATACCCGGAATGTATGAAGAAGATGAGATCAGAGGTGGCAAACAACGTAGATAGGGAGGGTGGGTGGGGTAGATCGCCCACCTTGCGGGATGTTGGGAGTGCGAGCCAGCCTTGAGGGAGATGTAGACTAGGTGGTAATTAGTGGCGAGGAGGAGGATCACGGCTGTGACCCTTGAATTGTGCATTTGATCGAAACTTGGACTTGTAATTGACAATTGGAGGGTTCATGAGGGTTCATGAGGGTTCAGACTTCCATGGTATTGCGGATTGGCTTTTTGGCACGACTGGGTTTACATGCCCCAAATGAGCCTTTCTCCCCCACATCTCCTCACATACCGCACAAGAAGGCTGTGCACCTCAGAGAAAGTTCTTTTTATTTCATGAGTCAACCTTGCGCAAAGGCCATGCTAATCTTCTCTCGATCATTCCAATTTTAACGGATGGCCAAAAGGACACACCTCGAAGAAACTAACTAAAGGCTTTTGTGCAAATTGCATTTCACCCTCATGCCACTATGCTACCGTCTTCACCTGAATAGAACGCCCGGTCATTATCGCAGCATCTAGACCGAAAGTTGCCTCAAATGCAACTATAATGACCGGGCATTCAATTCGGGTGAAGACGTTAGTGCTGCTGCTGCTGCTGCAGAACAGCACCACCATGGGCAATGAGATCGGCCGCTGCTGACAAAGATGGCAACAACTGTAGTATAAAAATAGACATAAAAGATGAATAGACATAGATAGGGTTTGTACCTCACTAACTCTTTTATTGGGGATTTCATAGTGGTCGTACTTGGGTACACACATTACCTCTCCTCTCCTTTCATCGATTTTCGTTAAGTTAACGCCCAGTCTCGCTGCGATGTCACGCTGTCTAATCCACCAGAGGACGTGGCTGATCGGCCATGGAACCCCGCCAGCATAGGCCGGCCGTGTCATTTTGGTATTTGCTGTTTCAACCCAGAATGTGAAATCGGATGCATCTGCTAGTCTCGATTCGACCAGGGCTAAGAATGCCCCCAGATCGCCTTGATCGCCCTTCGGGAGGCCAGAATTGAGATCAATGCGCTTTTTTTCTCGCAGGAAAGCCTCGATCCCACCGGGTTCGTTGTTCATTGCTACCTCGCCATCCTCGAACTCCAAATATGGTAATTCCGCTGCACACACAAATACAAAACGATGATGAGGATAAGGATAAGACAAAAAATCCTCAAGATATATATATTGTCACATAACTATGAACTAAAAGAGCGCACTTTGCGAAACAAACGACAGAAACAAAAAAATGAAAAACAAGACAAACATGAAGGGCACACTGAAACCATTCATTTTTCTCATTCTTCTTTGAACTCCCCTTTCACCGCACCTCTCGCATACAAGGCTTGCCATGTTGATGAAGTTGAGCGCGAGCTGCCCCCATCCTCGTGTACCATAACGGCCCACTTGTAAGTTGTGCGAAAGAGGCAGAGTGAAGAGGGAGGGGATAAACACAGGGAGGAGAGATGGAGAGCAGACAAACAAAGAACGATGAAGGGAAAGTATGGATTGTGGAGTGAAGATGAAGGCAAAAGAGGATAAGAAAAGGCTAAAGAATGAGTCTGTCCTCGACGACAGAGAGGACATACATTGTCAGGAAGAGGTGGATGAACACATGGAAGACCTAGCTGAGCATATTCTCGGTGCAACAATTGCCACGACGACTGGCATTGAGCATGCCCACCATACACCAACGACAAATGGCATGTCGATTGCAGGCCAAAATGAACGAAGAACGGTCACCACAAAAGACCATGCATTCATTATAGCGCCTATGGTCGCAAAATGGACATATAGTGTCTGGACGCGAAGGGTGCCTGCAGTCAGGAACGACGGGACAGTCCTCTGCACACATGGATGCAGAAACCATGTCATTGTAGTGACTGTGACAGAGACGATGGCGGCTATAACCAAGTGTAACAGTGTTTGTGGTTGTGCAAGGAGAAGGTCACGGAGTGTTGGTACATTGTCTTGCTGCATCACAGGGCCAGAGGAATGATCTTCAACAGAAAAGAGATTGCGGACAGTTTGTTGTGGCAAGAAAACAGCATCATTTTGTAAGAAATCAGTAACATCAGTCATGGCATGGACCATGGTGTCGTTGTCCCACAACTCCCAGTGGTTAGAGGCATGTACAATGGCCATGTAATGGCCAGGGCCGTGCACAATGCAGGTAGAGATGTGGGATGGAGGATTAAACCACTCACCTGCTCGAGCATTGCGTAGTTCAAGTTGACGGTCCCTCATTGCTACTCGTAGGACAGCAATGGTAAAGCCTCCTTCTCTGTATAAGTACAATCCTCTGGCTGTAGTTGGGGAAGATCAGCATCAAACTGAAGGGCGATTGCAAGGAAGTCTGATGGTGTATAAAACGGGCGGTGTGGAATGTGAAGACAAATATTAGTTGTCGTCAGACCACAGAGATTGGTGAGGTTCTTAGGCTGGTTTGTTGGATGCTGGCCAACAATTTGCAGATCACCCAAATGGTGTTGCAAGCCCTAACTGTGTTTGGTTGTTTACTGGTCAATCATTTGCAGATCGCCCATGTGGTCTGCGCGTGGCGGAGTACAAATTTGTGGTTTATCTTAACACTGTTGGTCAGCCATATGCAGATCCCCAATGTGGTCTACACCTTCTGGGGTCAACTGCAACCTGGGCAGATCACGTTCCAATCCCTCAACGTTTAGGGCTGCATCCTGAGTAGGGACTGTCCGTGAAGTCGGGAGTGTACTCTGGGCAGGGACCACATCGTGTTGTATGGGTGAGTCTTGAATATCTAAGGCCTATAAAACATGGTGTCGTGGCTGCCCGCAGCAGGAGGCATAGGAGCGGATATTGTCGTTTGAAACAAAGGAACCGCAACAACCTGTGGAGTAGGCACATAGAGAATCGAGGCAGATAAAGGAATAGGTTGTTGATGCCCGGACAAGTGATGATGCCACGGATGTCGTCGGCAATACACAACAATAGTGGTGTTGCAAACAGAAGATGAACTTGTCCCTAACAACGAAGGTGGAACAATGGGAACAATGGAACCTGAAGAGTCTGTTTGCAAGCGAGACCGTGGAGGAGATGGGGGTGGTGAGGAGGAACGCAGCCGTCTGGCCAACCCTTGCTAAGGGGTGGACCTGCTACATGCGCCCCCACCAGCGTCGCTATCCTACGCATGTAACGCGTCTCTCTCAGTGGTTCCGATGCATGCTGCAATGGTCCTTATATCATCCAATTTCTTCCTCGACCCCACGACACTCTCGTCCAGCCCCTGCTTGCTCATCTGCTGCTACCGCAGTTTCCACTGCTGCAGTCTCCACTCCTGCAGTTTCCACTTCTGCAGTGTCCACTGCTGCGGTTTCCACTGCTGCAGTTTCTACTGCTGCGGTTTCCACTGCTGCAGTTTCCATAACTGTAAATCCCCCTAGTGTAGTTTTTACTGCTACAGCTTCCTTTCCTGCAGCTCCAGTGCAAAGAACATCACAGTCTATCCGACACTCACGCCTTTTATTCCGAACTCTTGCCCAATCCACCCCGCTCTCATCTATTATATAATCATATATATCGTCAAACAGAGCTGCCTAGTAAGCCGTAGGCGGAGAGGGAGAAGAGGACAACAACGAGGGGCTGTGACATACTGTTTCGTCAGAGTTTCACCGACTCATCAGGAGGCTACATATATTGTCAGAAATCTATGCACTAAAAGAGCGCACTTTGGGAAACAAACGATAAAATTACACCGGGCAAACATGAAGAGCACACTGAAACCATTCATTTTATCATTCTTCTTTTGATTCCCCCTTCACTATGCCACTTGCATACAAGGCTCGCCACGTTGATGGTCGACAGTACAAAATAAGAAGAGTACTGCAAACTGAAGGTGAAGATGTCTCTGGCAACAAAGATCGAACAATGGGAACAATCGGAACCGGATAGTCTGTTCGCAAGGGAAACCATGGAAGAGATGGGGGTGGCAAGGAGAACCGCAGCCGTCTGCGGCCAAGCACGGAAAAAAATGAGTGGGGTGGATTGGGCAACATTTGGAAAAAAAGGACACTCGTCTCTGAGAAACTGTGATGTTCTTTGCACTGGAGCTGCGGCAAAGGAAGCTGTAGGAATAAAACGCATACAGGAGGGAAAATTCCAGCTATGGAAACTGCTATACTGAGAACTGCAGCAGTGGAAACTATAACAGTGGAAACTGCAGCAGTGGACACCGTGGCAGTGGAAACTGCAGCAGTGGACACTGTGGCAGTGGAAACAGCAGATTCCGGAAACTGCGGTAGCAGCAGATGAGCAAGCAGGGGTAGGACAAAAATGTTGTGGGGGCAAAGAAGAAAGTGGATGATACAAGGACCATCACAGCATGCGACGGAACCACTGAGAGAGACACCTCACATGCGTAGGATAACAACGTTGGCAGGAGTGCATGTAGCAGGTCCACCTATTACCAAGGATTTGTGGGGATGCCCATGAAAAAGCATGTGACGAGTAAGAGTTGTCGCCGCAGGTCAAAAGTCCCGCAAATTGTCACAGATTTTTTCAAATCTGGTCAATTGCCCAGTGAACACACACACACACACACACACACACACACACACACACACACACACACACACACACATATACTGCCCGGCAAACCGTAGGCAGAGAGAGAGAGAGGACAACAAACAAGAGGCTTTGACAAACTGCTTCATTGGAGTTTCATAAACTCGTCAGGAGGCTGAACCCTCTACAGTGTGCAGAATCCCCTAACTGATTACACTATAACATAGACTGCTGAAAAATCTCAGAGTTCCTTTTAAAAAAAAACAAAAAAAAAGAAGGATCTGCGAGGACTGTGCCCTCACAGGGCCCTAACAGACATGCAAAAGTTCTCGGCTGTGGGCCCCAGCAAGCCTTGTGCCCGCCCTAAGTGAAGGCGGGCCTGAATATCCACAAGACGCAGGGTTGCATAGCTGCCGACAGCCGACCCCAACGGCCGACCGTTTTGCAGCCGACCGGTAGGCCCGACCGGTCGGCAGTCTGCTGACCAGTCAGAAAATAGCCATCCACTAATTTTTTTTCAGATCTGAGTGGGAAGCTGTACTGCGCTTGCTGAGTACAGCCCAAATCCGCTGAGAAACTTTTGGGGATGGGGGGTCGGGGGGGGGGGGGGGGGGGGGGGGGGGGGGGGGGGGGGGGGGGGGGGGGGGGGGGGGGGGGGGGGGGGGGGGGGGGGGGGGGGGGGGGGGGGGGGGGGGGGGGGGGGGGGGGGGTAGGGGGCTATTTGGGGTGGGTATGGGGGTGTTGGTGGGGTTATTAGAGGGTCTGGACACAAAAAAAAAAAAAAATGCGGGGTGCCGACGGCCCCCAACCAGTAGGTGCCGAGCAGTCAAGGGTCACTGACGGTCGGGGTGTGCAACACTGACAAGAGACCTATTTTTGACATTTTCAAGATGTGGGTACACAGACAGTCGCAGCACGCCTGTTGGTTGCAGGGAAATGTGAGCCTCCAGCCTCTTTCCAGAAAACAAGGACTGCGCTCTACTGTTGAGCCCAGGGCCGGGTGGTTGCGCCCCGGTGTCGATCGGAAGAAGTGATCTGCTGGCACGCCGGACCAACCCTGTATTCCGCCCCGTGTCTGTCACCCACGGGAGAGCTGTTTCGTGGCTCCTGCAACCTGCTAACGATTCTTGTAAACATTATCAACCCACTAGTCAAGCACAGACAAGCAACCTTAAGAACTCAACAATCGCACAGGGAGTAGTATTCAATTTATAAAGACAATTTTGAGTCCATTTGAGGAGGCTTCACGGCTTCTAACTTTGGGTACATCTGGCGCCTCAGGCTGCATTCTACCGCTCCTAAAAAAACCTGATGTGAGCCCTCCGTCCAATAGGTTGCCGCCTGTATTATTTTCATCAGTCCCGGGAAACCGGTCTCTGAATCGACACATAGTCCCTGGCCTCCCCTTGAGTCTGCCGAGCTCTGGCTCAGCCCGTTGAATCTGACTTGTTCCCACTGTTTGTTTGTTGGGTCTGGCCCGGTCGTACAGCTTAGTGTTTGGGTGTGGCCTGAGTCTGCAGTCCACCGCCAAGTCAACTTGACCTACTGAGTCTGCTGAGTTCCCGCTCAGAGTACGGTTTCACCGCTGAGCCTGCTGGTTCGCCTCAGAGTCCACGGACCCTCTGTTCAGTACGCTGTATTCCACTGGAGTCTGCTGAGACTTACCTCTCATAAAGTGAAGATGAAGGCAAAGAGGATAAGAAAAGGCTCAAGAATGAGTCTGTCCTTGACGACAGAGAGGACATACATTCTAAGGATGACGTGGATGAACACATGGAAGACCTAGCTGAGCATTCTCAGTGCAACAATTGCCACGACGGGTGGCATTGAGCATGCCTGCCATACACCCCCGACAAATGGCATGTCGATTGCAGGCCAAAATGAAAGAAGAACGGTCACCACAAAAGAGCATGCATTCAGTACAGCGCCCATGGCCGCAAAATGGACATATAGTGTCCGGATGCGGAGGGTGCCTGCAGTCAGGAACGGTGGCACAGTCCTTTGCACACATGGATCCAGAAACCATGTCATTGTAGCATACTTGCAAGCAGACAGACCGGATGAGCGTCCGGTCCGGTCCGCTTTGCCGCGTGCAGCACCCTCCCCCCGGACCAGATGGACCCGGACCGGACCAGACGGGGGCGTTTTTTTTTGGGGGGGAGGGGGTGGGGCGTAACTGGTCGTCGGGCGCACATTCGTGCGCCGCACGGCTCCGTACCGGCGGTCTGCCGCACGTGCGGAACCGCCCGGACGGCGTCCGCTTGCAAGTATGCATTGTAGAGATTGTGACAGAGACGATGGCAGCTACAGCCGAGTGTAACAGTGTTTGTGGTTGTGCAAAGGAGAAGGTCGCAGAGTGTTGGTACATTGTCTTGCTGCAGCACGGGGCCAGAGGAATGATCTTCAACATAAAAGAGATTGCGGACGGTTTGTTATGGCAAGGAAACAGCATCATTTTGTAACAAACCAGTGACATCGATCATGGCATGGACCATGGTGCCGTTGTCCCACAACTCCCAGTGGTCAGAGGCATGTACAATGGCCATGTAATGGCAAGGGCCATGCACAATGCAGGCAGAGATGTGGGATGGAGGATTAAACCACTCACCTGCTCGAGCATTGCGTAGTTCAAGTTGACTGTTACGGACTCCGCCAGGGCTCGATCCCTGGTCTATCTTTTTGCTGTTTCTGCTGCATCCCGTTTTCGGCCTGGCACCCTTTTTTCCAAACCCCTCCTTTGGTACCGTCGGATTTTGGACAACTGGCGCCATGCTGCAAGTCGCGCACTACTTTCAAATACCGCATTTTTCAGTTCTGCCCTCGGGGCTTTTGCGGAAATGCCCCTGGTACCGTATGTGCCACCCGTACTTATACCGGCTCCCCGTACAGTACGGGGACCAGTCTCGTACCAGTTTTCTGCTGCTGTACACGTACTCAGGTGACTTGCTGTTTGGGCATTCCGAATCCAAGACTTCGACTTTATGTCTTGCCACTGTCTGCGTCCAACCCTCAATCGTGTCGAGTGAGTGAGTGTGTGTGTGTGCTCTCACTCTCTCCCTCTCTCTCTCCTGTCCCTCAGCTCTCCCTCAGCCTCGCGCTTGTCACACTGGTATCGGAGCGGTTCGAACCCGCCCGACCCACCCTCCTTCGTCGTCACCACCTTGCCATCATCAGCATCATCGTCGTGATCGTCATCGTAGTGCCACGTCGCCGTCGTGCCACGTCATCATCGTCATCGTTGCGATCGTCGTCGTCGTCATGCCACGTCATCATCTTCACCGTCCCAATCGTCATCGTCGTGCCACGTCGCCATCACCGCGCCCGTCGTCCTCGTCGCCGCGCCGTGCCATCCTCGTCATCGTCGTTGCTACCTCCGCGCAGATAAGTAATCGACGACAATTTTCTTGTTTATTTATATTTTTTTATTCTTTTCTTCTTCTTCTTTCTCTTCGTTCTCTTCTTCTTCTTCGTCTTCGCGACTCCGATCCCACTCCCGCACAACCTCCCCTCCCGAACTCTCGATCTTTCCCCCCCCACGCGCCGTTCTTCCCCCGCTGCGCGATCTTTTCCCTATTCCTTTTCCTCTTTTTCTCCTCTTCTTCTTTTAACCCCCCCGGCGCATTTTCCCCACCGACACCAGACTTCCCCCC
>BFEA01000495.1:631553-662849 GCA_003427395.1 Chara braunii | reverse complement strand
GAAGGAGGAGAAAGAGAAGTGAGATTGGCGAGGAAGAAGGTGTCGGCAGCCATGGCCGATCAGAGGGTTGACCGGAGCGTTGACCGGGGTTTGACCACGTTGACCAAGGCGTTGACCGGAGCTGCTGACCACGATTTTGACCAAGCTGGAGCTGGTATGATCTCGCCGAGCCCTCAGCCTATGCCCTCGCCCTATGGATGTGCACTCACCCTATGGTACTTGCTGAGTCTGAGTCTGTCTGACTCTTTTTTCTGCATTGAGTCTCTTCTGTCCAGGTGATAGGACTCCGTGTATGAAGGATAGGGCCTCGTTGACCAAACCCACACGGGCTGAGTAGGGCTAAAGACTGTGTCTGACGACTCGACTGTCCCGGAGGACATGAACCCTCCCAAGGACCGGTACTGACCGGCGGGCTGCTCGGTGTGGCACGGTAGGCCCAAAATCCGAGCTGTGGGCTGCACAACGGGCCGTCTATGTTTTGAGAGAACCTGCTGATCGCATCGTCCTGTCTGCGACGTTAAAGAATTCTTGAGGAGTTACGGGGGATCTTCTTAAATGCCTCCTGATCAGCAACAGGTTCTGTAGTGACGGCTGTAGTTTAGAGTCTAGGCTAGTGCCCCTAGTTGACAGGGTCTGAACCGGAGTGAAAGCCAGGTGGGTTTGACCGCAGGTGCTGGGCATCTGGGTCTGGATTGCAAGGACTGTGGTTGCAAAAGCTTCCGTCGGCCGTGGTAATCTGGCTGGAACAAAGCGTAGGATTTTGCAGTCCTTAGAGAGTCAGTTAGTCTTAAAGTTAAGCCGGGGGAGAGTCCAAGTGGTGAGGAGTGGAACCGTTACTTGGTTGTGCACCTATCACCATGGTTGACACGCCTACAGGAAAGAGCACTTCCCCTTATACCGCGGAAGAAGAGGCAAAGGCCGCCGCCATCCTGAACGAGAGAAAAGAGAGGAAGGAGGCCAAGAAGAAGGCCTTGATGGAGGAACAGGCGGCGAAGATGAAAAAGATTGAGGAGGAGACGGCCAGAGAGAAGGAGAGATTAAAGAAAGAAGAAGAAGAAAAACTCAAGGCGGTGGAAGAGGAGGAAGAAGAGCCATTGGAGAGGAGAAGAAGAGAACAAAGAGGGGAATTGAGTGGGACAAAAGATGACCAGTTAGAGAAAAAGATCACAGAGTGGGTGGCGAATTTATCCCTGGGAGAAGAAGAAGAAGCGTTAATGTATGTACCCAGGGAAGAGCAGGAGGTGGCCGTAAAGGCGTGGGAGGCGGAAGAGGATCCACTCAAGCGACAGGCCATGGAGGATGAGACGAGGATGGAGTGGAAGCTACAGCTCATGAGGGAGAGAAAAAGGAGAATGGAAGCGGTGAGCTAGGCGGCAAAGGAGTTGGAGGAAGTAAAAAAGCAGAAAGACCAGATGGCGGTATAGGTGGACCTCCTGGGTAAGATGGAAATCATGGCGAGGAATATCGAACCCCTAATAGCGGCTCAGGAAGAGCAATATCAGTTTATTAAAAGTCGGGACATTACCTTGCGTTCGATACGATTGGGATTCAGGGAATTTGCGCGGGAGTTAGTGGTACAAGTGGGATCAGAAGTGAAAGCCCGCCTAGACAGCACAGAGTGCTATTGCACAAATGCCATAGAGGGCGCCAAACTGGCCACTCCCAAGGAGGAGGAAGTACGCCCGCGTAGGGAGCCCGTCAAAGTCAAGTTCCCCGATTCCTACAGTGGAAAGGAGGAGAACTTTGACAACTGGGAGGCTAATATAAAGACCTACGTGCACTTGCAAAGGTCTCCCCAGATGAGCATGTTCTAGTCGCCATTCACGCGCTAAAGGAGGAGGCCGCCAGTTTTGCACGTTCCCTAGTTCGCGCTGCGAATTGCAACGAGGATGTAGTTGCTTACTCTGCGTTTTCTCCCCTCGTCGATTTCCTTAAGTTGTTGCGCGAACGATTCGCAGATGTTTCGCGCAGTGTCAAAGCCTCCGATAAGTTGCAGACTATCCACTCTCGTCAGTGGAGGAGTGCCAGAGCACTCAAAGGAGTAATGGACGAGTTGGTGGCTGTTCCTGACCATGAGGTCACAGAGACCCAACTGGTCAACCTCTTCTACCGGGCTATGCCCGAATCGTTACGCGGGCACTTCTTTGAGAAGAGCCAGCAACCTACCATGACCTATGACGCATTGAGCACGGAAGTGGTAGCTTTTGAAGCACGGTCCATGTCAGTGTCCAATTTCTGGCACAAGGACCTTGACAAAGGGAAGAAGTGGAAGGGTCACACTATCTCTGGGCAGATCAAGACCAAGGACCGCCTGCTCCTTACGTTAGATGAAGGTAGTGTGGAGGAAGTCCCCTACAAGCAGATAGAGTGGGGGCTAGAGGAGGAGAAGGAGGACAATAGTGCTAGTCAGGGGAGGACTTACGCTGCTGTCGCGGCCGGAGGGAGGCCGCAAGGAAGAGGAGGAGGCCAGGGCCAAGGGGGTCGGGCCTCGAGTGGCCGTTTCCAGGGCGATCAGTGGGTTGGCGGTAGAGGAGGAAACCGCCAAGCGGGAGGAAGGGGTCAAGTTCCCCCGCAGAACCGTTATGGCAACCGTTCACCTAATAGGCGTAATAGGTCGCCCTATAGGAGAGGTGGTTGGCACCCAGGTCTGCCACAGGGCCGACCTTGGGAGGATTTGGGCCTGGACCAGCGCGTCTGGCAGCAGCGTGTGGATCAGGGGCAGTGCGTATTTTGCGGTGACCCTGGCCACATCATTCGATATTGTCCAAAGTATAGAGAGGCCCGATGGGCTGCCCAACAGCCAAAAGGCAGTCGCCCGTAGGGGTTGCAACTGCCCCTACCATAAGGCCATGTGGGGAAACGAGCGCGAGCCGGCAAGAAACTCCCACACCACATGAGCCTATGGCAGAGGTTGCAGGCCGGTGCCTAGATAGTTGTCCAGAGACTGCTGTGTTAGGGTCTCTTTAGGCACCTCCCTCACAGGCGTGGCTGACAAGTTGAAGGAGAGAATGCCCGCCTGGGCCAAAATGAAGAAAGAGAGTAAAGGCCAGCGAGTTTTGGTAGATATAGAGGTCTTTAGAAGTAGAGTAGGAGCCCTTATAGATTCAGGGGCTACCCGCAGTTACATTAGCCGTAGAGTGTTGAAGAAGCTGAGGTTAAACTTGAAAGTCCAAAAATTGGAAGACCCCATTGTTAGTGTCCTCGCGGACAACCGCACTATGCGAGTTGAGGACTACGTAGAGGGAGTCCAGGCGTACTTCCGCCTAGAGAAAGATGGGAAGGTGGAGAAAGTTCTCCATTCCCTGACTCTCCTCGTACAGGACGACCTTCCTTTCGATATAGTCCTAGGTATGGACTGGGGAGAGGCAGCAGGGGCCACACTCCTCCTGAGAAAGCATGAGTGTAGGCTCCCTAGTCCGACAGGCGAGGTTAAGACTGCCCATCTGTTCCATGTGTCAGGTGTAGACAATACCCTGGCACATTGTTGTCTCAGTGCTCCTGCGTTCGCACGATAAGTGAAAAAGGAGAAATTAGAGGAGCAGGTCTTCGTAGTTTACGTAAGGCCTGTCACTGAGCCTAAGGAGGAGAAGCCCATTGACCCAGCTATTGCCAAGCTGCTGGAAGAATTCAAGGATTTAGCTGAGCCGCCAACAGGAGTAGTACCACGGCCCATCCAGCATCGCATTGAGATTGAGCCTAGCAGTAGGACCCCCAAACGAGCGGTGTACAGAATGTCCCCGCGGGAGTTGGAGGGGCTACGCAAGCAGTTAGACGAGCTCCTAGAAAAGGGTTGGATTAGGCCCAGTTCGTCTCCATTCGGAGCACCTGTTCTATTTGTCCCCAAGAAGGAGGGAGAGCTCATAATGTGTATAGACTATAGGGGTCTTAATGCTATCACTGTGAAGAATGCAGAGCCGCTGCCCCGTATAGACGATCTGTTAGACCGGGTGCAGGGATGCAAGTACTAAGATAGACTTGAAGAGGTCCATCCTGATGATCAGTATAAGACCGCGTTCCGGACTAGGTATGGGCACTATGAGTTTATAGTCATGCCCTTTGGACTTACCAACGCGCCAACGACTTTTCAGCGTTGTATGAATGACCTGTTTAGGCTGTGGTTAGATAGGTTTGAAGTAGTGTATCTAGATGACATTCAAGTTTTTAGCAAGACCCTCCAAGAGCACCAGGGTCATCTCAGGCAGGTCTTGGAGAAGTTGAGAGAGGCTAACTTCAAGATCAACCCCAAGAAGTGCGAGTGGGCAAAGACCCAAGTTTTGTACTTAGGCCACGTCTTAGACGGAGACGGCATTAAGCCAGAGGATAGCAAAATCGCAGCGATTAGAGATTGGCCTACGCCTCGCACGCTGACAGAGTTGCGATCGTTTTTAGGCCTAGCAAACTACTACAGGAAGTTTGTGAGAAACTTCTCTACCATCTTTGCGCCCCTTCGCAGATTGCTAGGGAAAGAAACAATCTGGAAGTGGGATAAGGACTGCACGTCTGCCATGAAGAAATTGAAGCAGGCGTTGATAGAGTATCCAGTCCTTAAAGTCGCCGATCCGTCCTTACCTTTCGTCGTTACCACTGACGCAAGCGAGTATGGCATTGGTGTTGTACTACAGCAAGTCGATGGCAACGGATATAGACCCATAGAGTTCATGTCTGATAGGATGCCTTCAGAGAAGGTAGTGACATCCACCTACGAGAGGGAACTCTATGATCTCAGGCAAGCGTTAGAACATTGGAAGCACTACTTGCTTGGGAGGCACTTCAAAGTGTATTCAGACCACGACACTCTGAGGTGGTTGAAGACACAGGCCAAGATGACACCTAAGTTGACTAGGTGGGCTGCAGAGATAGACCAGTACGACTTTGAGCTCAAGCCAATTAAGGGAAAGTACAATGTAGTTGCGGATGCTCTAAGTAGGAGGTCAAATTACTTTGGGACGATAGTCCATTATCTGGATATAGGGAAAGACCTGCAACAGAAAGTTAGAGAAGCATATGCGCAGGATCCTATCTATAGCGACCTTCTTAAGAGAGTAAAGGAGGCCCCAGGAACTGAACCACATTACCGCACTACAGAGGATTTGTTATTTGAGAAGACTGATGTAGTAGACCGTTTGTGCATCCCCAACAGTGAAGAGATTCGTAGCCTGATTTTAGGGGAATGTCACAATACAGAAGGACACTTCGGTTGGCAAAAGTCCTTAGCCAATCTGATGCGCGCGTACACTTGGCCAGGGATGAAAAATGACTGCATAGAATATGTTCGCAGTTGTGAAGTGTGCCAGAGGAACAAGACCACCACGCGTGCCCCTCTAGGTCTTCTCAGACCCCTGCCTATTCCTGCCCAGCCCGGGGATTCAATGTCCATTGATTTCATGGACACCGGCGTCAAGAGTAGGCATAGTAAGAGCCAAGTCATGGTCATAGTAGATAGATTTAGCAAGTATGCAGTTTTTGTTCCGTTGCCTGCGAAGGCACGTATAGAGTTAGTAGTTCATAAGTTTTTTGACCATTGGGTCAGTGAACACGGGATTCCGCTGTCTATAGTTAGTGATAGAGACACCCGGTTCACTAGTCAGAACGGGCGGGAGTTGATGAGAGTATATGGCTCCAAGCTGCTGATGTCATATGGCCATCATCCAGAGGCTAACGGTCAGACTAAGCAAATGAATAAGCTCCTACAGCAAGTTATGAGAATGTACATTAGACCTGATCAGACTAACTGGGATAAGATGCTCCCAAAGATAGCCAGTGCCTACAATAACATCGTGCACCTGTCCACGTGTCGCACTCCCAACGAATTACACAAGTCCTTTAGACCACGCCGACCGTTTGAAGGACTTAACCGGGATCAGATTCATAGGCTACCGCCCGACACTAGGGAGTTCGCGTTACAGCACGAGGAGTTAGCTACCGTTGTAGAGAACCTCATGAAGGCCTAACATAGGATGATAGAGCAAGCCAATAAGCATCATCGCCCGTCACAGTTTCAAGTAGGCGACTTAGTCCGGGTCAAGTTTAAGGAGTTCGCCCCTGAGGAGAATATCTCGCAAAAGTTATTGCCTGCGTATAGAGGACCGTGGCCAGTTCTAGAAGTTAAGGGCGGACAAGATGGGTCGTCCTACACAAGAGATTCCAGCGCATCTCCACACTTACCCTGTATTTCACGCATCAAAGTTGTTGTCGTGTGTCACAAGTCAACAGTTTCCCTCTAGAAGGTCCATGATCCCTCCGGATATGGATGGAAGGTACGACATTGACGGCATTGTAGGTGAGGATATATTCATAATAGGAGGTAGAGGTTGTCCTCAGAAACAGTACAAGGTTCGATTCGCCTATCAGGAACCCGAAGACGACCGCTGGTTTACAAGAACTGAACTTCTAGAAACAGCTCCCGACGTAGTCAGGACCTACGAAAGAGATAGAAAGGGTAAAGGTCCTGCCTTGGACTGAGAGATTCTCGGAGGACCTTGAATTTAGGCCAGCGGGAGTGAAACGGTTTCCACCTTTGCAGAGGCATATGCAGATCCTGGGGTTTGATCCCTAGACCTTACCTCACCCATGTATAGTATCGAGTTGACCCTTGAGTGCTTGAACCCGTGACCTATGTTTTATGAGTTGTTGTTTGTCTGTCGTAGGACTGTGTGGACATAGGGATTCGATCTGTACACCTGTCGAGTAGAGGTCTTCGACAGTTCCAGAAGTCGCACTTGTAGATGACCCAAAGGGTGAAAGTCGTAGCTGCTACAGTCCTGAAGAGGCAAGGTCGTAGCTGCTACAGTACTGAAAGGCCAAGTCCACGGTCTTCTGGAAGGTCATGAAGTGGCCTTTCGAGTTTTCCTCTCACGTTTTCCACAGAAGGCCAGAGGCAAGTGGGGCAAGTGGTGCGTCCAACTTCGCTTAGTCAGCGGTACCCAATCCCAGTCTCTCTTTGGGGGACTGTGCACCATGGGCCCGGTGGAAAGAGGCAGACCAACGAGTTACAGAAGTATAAATCAAGAGGCAGCGCACAGCCATTCATTGATTCCTGTGGAAGCCATGTGGAAGTGCTGCCACGGTGACTTGTGCGAGGTGGTCTGCAGAGGAGCCTGAAGTCGAAGTGGGCTGAAGGGTTAGCGCAGCCATAGCTGCTTGTAGAGTAGAGTTAGCTGGCGGCCATAGCTGCCATAGTTAGTAGTAGGTGTGCATTCATGGGTGTGCATTCGTGTGTGTGTGGGGTATCTAGGGTGATCCGGAGTTGAAGTGTGAAGCGAACAATGGTGTTGGACACAGAGACAAGAGTTGCGATGTGTGGGTGTTGATGCACCATAGCGTGTTTGAAGCGAGCTTGCATCTGAATTGTGTCTTGGTTTCCATATCTTCGAGCTTTGAGTTGGGCGCTATGCACCAGTGTGATTCACCATCTGTTTGTATGCATGTGAAGTGACGAAGTATGCGAGTCTGATTGCACTCAAAAATAATTTTACTTAATTCCTTTTCTCGTATATTTTAATAAATTCTCTTTCGAAATTCTCGAACTTCGGGAATATTTTACTTAATTCCTTTTGAAATTCCACGCCTTTCATACCCCAAAATTAATTTCAAGCAGGGTTGCCAGGCCGAACGTACGGAGGCCCCTAAGTTGACCCCCGAACGTTCGGGCGTTCGGGTCCCCGTACGGGGCCCGAACCTGAAAGGGTTTGGACCCCGCAAAAAAATATTTTGGCACCTAAATATTATTATTGTTTTCTGAATTTTTTTGTGTGAGTTCTTTGTGATGTATGGTATCTCCCTGTTAATTTTGAAGCCATTCTGTTCAGCCAAAAAAAACATGAAAAATCGGCAAAG
This sequence comes from Chara braunii, assembly GCA_003427395.1. Lineage (NCBI taxonomy): Eukaryota > Viridiplantae > Streptophyta > Charophyceae > Charales > Characeae > Chara > Chara braunii. The sequence continues at coordinate 655,013 of BFEA01000495.1, read as the reverse complement.
ATGGTGGTGTCAAAACTTGCTTGCCCACTCGCTAATTTGCTTTTTGAACTTTTTTCTCTCTTCTGACTTTTTGTTTTTCCTTTATTTCAGTTCATGAAAAAAATTATTATTTTTTCAAATTTTATTTTTAAATTCTCTATTATGTAAGCTAAAGATATATAAACTTTCATGGCATTTGTCACAGCTGTAATGAACCCAAGTCGTGATGACACTCGTTGATAATGCAAGTCCGCAAGTCGTCAACCAACTGATGAAATATCAATAGTTGAAATCGTTACCAGATACAAAGAGATGGATAATCATACACAGACGAATGAGCAAGAGGTTGGGAAGAGATACTTAGAGGGTGGAAAAGAATACAGCGCCCTCTTCTTCTTCGGGCTCTCTCCCCAATGTCACCACCTCAGCAACAATGATCCGAACGATATCTGAAGTTCTCCTCAATGTGCCACGTGGCACGTCAATAAGTCTATCATCAGCGCTGGAGCATCGTCAACATCAAGATAAACAGGTACGTATCTCTGATCCTCCCACAGTCATGATCCCCTCCTGATTACGACGAATCAGAACAGCTATATCTCTCCAATGTAGCCGCCACATCAGCATCTGATACACGTGGCAGCGGCCACGTCAGCAGCAACGCGTGGCAGCTGCCACGTCACCATACCAAGTAGAGAACAGCAAGCCAGCCACCATGCCTGGCAAGCAGCGCACCGCTGTATCTCTCAAGTGCCAGCCAAAAACCAGCGTCCAGTCAGTGTCGCAGCATAGAGCCAGCATTGTCGTCAAAGCAGAAGTCAGCATTGACGCAAGACTGAATGAATGTCAATGCCGGGAAGTCAGCCCTTATATATTGTTGACTCAGGGGCTAGGCCCCGGATGCTGCCTCCCTCAGTCGTCCAGATCTCAATACAGACGAGGGCTCAGATTATTCTGAAACCGGATCCTCTTCGGCCTGGATGCTGTCTTGGTACCAGCACACCACAAGTGAGTGTATCCAGACAACGGCCAGGGTCTGGTACCTTTGACTCTACAGTGGAATTTGACCTTTGAATTTCCACACGCAGCGTTCGGTCTCACAGCCGGATGCAGCAGTTTGTGGCCTGGGCAGAGCCTGGTCTCACAGCCCAACGCAGAACAGTAAAGTTCTGTGTGGCCTGGGGCGGGTCTGAGCCCCGTACAGCCCTTGCTGCACACAAGTTATTGCACAGCCAAAAAAAAACGAAAAATCGCCAAAGGTGGCGGTGTCAAAAACGTGCTCGCCCACTCAATAATTTCATTCTCGTTTGTTTTCCCCTAATTTTTATCATGGCTACGCCGGACGTGGACCCGGACATTTCCGGACATGGAACCGGACCAGTGTCCGGTAGTTTCCGGACGTCCGGCGTTCCGGACATGGGGGGATCCGGACGGTCCGGATGTCTGAACAGGTCCGGAAATGTCCGGACCAAAAAAAAAAAAAAAAAAAAAAAAAAAAAAAAAGTATGCTACGCAGAATAACAATGCAAACCACTTTTGCCTCAGAGTCATGCCAGAATTCCTAACCAAACTTGAGTTACAAATCCCGAGAGGCCCTAAGCTGTCAAATTCATATTTGGGGTCCACACAGTTTCGTCACGCCAGTTGTTTGAAGTAAAACACAGGCTGCGCAGCTTGGAAATTTCCTAGGCCTTCTAGGCCCTTCGGAAAGCACAGGCCCCGGGCGAGATTCGCAGCCTCATACACAGACAGTTGGGAGGCCCAACCGAATGAGGCCCAGTAGATGCACCAGAGGCGCAGCATCCTGGGGCCTACCGGAAGCTTCTGGGCCCAGCCCCAGGCCAGCCAGGCTGCGAAGGCAGGACAGCTCTTTTCCATATAGGAAAGAGCTCGCTGCCTGGCAGCTCATTCAGGCACTCGCATACTAGCGGCAGCGCTGCTGGAGCGGACGCTCGTGGGCTGCTGCTGGCTCTGAGAGGCGAGGTGCAAGCACGTGTGGTCGCGCAGGGAACAGGGCGCTGCTAAGGGCAGCGCCATAGCCCAAGCCTCCATAGCTGGCTGAGGGCTTGGATGTACAGTGAGGCGCAGTGGTGGTCTTCATGTGTACAAGAGGGAAGACGTGGGAGTAAGACGAGGGAGAGAGAGAAGGATGATCATGATGATGATGTGAGGGCACATACCTGGCATTGGCGATGGTCTGCATGGGCGACATCTTCAAGTACTCCGGAGGCTGCTGACGTCAACAGTTGCATTGTCAATTAGTAGGCTAGGAGTAGCTGTGTAGGGAGTAGGCTGGGCGCCGAGCGCCAAGTAGGGAGATAGGGCCTGGATACGGATGAGGTGGAGGCAGACGCAGCGGCAGCGGCGCGGCTGCAGCGACTGCGCGCTGAGAGTTCTTGCTTTGGCGTGCCATGCGGAGATTTGGGAGTGGCAGGGGGCGGGGGTGGGGAGGGTATTTACAACATTAATTGATTTATTCACAAATAAATAAAGGTATTTGCCAAAACAATAAATGAATAAAATGGGAATTAAAATAAAGTATTGCAAGGAAAATGAGCAATAGCGAGATGACAATATACAGATTGCACAATCACATTGAAAGCCAGATCGTATCACAGTGTTCAGAAAGCAGCATTGCACCAATAGGACACCAATGGAGAATCGTAGCACGGAAAACCAATGTCAATGAGAGCTTGCTCTCGCCACCACCAACATATGTATCCAGTTCCTATCTCCCTACTTGGCGCTCGGTGCCCAGCCTACTCCCTACACAGCTACTACTAGCCTACTAATTGACAATGCAACTGTTGACGTCAGCAGCCTCCGAAGTACCTGAAGATGTCGCCCATGCAGACCATCGCCAATACCAGGTATGTGCCCTCACATCATCATCATCATCATCCTTCTCTCTCTCCCTCGTCTTACTCCCACGTCTTCCCTCTTGTACACCCGAAGACAACCCCTGCGCCTCACTGTACATCCAAGCATTCAGCCAGCTATGGAGGCTGGGCTATGGCGCTGCCCTTAGGAGCGCCCTGTTCCCTGCACAACCGCACGCGCTTGCACCTCGCCTCTCAGTGGCAGCAGCAGCCCACGAGTGTCTGCTCAAGCAGCGCTGCCGCTAGCATACGAGTGCCTGAATGAGCTGCCAGGCAGCGAGCTCTTTCCCTATATGGAAAAGAGTTGTCCTGCCTTCGCAGCCTGGCTGGCCTGGACCTGGGCCCAGAAGCTTCCGGTGGGCCCCAGGATGCTGCGCCTCTAGTGCAGCTACTAGGCCTCATTCGGTTGGGCCTCCCAACTGTCTGTGTATGAGGCTGCGAATCTCGCCCAGGGCCTGTGCTTTCCGAACGGCCTAGAAGGCCTGGGAAATTTCCACGCTGCTCGGCCTGTGTTTTCCTTCAACCAACTGGCACGACGAAACTGCCTGGACCCCAAATATGAATTTGACAGCTTAGGGCCTCTCGGGATTTGTTAGACCCGCCTTCAGTTAGGGCGGGCACATTTGTAGCACGACCCCCCTTAGGCCTGCCGAGGACCCAGATCCTCGCATTCCCTCCTTTTCTTCGATAGTCCTCTGAGAAGTCCTTATGTAACAGGCTGCTTCCCTTTCAGCTTTCTCTCGTAACTTTAGATAATTTGGGGAGCAGTCTTCATTAATTCCTCTCTTGTGAACCACCGGTCTTCTTGAGGATCAACATGATGTCTGAACCGCACACGGTATTGCATCTGTGGCTTTGGCGGTCGGCCCCTTCCTGGAGGTTTGGGCACAGGCATCAGCTTGTGCTCAACGATATCGTCAATGTCCACGTGTCCATCCATGGTTGGGGGTAGCATTGATCTCCTGGAGGGAAACTGATCTGTGGTAGCGAAAGGTGCCAACTTGGATGCATGGAAAACAGGGTAAGTACGCAAGTGTGCAGGAACGCGAATCACATATGAAGGCCCATCTGGTTGATCCCCTACAAAGTCTAAGATCTCCTAGGGCCCAAAGTACTGTGGCATCAGTTTATGTGAAATCCCCAACTCCTGGCCCAGTTCATATGACTTTACCCAAACTCTATCACCTAGCTGAAAGTTAGAGGGCCGTCTATGTTTATTCTCATATGCGATCATAGCATCCTGAGACTTTCTAATATGTTCGACGGCCTGCTGCAGCATCTGTTCATAATTAACGGGAAATGCTATGCTGCCAGGTGCTGCAGTGGGTGGCCTTTCTGGTAGCAAAAAGTCAAGTGCAATTCTGGGCTTCCAACCAAGGTGCAGCTGGTTGGGAGTCGTACCAGTAGTACTGTGAACAACATTGTTGTACAAGCTGGCGACAAGAGGTGACGTCTCGTCCCAGTCATCCTGACTTGGCTTAATATAATGCCGAAGCAGGTGTTGTACTACCCTGTTCATCTGTTCTGCCTAGCCATTTGACTCAGGGTGGTTCCCTGACGTCATTTGGAGCTTGGTACCCATCTGTTCAGTTGTCGCCTGCCACAGACGTCAGCAACGCAGGGTCTCATGGTCAGATCTTACATAGAAAAATCTGCCAAGGAGATAATGCCTCCAATGGACCAGCGCTCGATAAAGGGCATAGAGCTCACGCTCGTAGGTAGACTTGGCTAGTTTCTGAGATGACATCTTCTTACTCATGTACTCAATAGGTCTCAACTTGGGCCCCTCCTTTTGCGCAAGGACCGCGCCTATGCCATATTGATTGGCGTATGTGGTCACTACAAATGACTTATCAGGATCCGAAAGTTTAAGAACCTCATAGTGTGTCAGGGCATACTTCAGTTTCTTGAAGGCCGCCTCACACTCTTCAGTCCACTCCCAAGGGGTATCCAGTCGAGTTAGATCTGTTAATGGGGAAGCTATAGTACTATAGTTCTTTACAAACGGACGATAGTAGCCCGTCATCCCCAAAAAAGATCTGACCTCAGTAACTGTCTGAGGTCTGGGCCAGTCACATATGTTGGCCACCTTAGCATCATCCGGCCTCAATCCATCCGCTGAGATTTCATGACCCAAGTACAAGATCTTGGTGCGACCGAACTCGCATTTCTCCAAGTTAACCTTGTCCTCGTGCTGTCTTAGGAGACCTAGCACTATTTTCAAGTGCTCAGCGTGCTCCACTAAAGTCCTACTAAAGATAAGAATATCGTCGAGGTACATAACAATAAACTTGTCAAAGTAATCATGAAATATCATGTTCATCGCGTGCTTGAATGTACCAGGTGCATTGCATAGGCCAAAGGGCATCACCACAAACTCGTACAGACCGTACATGGTCTGAAATGCGGTTTTGTTCTGGTCCTCAGGTCTGATGGCGATTTAATGGTATCCGGACTTCAGATCTATCTTGGTGAAGTACCGGCATCCCTGCACTCTATCCAGGAGGTCGTCGATGCGGGGTAGGGGCTCCGCGTTCTTAACGGTGATGGCATTGAGGGCCCTATAGTCAATGCACATCCTCAGGGTACCTCCCTTCTTTGGGACAAATAAGGATGGTGCACCGTAAGGGGAGATACTAGGCCGAACTCATCCCTTTTTTGTGAGCTCCTTGAGTTGGTGGCGGAGCTCATCCAACTCCGCAGGAGACATCCTATAGATTCGTCCTCTAGGCACCTTGCTACCTGGGACAACCTCTATTGCATGGACCACCTCCCTTTCTACCACGCCTGTGGGCTCCTAAAAAAGGTCAAAATATTGTGCGACGACTGATTCAATCTTTGGGGGTGTTTTAACGGCCTCCCCTTTCTCAAAGACAAAGACTAGATACATGCCCTCCTCGCGATTCTGCTTATAATAGTTATAGAAAGAGGAGGCACACATGCAGCCGTAGTTCTCCACTAGACTGCTTGCTTTATACTTTTGCAGTCTAACGGTTCTACCATTTGGCCGCTTGTGTATCAACACCTTCCTATCCCAATCAAACTGAGGTTGAGCAACCTCGAGGTAGTGCATGCCTAGTAACATATCGAAGGGCAGTTTGTCGCTAACGAGGAATGAGATTTTGTGTCTCACTTCCCCTCCTTCATAAGAGAAGGAACACACTACATCCATGACATAATCCCTTATTACCATTGGGTGCTTGTTGGCTAGCATAGAAGCTACAGTTCTGCTAAGCCGCTGCACTTGGTCCCCTAAGCGCAGTCTATCCACACCAGCACGGCTGATGAAGTTTCGTGTAGAGCCTATGCCTGCGAAGGCGCCAACCTTGTGGCCACCTACATCAACCTCTACCACGAAGTGTTCACCTTTTGGACCTCTACTAATCATCGCCCAAGAGTCTCTGGGGTCCTTCGCTGACCACTCAGTCTCTAACTCTTCTAGGGCCTCAGACACATCTCTCGAATAGAGCGTTGGTGGGTCTGAATGTGTCTGCGGGGCGATACGCGGGTCACTAGCCCTGGCCAACGCCTAAAGTGGGGAAGGCAACGTTACCACTTCAGCGCGAGTAAGAGCGACTAAAACTCCTACTGGCCCGACGTGTTTTTCTGCGAAGTGCTCGCAGAAGCACCGCCAGGGTTCGAAAATAGTCCCACCATCGTTGCACAGGCTACCCTCGGTAGGACTTTCTTGCCTTGGCACGTTCGGGACATGTGGCCATAATTGCCACAGTTCATACACGTACCCCTAGCAACTCGGTCCCTCCACACCTCATACTCCGAACCAAGTTTTACCCATGCGAGCGTTCCTTGGTCGCCCTGACCCGGCCTACCTTCTTTTTCCCGGTCCCCCTAGCCTTTTCCTTGATAGGTGCCACGACTCCCCCATCAGAAGTCTCGCTGGCCCCATCGTGCTATGTCTCCTCCCCAAGGTCTGGGAAGTCGTCAATTTCTGCCGCCTGACCATCGTGGTCGACGAACATTGATTGCCCTTTTTTCTTGTTGTCCTGGGGTAGTCTCTTCTTACTACCATCTCCCTGACTCTGATGCGCATATCCCAACTTTGCCTCTATGTCTAAGGCCTTCTTGCTGAAGGAAGCGAAGTTGTGCTGTTCGACATAGGCCTCATCTACCAGCTTTATCCTAACCTTTGAAGGCAAACATCTAAGGTAATCCAGTAGGAGTACCTGCTGGTCATAGCGCACATTAGGTACCACGAGTAGACGTTCTACGGTATCCGTGAGCTCACATACATTCTTGTACCTTATGGCACAAAGACTGTTGATTGCATCTGTAGCCTTTTGAGCCCCTTGAGGGTCATGCCACCTGTTATACACAGACCGTACGAATTCTTCCTATGTCGGGGCCTGGGCCCAGGCATCGAAGTTCTTACTGTAGCCCTGCTGCTGCACTAGGCCATTCAACCAGCGGGCTGCTGACCCTTCTAAAAAGGAGGCAGCTACTAGAACTTCTTGCTCCGGTCTGGTAAGCTTGTGCCTCACATAGCTCTACACCGTCCTTACCCAGGTATCCAAGTCCTCATCCTTCTTCCTGTCGCCGGAGAAGGGCTTAGGACTCAGCAAAGGTATTTGGCATCCACTACATAGGCTGCATTGGCCTAGGAGATTGCTGCAGTGGTTGCATAGCCACCAAAACAGGTTGCTGCACACTAACCTGGGCATGGTTTGACAGTGGGACTGTAGTAACCACTGTCGTCGATGGCATGACAGAGACTCTAAGAACCGGACCACTTGTCACCACATAACCACTTGGAGGGGGCATGCCAAACATAGGTGAGAATGAGGGCCCAACCGGCGACGGCGCCATCGATGGACCCGTAACTGATGGGGGAGCTACAGCAAACTGAGGCTGCCTCATCACTAGACGAGGAGCCTGTTGTGCAGCCATAATTCGTTTATGCCAACACCTCCTGCTGAACTACCTGCGTCTCCGCCACACACTGGAGCGAATTCCACAGTGCTTGCATAGCGGGATCAAGTGCGGACTCATCTAGTGCTTCTAGCTTACCTAGTTCTTGCAATCTACTACCTAGTCTAGTTTTTCTCATTATTGCTCCTTCTTCTCTCTGCTCCCTCATCCAATTGTCGTTGTAGCTCATCCTGAAGTTCTTCTGCTTGGAGGATCTCATAATCCTCCGGCGTGAGTTGAGCCTGCTGGCTGACTCGCCAGCCAGCACTCTAGCTAACAGAAGCCTGAGAACCACTTTGACCGACTCCTGACGAAGTGGCCTGTGTAGAGGCCTACGACATGGTAGAGGAAATAGCCATGGTCATACCAGTACTAGCTATAGTTATAGACCTGGCGTTGGCCTCAGCCACCCTCGCTCTTCTTGCCGTTGTTCTCTCTCTAGCCTCTCCACAGTCTTCTCTCGTCTCCTTGACCTAACTCTACGAAAGTCAAGGGTCGACTGAGAGCAGTTCTTCGAGTGACTTTAAGGTCATCCACTAACAACTCCTCACTACTCCTTGCATCACTCATGAGCTACAGTGTGTGTGATCTAAACTAGAATCCACAGTGAATCCTACCTCAGCATGACACACAACCGATTTATGATACACAACTAACTTCGGTCTGCTGGACAGAAACAGTTAGGTGGTTAGGTGTCAACCAAAGTCAGATCCTACAAGGAATATTAAATCTATTTTTAGATTACTCTAATACAGATTGCAATGCAGCAAAGAATATGCTACTCTATCTGCAGTTGTTTGTCAGTTGTTAGCCAAGTCCGTAACAACTAAATAATCAAAAATAAAAATAATGCTCCCTGCAAAGATGTATGCTGAACGGCTGTTTATCTAATTAATGTTACGACGAACAATTGTCGGAATCCAACCCTTTCCCTGTATCCCTCTTGAGTAATCGCTTTGTGTCAATGCCCTGAGCATCTGGTTGAGCAGCGTGTGAAGATTGAGCCCTCAAAGGGGCCTTGCCGTGATGTACATGTTCTGGGCTAAGGCCCCCAGCAAGCCTCGTGCCCGCCCTAATTGAAGGCGGGCCAGCAAATCAACGAGAGTTCCTTTCTTCTTTCAACATTTCACGAAGTGGGGTCCATACAGTTGCCGCACGCCAGTTGGTTGGAATGCACCGAGTACCAGATCTCTGCAAATGCAGAAGGACCAGGGCCCCAGAATTGGTTAGGCCCTGGGCGCATAAACGTGAGGCCAACATTGCATGCTGGACATAATGGCCGAAAATGCCAATGGGAAACCGGTCCACTATCTGAATCTGGACGCAGGCCTTGATGAAAGGGGCGCAACTGTATTACGTGGGCCCCAACCGCATTAGGCCTGCGTACAGGTATTGGGGCCCACGCGCAGGCTGAAGGGAGGCCGCCCACACGCAACACTGGCATATAGGCAGAGCGGGCGAGTGGGCGAGGATCTTGGCCATTGCGAGCAAGGCCGGCACGCTGCTGCATTGCGAGTGTGCTGCGCTGCGCCAGCCTGAGAAGGGAGGCTGGCGCTAAGCGGTAGAGCGCAGCCTGGGCGCAGGGCGCTGGCAGGCATAGCCAGGCTGCATGAGGGCGCTGGAGGAGGTGAGGGCGAAGGTGGTTCTTCGGGAAGTGAACGGCGCTGTGTGGGATAACAAGGGACAGTGAGGGACAAGAGAGAGTGACGTACCTGGTGGAAGAGGAGGTTGGCATTGGTGTTGACGTCATCACTAGTTGGTCGTCAAGTCGTCTAGCTGCTTCCATGACTGTAGTCGTAGGAATAGGCAATAGAATAGATAGGGCGCCTGGCGCCATTCAAGAGAGAAGGCTACTTCGGGTTATGTTGTTGGTGTTGCCCGATCGGGCTTGGACATTGACTCACGACTTTTGCTGTATCGTTCTCAAATGGATGATTGCTCGGTTCCAATGTGTTATCTGTTCTTGCTTTGACTACTCGGACTTCAGTGTGATTTGCGATAGGGATTTCTTTGCTTCGTCCACATTCATGTTCCTTGCAAGCGTGTCTAAAGGTGTGCAATCCGGCCCACCCCTGTGCCCCAAGTCAATGCCGAACCTGCCAGACCCTGCACTTTATTTATCCTCTTATGCAACTAGCCTTACACCCAGTTTGATTTGGCTGATCAAGAGGCATTTAAGGAGATCCCCCGTAACTCCTTAGGAATTATTTAACGTTGCAGACAGGACGACGATCACAGCCAGAATCAACACTGAGTTCCCGCCAGAAACATTTAAAGACAGTCTGGTAAGCGCCTGTTCAAAGGGCTGGCATGCCCTGCATGACCTTTATTGCGCAGCAGCAGAACCAAGGACTTGCCGCAAAGCATGCGTGTACTGGTCCCAGCGGGTTGGCATGGTGACCGCGACCCGAGTGCTCCGTCCAGGGCCCTTCAGAGGCAACGCTCGTCTCCCACCAGCTTGCTGCCCAGGAAGAATGTCGACTCTCAAGGTTGAGTGCTCGCGACACCTCACATTGAGAGGACTCTCAAGACAAGACTCACTTCCTCACGGTAAGAAGTACTGAAGAGGGTAGATAAGGAAGGATGCAACGTACAACATAATGTTGCCCCCAACCACAGATTTCTCACCGGCAACCTGATGTGCATTTATGATGACCGGTCCTAGCATCGGCACAACCAACAGCAGAATGCAGTTCCACCTCGTCTTAAATGCCACATCAGCGAGCTCTCATCATCCAGCATACACCCCTATTGTCACCACATAGCTTCCTAGCACGCCCACACGACCCTGGGCCGCCTTACGTTCAACGCCCAAGCCTTATTACTGCCCCGCACCTCATGCGAAGCACCGAGCAGCTATTGTGAAGAACCAATGAGCGCAGTTCGAACCAGCTCTGATACCAAATTGCAAGGAAAATGAGCAATAACAAGATGACAATATACAGATTGCACAATCACATTGAAAGCCAGATCGTATCACAGTGTTCAGAAACCAGCATTGCACCAAGACACTTGAGAAATTCGAAGGAGGCTACTCCGGAAAGGGACTAGAAAGAGCTGATACTTAAAGCAAGGTCAGTTGACTCAACCATTACCCCGACTGCATGACTAAGGGAAGATACTGGCCTGGACTGAGGAAGGAAAAGGAAAGCACAAAGGGCCAAGGAAAAGTGAACTCTTGTGGGAGGGATTATGTGTTGACCTCATGTGGGGGGATGCTTTGCATACATTGTGTTGGATGTACAGGTAAGTAGCCAAAAGAGTCATTGAGCGGGAATGGGTCCCGGGTATGTCGGGCGGCAAAGAGAAATTGGGACAGAGGTCAAACGGGTTGTGGACTTAACCCTTGCCCCTGACTAAGTTCTTGAGCATGATTGTGCAAAGCAAAGTTGGTCATGGCAAATTGCAAAGACATAAGGCAGCCAAGAAGACCGCCTAGATTAAAATGAAAAACAAATTGGCCTATATGCGGGATGGGGCCCCGAAAAGACTAAGGGGTGTATAAGACAAATACATAGGCTGGACAAACGAAAGACATGTAGGATGTATGCGACCACGAAAGTTACAAATAGGATGGCGAAAATGGAAGCCGGCAAAATCCCTACGGAGGTGTAGGGGAGCCGCGAGACATGGTCCGCGGGCCCCAGCCGAAGGGCGGCCGCAGGCTCAACAAGGTTGTGAGGACTCCCCGCTTAGCGAATGCATGCGTGGCCCAAGGAGAACGCTTGGACTACGCATAAAAGAAGACATACTTTCAATAAACTCCCTGGACTGCTTTGCATGATAACACCTCAAAGTATCAAGAAAAATCGCGATTGACAAAAAGTTTTAGCGACTCTACCATCCGGCGAGAGGGCGGAGCTACATCCCCAATGTCAAAGCTCTCTCGCAAAATGGCCCATCCCCATCCATCTCAGAGCACTAGGTGGGGGTGCCCCTGTGACCAACGCTCCGCGCCCTGAGCATGAGTGTCGGCGGAGCAGAGTCAACTGGTACCCGCAGTGGGGTCGACTCAGGCTCGAAAGTCTAACAGGGTACGGCCCTACACCGGATACCCGACGAAGAATGTACATCGGAACCTCTCTCGAATCTCAAGAATCCCATGAAACTTGTCCACGCCTATGATCGTGCTACTCCTATGTCCTTGACACCCACGTAACTACAACCCCAAACCCCTATATAAACCTTGCTACAACCCCGCAACCCCGTTCTACACACACCCTTGAACCCAGTCCACCCTCCCTTCGACCCCGATTCCGTATGTCTGATCTGCCCTTGCCCTCGCTTAGCCTTGTCCCATTTGTCCTCTCCACTAATGGCAAACGCACGAGGACGATGGCCTGCTGCCTCACTGTTCACGGAGATTATGCAGCTGGTTTGGCCACCATGCTGTTTCATCGGTCGGCATCCCGACTCGCAGACTTACTGAAGCAGCAACTTGTGACATGGATCTTTGGATCAGTCTACGACTTCCTTGCTTCCAGATCAGACCTCATTGGAGTTCGTGTACCGGACGCACCCTAGCACTTGGGCTTTGGACATTTGAACTATTGTTACGCTTCTTGGACTTCTACCTATTGCAGCCGCTGAAGACCGCTTCTACCACCTACTCCAAGACCTGATCAAAACCGTTGCAGATCCCCTTTCAAGACACTTGGACACTTTGTTCCTACATGAGATTCTGCTTCCAACTCCTTCGAACACACCAGCCCTTGCCTCTTGAACAAGCATTTTCATTTTTATTTTTTTTCCTCACTTTGACAACCCTGTAGAACATCATTACCAGATCCATGTTTCCCTGACCATTGTTCCCCTTACCCACTAAAACATCAATAGAAATTCCCTGTTCCCCTGACCATTGTTTCCCTTACCCACTAGAGCATCAATAGAAATTCCCTGTTTTCCTTAACATCATTTCCCCTACCCAGCAGATCATCAATAGAAATCCCATGTTCCCTTAACATTGCTTAGCTTCCCCTATAGACCCACCCAGTTACATGATACCTTCACCTGTGCAGAACACCAGACAGAATACCCTGTGACTTGTATCACTCCCCTTCTCCTTCTTCGACCAGTGATCGACCCCGTCCCGTCCTTCACAGCTCCTTTTGTTTCCTTGGTTTTTTGGCAGCCGGGACGTTGCCTTTCAGAGGGAGGGGATAGTGTTACGGACTCCGCCAGGGCTCGGCTTTGTTATTTCTGTTGCATCCCGTTTTCGGCCTGGCACCCCTTTTTCCAAACCCCTCCTTTGGTACCGTCGGATTTTGGACAACTGGCGCAATGCTGCAATTCGGGCGCTACTTTCAAATACCACATTTTTCAGTTCTGCCCTCGGGGCTTTTGCGGAAATGCCCCTGGTACCGTACGTGTCACCGGTACTTATACCGGCTCCCCGTACAGTACGGGGACCAGTCTCATACCAGTTTTCTGCTGCTGTACTCGTACTCAGGCGACTTGTTGTTTGGGCATTCGGAATCCAAGACTTCGACTTTGTGCCTTGCCACTGTGTCTGCGTCTCACCCTCAACCGTGTCGAGTGAGTGAGTGTGTGTGTGTGCTCTCACTCTCTCCCTCTCTCTCTCCTCTCCCTCGACTCTCCCTCAGCCTTGCGCTCATCACATTGACGGTCCCCCATTGCTACTTGTAGGACAGCAATGGTAAAGCCTCCTTCGCTAGTATAATTACAATCCGCTGGCTGTCGTTGGGGAAGATCAGCATCAAGTTGAAGGGCGATTGCAAGGAAGTCGGATGGTGTATAAAACAGGCGATGGAGAATGTGAAGACAGATATTAGTTCTTGTCAGACCACAGAGATTGGTGAGGTTCTCAGGCTGGTTTGTTGGATGCTGGCCAACAATTTGCAAATCACCCAAATGGTGTTGCAAGCCCAAACTGTGTTGGGTTGTTTGCTGGTCAGTCATTTGCAGATCACCCATGTGGTCTGCGTGTGGCGGAGCACAAAATTGCGGTTCACCCGAACAATGTTGGTCGGCCATTTGCAGATCCCCCATGTGGTCTACGTCTTGTGGGGCCAATTGCAATCCGGGCAGATCATGTCCAATCCCTCAACATTTAGGGCTGCATCCTGAGTAGGGACTGTACCTAGAGTCGTGAGTGTACTCTGGGCAGCGGCTGCATCCTGAGTAGGGACTGGTGGCTGCCTGCAAGCAGCCACACTGTCTGCAGGAGGCATATGAGCGGATATTGCCGTTTGAAACAAAGGAACCGCAACAACCTGTGCAGGATGCACAGAGAGAATCGGGGCAGACAAAGAAACAGGTTGCTGATCCCCGAACAAGTGACGATGTCGCGGATGTCATCGGTGATACACAACAAGAGAAGTAGTGGTGTTGCAAATAGAAGCTGAACTTGTACCCAGCAACGCAGGTGGAACAATGGGAACAATGGAAACTTGAGAGTCTATTCGCAAGCGAGCCCGTGGAGGAGATGGGGGTGGTGAGGAGGAACGCAGTTGTCTACGACCAAGCACAAACAAAGATGAGAGGGGGGTGCATTGGGCAAGATTTCGGAGCAAAGGACGTGAGCGTCGGAGAGATTGTGATGTTCTTTGCATTGGAGGTGCAGGACAGGAAGTTGCAGCAGCAAAAACTAAAGTAGGGGGAATTACATTTAGGGAGACTGTTGTACTGAAAACTGCAGCAGTGGAAACTGCAGCAGTGGAAACCGCAGCAGTCGAAACTGCAGCAGCGGAAAATGGAGAAGTGGAAACAAGAGCAATGGAAACTGCAGCAGTCGACACTGCAGCAGTGGAAACCACAACAGTCAGCAGTGGACACTGCAGCAGTGGAAACCTCAATAGTGGACACTGCAGCAGTGAAAACTGCAGGAGTGGAGACTCCAGCAATGGAAACTGCAAGAGTGGAGACTGCAGCAGTGAAAACTACGGTAGCAGCAAATGAGTAAGTAGGGGCAGGACCAGAGAACCGTCGGGGCGAAGAAGAAATTGGATGATACAAGGACCATCGCAACATGTGTCGGAACCACTGAGAGAGACGCGTTACATGTGTAGGATAGCGATGTTGGCGGGAGTGCATGTAGCAGGTCCACCCCTTAGCAAGGGTTTGTAGTGAATGCTCACGCGAAAGCATACGACAAGTAAGTGTTGTTGCCGCAGTTCGAAAGTCCTGCGCCCACTGAACACACCAACCGGTTGATGGGAAGGGATGTTGGAGGTCGCACTTGGATAACGAATGACGGGGAACTCCCAAGCAGCCGCTTTATTAAAGACGCTCATGCGAAGCGAGCCATCGGAACGGACCTTTAGTTGCATACCTAAAAAGGTACAGGAGCCGGTACAGGAGCCATCTGTAGCGGTAGTCTTCTTCCACTCAAGCCCATAGTGTTCTGGTGGAGGAGGTAATTGTCCCCATGAAAGAACATCATCAATGAGGCGATAGGTGAAGGCATATTGTTGAGCAGCTTGAAGATCATGTTGACGAATGTCATCAACAAAGTATGCTTCATCCCAATACATCGTCAGATTTGAAATTTCTGGGCCATCATTCGCTCCCATTATAATACCGATAATTTGTTTCCGAAGCGTGCCATCTCTCGTGTATAGAAAAGTGTTTTGTACAACAAAGCGAAGATGTTGGAGAATCTGAGAAACAGAACGGGTATCCGGGTCTGAATGAGTTGTGCGAGGATTTGGGTACTCGGTTGGCCTAAGGGGCCCCTGTTGCAACTGCACCCACCCTAAGTGAAGGAGGGCCTGATAAATCACGAGAGGCCCACTGTCAATTTCGTATTTGGGGTCTTACCAGAAGCTTCTGGGCCTAGGCCCAAGCCAGCCAGGATGCGAAGGCAGGCAGGCTCTTTCCATATAGGAAAGAGCTCGCTGCCTGGAGCCTCATTCAACACTTGCATGCTGGCGGCAGCGCTGCTGGAGCGGACGCTCGTGGGCTGCTGCTGGCGCTGAGAGGCAAGGTGCTAGCGCCTGTGGTCGTGCAGGGAGCAGGGCGCTGCTAAGGGCAGCGCCATAGCCCAGCCTCCATAGTTGGATGGGCTTGGACTACAGTGAGGCGCAAGGGTGGTCTTCGGGTGTACAGAGGGAAGACGTGGGTGAAGAAGAGGGAGAGAGAGAAGGACGATGATGATGATGATGATGTGAGGGCACATACCTGGTATTGGTGATGGTCTGCTATGGGCGACATCTTCAAGTACTTTACGGGCTGCTGACGTCAATAGTTGCATTGTCAATTCGTAGGCAGACTGTAGCTGTGTAGGAAGTAGGTTGGGCGTCGAGCGCCAAGTAGGGAGATAAAGCCTGGGCACTCATGTCGGTGGTGGCGAGAGCAAGCTCTCATTGACATTGGTTTTCAATGTTATGATTCTTCACTGGTGTTATATTTGTGCATCTGTGATACTATCTGGCCTTCAATGTGATTGTGCATGTTGGACATTGTCATCTCGCTATTGCTCATTTTCCTTACAATTTGGTATCGGAGCTAGTTCGAATTGCGCTTCATTGATTCTTCGCAATAGCTGTTTGGTGCTTCCCATGAAGTGTGGGGCAGTGATAAGGCTTGGGCGTTGAATGTACGACCCAGGGTCATGTGGGCGCGCCAGGAAGCTATGTGGTGACATTAGGGATGTACGCTGGATGATGAGAGTTCGTTGATGTGGCATTTAAGCCGAGGTGGAACTGCATTATGTTGTTGGTTGTGCCGAGGCAAAGACCGGTCATCATAAATGCACATCAAGTTGCCAATGAGAAATTTGTGGTTGGGGGCAGCATTATGAGGTACGTTGCTCTCTTCCTTATCTACCCTCTCCATTACTTCTTACCGTGAGGAAGTGAGTTTTGTCTTGAGAGTCCTCTCAACGTGAGGTGTCGGGAGGGCTCAACCTTGAGAGTCGACATTCTTTCTAGGCAGCAAGCTGGTGGGAGACGAGCGATGCCTCTGAAGGGCCCTGGATGAAGCACGGTCACCATGCCAACCCACTGGGACTAGTACACGCATGCTTTGCCGCAAGTCCTTGGTTCTGCTGCTTCGCAATAGAGGTCATGCAGGGCATGCCAACTCTTTGGACAAGCACTTACCAGACTGTCTTTAAATATTTCTGGAGGGGACTCGGTGTTGACTTTGGCTGTGATCGTCATCCTATCTGCGACGTTAAATTATTCTTGATGACCTTGGGGGTTGTCCTTAAACTGCCTCTTGATCAGCCAAAACAAACCGGGTGTAGGGCTCGTTGCATGCGAGGATAAATAAGGTGCAGGCCCACTGGGACTAGTACACGCATGCTTTGCCGCAAGTCCTTGGTTCTGCTGCTGCGCAATAGAGGTCATGCAGGGCATGCCAGCTCTTTGGAGGCGCTTACCAGACTGTCTTTAAATATTTATGGAGGGGACTCGGTGTCGACTTTGGCTGTGATCGTCATCCTATATGCGACGTTAAATTATTCTTGATGACCTTGGGGGTTGTCCTTAAACTGCCTCTTGATCAGCCAGATCAAACCGGGTGTAGGGCTCGTTGCATGCGAGGATAAATAAGGTGCAGGGGCTGGCAGGTTCGACATAGACTTGGGGCACAGGGGTGGGCCGGATTGCACACCTTCAAACACGCTGCTCAACCAGATGCTTAGGACGTCGACACAAAGTGACTACTCAAGAGGGATACAGGGGGAGGGTTGGATTCCGATAATTGTTCGTTGTGACAACTATTAGATAAACTGCCATCAAGCATGCATCTCTGCAGGAAATATTATTTTTATTTTTCATTATTTAGTTGTTACAGACTTGACTAAGAATTGATAGACAACTGCCGATAAAATAGTATATTCCTGGCTGCATGCAATCTGTTTCAGAGTAATCTAAAATAGATTTAGTATTCCCCGTAGGATCTAACACTTATTATTGGTTACAGCTTGACTATTTTCTCCAGGCTGACCGAGACGCATTGATTACTCTTACTCGGTTGGGTGTCCGACTAAGGTAGGATTCAATGTGGATTTTAGTTTAGATCACACTCCACTGTAACTCATGAGTGAAGTTGTTAGTAGTGAGGAGGAGGAGTTAGTGGAAGATCTTAGGGTTACTCGCAGAACTGCTCTCAGTCGACCTTTGACCTTCCTAGATTTAGGTCCAGGAGAGGAAAGGCGGTTGCGGAGGGAAGCTAGGGAGAGGGCGGCATTGCGGAAGACAAGGGACGTTGAGGCCAGCGCCGGGGCTAGGAACATAGCTAGCACAGGTGTGACCATGGCTATCTCCTCTACAATGTCACAGGCCTCTTCACAGGCCAGTTCGTCAGGAGTCAGTCAGAGTACTCAAGGCCCCA
Organism: Chara braunii; assembly: GCA_003427395.1. Lineage (NCBI taxonomy): Eukaryota > Viridiplantae > Streptophyta > Charophyceae > Charales > Characeae > Chara > Chara braunii. Next base: position 636,930 of record BFEA01000495.1, on the reverse strand, counting down.
TAAATCAGATTGTTGGCGTGCAAGTCAGCCAACAGCCCCCGCTCACTCCGGAGGATTATGAGATCCTCCAAACGGAAGCTCTTCATGACGAGTTGCAGCGGCAACTGAGAGAAGTAGGAGAGAGACGAGAAAGGGCTAGATTGAGAAAAGTCAGATTAGGCACTAGGTTGCCGGAGCTAAGAGGACTGGAAGAACTAGATGGTGCTACATTAAATCCAGTTGATCGGTTGCTGTGCAACTCGGTACTTTTGTGTGGCAGAAACGCAGGTAGTTCAGCAGGAATTGTTGGCTGAACTAGTGGCAGGCCAAAAACGAATTATGGCTACACTTCAGGGGCCTCGCCCCGTCACGAGGCACCCCCAGTTCCCTATAGTTCCCCCTTCGGTTGCAGGTCCTTCAGTGACGTCGTCGCCGATAGGGCAAACCTTCTCGCCTATGTATGGCATAGCTCTCTCAGGCGGACAACCAGTAGTTAGTGGTCCGGTCCTTAGAGCTTCTTCTGTACCATCCACGACGGTGGTAACTAAAGTCCCATCGTCAGGACAGGCCCAGGTGAGCGTGCAACAATCTATCTCAGTGGCTATGCAGCCACTGCAGCAATCACCTAGGCAGATCCAGCCAATGCAGTGGATGCCCAAGATACCCTTGCTGAGTCCTAAACCCTTCTTTGGCGACAGGAAGAAGGATGAGGACTTGGATACCTGGGTGAGAATTGTGCCTACTTATGTGAGGCACAAGCTCACCAGGCTGGAGCAGGAAGTCATAGTTGTTGCTTCCTTTTTAGAGGGATCGGCAGCGCATTGGTTGAATGGGCTAGTAGAGCAACAGGGCTACGGTCAAAATTTTCATGCTTGCGCCCAGGCCCAGACATTGGAAGACTTCGTACGGTTTGTGTATAATAGGTGGCATGACCCTCAAGGGGCTCGGAAGGCCACCGACGTGATTAACAATCTTTGTGCCAAAAGGTACAAGAATTTTCGTGAGATCACAGACACCGTAGAACGTCTGCTCGTGGTACCTGGTGTGCGCTACGACCAGCAGGTACTCCTCACGGATTACTTGAGATGTCTGCCTCCAGAGGTTAGGACTAAGCTGGTGGATGAGGCCTACGTCGACCAACATAACTTCGCCTCTTTTAGCAAGAAAGCCTTAGATATAGAGGCAAAGCTTGGATCTGCGCATCAGAGTCAAGGAGATGGTAGGAAGAAGAGACTTCCCCAGGACTAGAAGAAGAAAGGGCAACTAATGTTCGTCGACCATGCGGGTCAGGCGACAGAATTGACGATTTCCCAGACTATGGGGACGAGACAGAGCATGATGAGGCCAGTGAGACTTCGGATGGGGGAGTTGTGGCTCCTATAAAGGAAAAGGCTAGGGGGACCGGGAAGAAGAAGGTAGGCCGGTCTACGAGTCAGGGCCACCAAGGAACACCCGCATGGGTAAAACTTGGTTTAGATCACGAGGTGTGGAGGGACCGAGTTGTCAGGGGCACATGCATGAACTATGGCAACTATGGCCACACGTCGAGGACTTGCCGAGGCAAGAAGGTCACGACAAGGGTAGCCGCTCCAACAGTAGTGGGCTTATCCTCGAACCCTGGCAGTGCTTCTGCGAGCACTTTGCAGGGAAACACCTTGCTCTTACTCGTGCTGAAGTGGTAACGTTGCCTTCCCCACTTCAGGCGTTGGCCAAGGCTAGTGATCCAAACATCGCCCTGCAGACACATTCAGACCCACCGACGCTCTGTTCAAGAGATGTCTCTGAGTCCTTAGAAGAGTTACAGTCTGAGTGGTCAAGGAAGGACCCCAGAGATTCTTCGACGATGATTAGTAGAGAGATGTGTTTGAGTCCTTAGAAGAGTTACAGTCTGAGTGGTCAGGGAGGGACCCCAGAGACTCTTCGGCGATGATTAGTAGAGGTCCTAAGGGTGAACATTTCGTGGTAGAAGTCAATGTAGGTGGCCGCAAAGTGGGTGCCTTCGCAGACATAGGCTCTACACGGAATTTCATCAGCCGTGCTTGTGTGGCAGACTGCGCTTAGGGGACCAAGCGCAGTGGCTTAGCAGAAAGAACTGTAGTTTCTACACTAGCCAACAAGCACCAAATGGTAGTAAAAGACTATGTCAAGAATGCAGTTTGTTCCTTTTTATGGAAGAGGGGAAGTGAGACAAAATCTCATTCCTCGTTAGCGACGAACTGCCCTTCAATATGTTGCTAGGCATGTACTACCTCGAGGTCGCTCAGCCTCAGTTTGATTGGGATAGGAAGGTGTTGATACACAAGTTGCCCAACGGTAGGACCGTTAGACTGCAAAAGTATAAAGCTAGCAGTCTAGTGGAAAACTACGACTGCATGTGTGCCTCCTCTTTCTATAACTACTATAAGCAGAATCGCGAGGAGGGCATGTATCTAGTCTTTGTCTCTGAGAAAGGGGAGGCCGTAAAATCGCCCCCAGAGATAAAATCAGTCGTCGCGCAATATTCCGACCTTTTTTAGGAGCCCATAGGCGTGGTGGAAAGGGAGGTTGTCCATGCGATAGAGGTTGTCCCAGGTAGTAACGTGCCTAGAGGACGAATCTATAGGACGTCTCCTGGGGAGTTGGATGAGCTCCGCCACCAACTCAAGGAGCTCACAGAAAAGGGATGGATCCCGCCTAGTACCTCCCCCTACGATGCACCAGTCTTATTTGTCCCTAAGAAGGGAGGTACATTGAGGATGTACATTGACTATAGGGGCCTCAATGCCATCACCGTAAAGAACGCAGAGCCCCTACCCCACATAGACGACCTATTGGATAGAGTGCAGGGATGCCGGTACTTTACTAAGATAGATCTAAAGTCCGGATACCATCAAATTGCCATTAGACCTGAGGACCAACACAAAACTGCCTTTCAGACCAGGTACGGTCTGTACGAGTTTGTGGTGATGCCCTTTGGCCTATGCAATGCCCCCGGGGCATTCCAACACGCCATGAATAGGATATTTCATGAATACTTAGACAAGTTTATCATCGTGTACCTCGACGATATCCTTATCTTAAGTAAGACTGTAGAGGAGCATGCCGAGCACTTGAAAATAGTGCTAGCACTCCTAAGACAGCACCAGTACAAGGTAAACTTGGAGAAATGCGAGTTTGGTCATGAAATCTCTGCGGATGGGTTGAGGCCAGACTGGGTACGTGACTTCAGTCTACCTACGTCTATAGTTAGTCACAAGGACGTAAGATTCACCAGCGAACTGTGGCAAAGCGCAGCCCAACAGATGGGCACCCGGCTCCAAATGACATCAGGGAACCACCCTGAGTCAAATGGCCAGGCTGAACAGATGAATCGTGTAGTACAGCACCTACTTCGGCATTACATCAAGCCAAGTCAGGATGAATGGGACGAGTAGTTACCTCTCATCGCCATCCTGTACAATAACGATGTGCATAGCACTACGGGTATGACTCCCAACCAATTACATCTCGGTTGGAAGCCCAGATCAGCACTGGACTTACTATTACCTGAACAGCAGCAAAATGCATCACCTGGCAGCCTAGAGTTTGCTGTCAAATACAGACAGATGCTGCAATAGGCTGTACAGCACATTAAGAAAGCTCAAGATGCCATGATTGCATCTGAGAACAGGCATCGACGACAGTCTAACTTTCAGGTAGGTGAACAAGTCTGGGTAAAATCATCTGAACTAGGTCAAGAGTTGGGGATTTCATGCAAACTAAGGCCACAGTACCTGGGAGATCTTAGACATTGTAGGGGATCAACCAAATCGACCGTCATACGTGATTCGCATTCTCGCACACTTACGTACTTACCCTGTTTTCCATGCATCCAAGTTGGCACCTTTCGCTGTCACTGATCAGTTTCCCTCAAGGAGATCAATGTTGCCCCCAACCAAGGATGGACATGTGGACATTGACGATATCATCGAGCACAAGTTGATACCTGTACCCAAACCTCCAGGAAGGGGTCGATCGCCAAAGCCACAGATGCAATACCTAGTGCGGTTCAGACATCACATTGATCCTCAAGAAGACCGGTGGTTCACCGAAGAGGAATTAATGAAGACTGTTTCCCAAATTATCTCGAGTTACGAGAGAAAGCTGAAAGGGAAGCAGCCGGTTACATAAGAACTTCTCAAAGGACTATCGAAGTAAAGGAGGAGGGAAAGCGAGGATCAGGGTCCTCGACAGGCCTAAGGGGCCCCTGCTGCAATTGCGCCCGCCGTAAGTGAAGGTGGGCCTGATAAATCATGAGAGGCCCTCGGCTGTCAATTTCGTATTTGGGGTCCAGGCAGTTTTGTCACACCACTTGGTTAAAGGAAAACACAGGCCGAGCAGCGAGGAAATTCCACAGCCTTCTTTTCCGAAAGTGCAGGCCCTAGGCGAGATTCGCAGCCTCATACAAAGACAGTTGGGAGACCCAACCGAATGAGGCCTAGTAGCTGCATCCTGGGGCCTACCGGAAGCTTCTGGGCCCGGGCCCGGGCCAGCCAGGCTGCGAAGGCAGGCAGGCTCTTTCCATACAGGAAAGAGCTCGCTGCCTGGAGCCTCATTCAACACTTGCATGCTTGCGGCAGCGCTGCTGGAGCGGACGCTCGTGGGCTGCTGCTGGCGCTGAGAGGCAATGTGATAGCGCGTGCGGTCGTGCAGGGAGCAAGGCGCTGCTGAGGGCAGCGCCATAGCCCAGCCTCCATAGTTGGATGGGCTTGGACTACAGTCAGGCGCAGGGATGGTCTTCGGGTGTACAAAGGAAAGACGTGGGTGAAGAAGAGGGAGAGAGAGAAGGATGATGATGATGATGATGTGAGGGCACATACCTGGTATTGGTGATGGTCTGCTATGGGCGACATCTTCAAGTACTTTGTGGGCTGCTGACGTCAACAGTTGCATTGTCAATTAGTAGGCAGACTGTAGCTGTGTAGGAAGTAGGCTGGGCGCCGAGCGCCAAGTAGGGAGATAGGGCCTGGACACTCATGTTGGAGGTGGCGAGAGCAAGCTCTCATTGACACTGGTTTTCAATGTTACAATTCTTCATTGGTGTTATATTGGTGCATTCCTGCTTTCTGGACACTGTGATACTATCTGGCCTTCAATGTGATTGTGCATGTTGGACATTGTCATCTCGCTATTGCTCATTTTCCTTGCATATATATTGTCACAGAACTATTGACTAAGAGCATGAGCACGTGACGTAGAAGAAGAAATAAGATGAGCAAAGAAAAGAAAAATGAAAGGACAGACAGGCAAAGAGAAAGACAAACCAGAATGACACTTTGTTTCATAGTATTATTATTTCTTTCAGTGTTTTACAAAAAATATTTACACTGAATCGAAGGATAAAAATAAAAAACAAAGACACATTGAAATCATTCAGTTT